>PUQB01000508.1:0-182303 GCA_003024785.1 Selaginella tamariscina
TACACAACGAGACTAAAATCATGGAAAACAGATCTTGAAACAGAGAAATATGACAAAATCAATATTAAAACTAATTAGCCTTGTTGATTTCTAAAAATTTATAATGCATCAATAATCAATTAAATTTTCATCAAAAATGTTTGTGAATGTATATTTAAATATTTAAAATGATCTTGTAGAATGTATTAACTTAAATTTATAATAAAAATTAACATTGTTTATTAAGATAAATTTGTTTTTGGTTTTTGATTTTTAGTTTTATGCTTTGGATTTTGTTTTTGGCCTTGGATTATTTTGTATTTAATTTTGCAAATGACAATGCTTGCGACATGTTAAATGAATTTTAAATTGTTGTGGGATGTTGCTTTAATTTAATTAGCTAGGTTGATCATGTGTTAATGTTAGTTGTGGCATAGTATTTTCTTGGCTTTTGATTATTCTTTTATGTTTTTGCCCTTGTTTTTGAATTTTTGAGACCAAAATAATAAAAAATGAAGCTTGAAATGGAGAGGTATCGTGAAAATTATTTATCAGACATAAAATTCAGCATGGGTGTCTGATTATGGTGAATCTGCCTTGATCTCGAACATCAATCATTTTTTATTTAATTGTTTTGTTCTTCATAAACTCCCCTAGAAATATTGTAAGAATTTGTTGTTTTGTTAATTACACAATTTAAGTAGTCCCGAAGGATTTGAAGAATATTAACACGCAATAGGAACAAAGATTAGACTTCATGGGGTTTAAGATTATGACTAGGGCCTTGCATCAAGACCAAAATAATTTAAATGGACTGTATTTGACAATTCATGTCCAAATTAATTGTGGGCCATTGGCTTTTATTAATTATTTTGTTTAAGCAACTATGAAGGTTTTATAAAATATTAGCATGCAGGCGACGAAATGAAGATTAGAGTGCACAGGCTTCAAGATCAAGACTAGGCTTTGCATCAAGACCAAAATCATTAAAAACAGACTTAGATTTCACATTCATGTCCAAATTAGTTATGGGCCGTTGGTTTTATTAATTATGTTGTTTAAGCAATTGTGAAGGTTTTATAAAGTATTAGCCCATAGACCAGATGAAACAAAGATCAGAGTGCACATCTTCAGATCAAGACTAGGGCTTTGCATCGACACCAAAATCATTAAAAGCAAACCTAAATTTGAAGATTCATGTCCAAATCAATTGTGGCCGTTGGTTTTTATTAATTATGTTGTTTAAGCAGCCATGAAGGTTTTAGAGAAACAAAGGCAGACTAAGATTTGCACCGAGACCAAACTTTTAAAAAAAAAATCTAGATTTGATTATGTCCAAATTAGTTTATGCATGTTGTAATTAAAACATAAAATGGGAATATAAAATAAATTATTAATTAATACTTAAGTTTTAATTATTTAATAAATATATAATTAAGTTAATTAATTAACAAATTAATCCTTCATTAACCTTACTTAGTAAGGAATATTCCTAAAATATCTTAGAATATTCATATTATTCTTCATTATAAAAATATTTTACAATAATTAAAAAATACTAATCACAAATGAAATCATTTCCTTATCAACCTGTTAATCTATTTGTAAATACTTTTCCTTAATCATACAGAGAAATCTCCTCATTTTGTTTAAGTCATTCTTCGGATTAATCGAATCATTTTGGTCAATATCTTTATATTGTTGCCACCACCTAACAGTCTCACGAATGCAGTTAGGAGTTGCCATCCTTGTTAATACATAAGCTGTGATAAGAACAGGATTGCATAAAGGCTTATCTAAAAAATGACATTCCTTAATAATAATATTGTAGAGCGCCCGGTTGTTCTTTAATTTATAAAATTCAAAATCACGAGAAAGAAAAGCATCAAGGTATGTTTTATATGGTGGATATTGCTCACAAGTTTTCAATATTCTTCTTTCTGAATCACGTATCCAAGTAGTTCACTAACTCATCCATGGTATTAATATCAAAATATGGTCGAAAGTGATTGGATGGATACAAGCAATGTTTTGGTTGAGCATAGCCTTTTAAGGAGAGTCATCTACCACTAAGATACGTGTGTTCTTCATTATCCTTAACTGATTGATCTCCCAATGAAGCCCAATTAATCTTTTATTCTTGAAGAAGTATGGCTTGCTTTCCTTTCTTATATCGTAAAATTCGAGAGGTTTATAACATATTCGTTGGTCAGAAATTCAATATTTATGAATCACCTCTTCTGCAACACTACAATATTTGTTAAGCAAATTCAATAGTGGTGTCAAGTTGTGAATCTACATGCATGACCAAATCCCCACAAGTGCACCCATCTCCTTAAGCTTTTGAAAGAGACGTCCAACCTCGGACGAAAAATAATATTATGTCAAATTTACCATGATAACGAATGAAATTCTTATTTGATTTTTTTTCTCTGTCCTCACGCCTTTGTTGATGAAGCAAAACACTATTGACATCTAACAACACAATATGACCATGAGTAACAAGGGGCAACGTTGCCTCTTGAATGCTTTGCAACTCACTTGTTTGGTCCCTTTTACATTTATCTTTTGACATTATATTGTTGCCGATCCTTTATTTTATTTGTACATCATCCTTACAAGATTCATAAGGTGCTGAAGAAAGTGATTTAGGAACTGAAGACAATAGAAATGGTGATACAGAAACTGAAGTGGTCTCCATAGTAAAGATGTTTTGAGCTGCATTATTATCCATTTCTTACATGAACATGTCATTCTAACATGTGGCACAAGAAATTTTTGCCAAACCCCTCTTTACCTCATGCAATTACTGAAAATCCATGTTCTCAATTGTTTCATTACATCTGCAAAATGATAGTTAGCTGGCCTTATAATTAGCAAGGTATATTATTTACCTTGTTAATGTGTGACATGTTTGAACTAAAAGCTTCTTTAATCTTGAGAATTTATTTTCTGTACAAATATAAATGAAATATACAAAATGCCTTATGTTACTCATTTACAATTATTCGTCACTCTAACAATTCATTAACAATACTTCTTCACTTTTACCTTCTGAGTGAGGTTAAAAAGGTTTTAGCCGCTTGGAAGATCGTTCAACATCTCCCATTTCTTTTGTTGATGTTTCCACGGTCAATGGAGTAAGTGAATGTTCTGTACTCCTTGAGATAACTTTTGGTCTAATAATCATTCTCAGACTCGACATTGAATCAGATTCCTCCTCAGAGCTATTGCACTTCTCGAGAGGGAATTTCCCAAATACTCTTGTATGGGTTTGTTGGGGTAGTCAGTTGAGAACCTCTCTATCCACTTGTTCAAGTCCTTAACCATGGTCTTATCCTTTTCAATGGCAAACACACATGTATCCCGAAGATAACACTCCTTCAAGATGAATCTCCTAGTGTAGTAGTAAAAAACCCATGCATCACTGTGAGGACCCCTGCTTTGTGCAGCCTGACTTGTAATGTTTGGATAACGTACATTGCCGAATATGTCCCTCTCAGCTATCAGTGTATCAGATGGGTTTAGGCCTGTTGGAGTGTAAACAAATGCCTGGCCAGTCATTTGGAAATTTGAAATTATTTGGTGCATTCCTAACAACCAAGTGAACAACCGTATCAATACACTTGGAATCATATAAAATCCAGTCTAAAAATGTCTATTTTTCTTGGCAAAGACAAAGGCAAAAGTATCAATGACATGAGCCAGAATTAAGAAATAATATATAAAACGTAGATATCAGTTAAGTGTGCAAAAATTCAATAATAATACCTTCTTTGTACATGCTTGCATAACTAAATCCTCAAGTGCCTTTTCTAACAAAGGATTTTTGACACCCGCCAATTCATTACGAACATTTGAAAATGGTTTTCTGCAAGTAGTGATTTACCCCATAAAGTCTTCGAATGTGACAATAAAGATTTGTAGGGCTTGTCATGGGAGCACTCCCAACAACAAGCCCGACTATTCGTAGCAAGGGAATAAGAACTACAGCACTTGTGTGAACAAATCCGAGAGATGAGGCTCAAGTAAAACACGTGCAGGAGCAACATGAGATGGGGTTCCAAAGGGAGCTACAGAAGGCTACTGTGTTACAGGATGCAATGATCGCTGCCCTAAAACAAAAGCTAGCCGCAGTTGAAAGCGAAGCTGCTACCTACCGCAACCACTCAAACATGACCTAGGTTAAGGGAGCACATGGCCCAGGACGTGCCAATGAATAAGTTTGGGCATTTAGTTGACAGTGGTTTGACCACCGTCAAAACCGCCAGGGGGCGCGAACAAGTGATGGGATGGAGCAGTTGAGCGGGGAAGTATAACATGATGATAGTTGTTAAGCAGCACTTAACCAAGCGTAGATCCGATCGTTCGGATCAACTACCAAGGTACTCGAGATAGCACGTGTATGGGAGGCGCATAAATGCTAGTGCTAGATCCTAAGTACAAGTGGCACCCTCTCACTGATCTACCACCATGTGACAGAGTCCTACCTGTACGACCCACTATATAAGCTGGGAGGTTGGTATTGGGTCGAGGTCCTTCTAGTCCGTTTTCATCTTGTATCTTGCTCCACCTTTCTGGGGCATCTTGTACTCAGGAAGGCAATATATACATATATACATGTTCCTTCTGTTCACTACCTCTCTGGCTACTCTCTTCTTGCTCCACTCTGAGGCCAAGAATGTACTTAGGTAGGAAGCAACATCACTGTTCTAGGAGAACTTCTCCATACATGTACACAGACCCTTGTGGCATCTGGGTAAAGGCCATCTCAGTACCTTCTAGTACTCCCAAGGTAAGGCTGGCTCATTGGTGTGGACCCCCGGGACTGGACACTATCCACAACGTCTTGGCAACCATCGAGGCTTCATAAAAACACCACATCTGGCCTGCAAAGTCCCCAACGACCACATAATTGGGTACAGGTTCATATCTCAAACAAGTTAGTAACCAAGGCCTCTATTACGGCCACCTTAATTATCCTAGGACTAGTGCTTAGGCATCTACAAACTCATGAATATGTATGTTCCTTAGAGTGGTTGTCGAGTGTTAAACCCTAGGACTATTGAGTAATAAAAAAACAAAAATACAAGAATATTCTGTATGCTAACTATATGCTATCTCCAAATACCCTAGAATATTCAAAGATTATCCCATATACCTTGGAATCTTGACTTGAAGCTCAAGCTCGCAGATGCCCAGTTTTGTTATGCTTCAGACCTTTATTGATCTTCTCAATGTTGGGATACTGTTGCATGCTGGTCCATGAACCAGTCCACATACAAAAACAACCCAAATGAAACAACTCAAAGAACTTGCCCCTTATATATACAATAGTAGCCACGAAAGAAACCTTTTGGAGACCTGTATATACTGAAAAAATACTGCATATAAAGCAGCATAGTCATCAGCATATTCCCAATAGCAAATCCCAAGAATATTCTTTAAGAATATTCATCCAACTCCAAAGAATCTTCAAGATGGTAAAAGCAGGTGAAAAGTTATCCAAGGAGGATGAGACCAACTCACACCATCACACCAAGAAAGTACCAGCAAATACCTAACCCACATCCACTAGCATTGTACACAACCCCAAGAAGCCCACAAGTCCTTCCTCCACAGAGCATTGAGAGGTACCTCTTGATCCCAAGATCCCTAAAGCTTTACCGGTTGAAATCCACACCTCACCCATGTGAATCAATTGGAATTGCATACATACCTCCCACATGAAGCTGCAGCAGCAAATGCTAGAAGGAGATGCATACAGCAGCCTGATTTTACACGAGTGTGCTTCTTCAAGGCACACTCTTCCACTCCCACCGAGCGGCAAACAAAACACTTTGAGAATCAATCAAGACTGCACAAAAGCCCTTCAGGTCTAAAAGAGAATCAAGGGTCTACATAGATCAAACACAAGATCATGCATCTGTGCCTTCAGCTGCCACAAGGCGCTCCTCAATATCCGAATTACATTTTGCCCCGCCCTCCCTAAGCCCTGCCCTCAAAGTTTTTTTATTCGATTTCTAACATGGCTTTCACATGAAAGTGAGTCAGACAACCTATTTTTCATAAAGGTGATTACATCGATTTCAAATTTAAAATTAAACTTTAAAGCTACATTGTTATTTATAAAGTTGTTTAACAACTTTATTATTTTTAATGTTATTTAATGTAATTGTTCAAGTAAGATTTAATTGTAGTACTCCATAATGTGGAGGTTGAATTTTAAAGACATGAAAAATCTTTCTTTTATAGGTTTTAATTTTATTAATAACATAGAGGGTTTAAAAACACTATATGATGGAGAAAAATTAAATCACAAGGTATCTGTCGTTTGTCATCACTCAAAATTATAATTTATAATGTTTAATAAGTACCAAAGCAAGCTATTAATATTTCATTGGTGTGTTTTTATGTTATATAACTTAAAAATATAATTGATTTTATAATTTATAAAAATTAATAAGAACCAAAACCATTTCAAACCCGTAAAACAAGCTATTAGTATGTACCCATGTTGTAATTTATAACACTTAAGAACTCTAAAAAAAGGTAATAATAACATATAAAAACAAGTTTTGAATGTATTTACTTTTAATTAAAAAATTATAATAATCTAGTTACTCTTTAAAATCTTATTTTATAATTATATGTTTTATTTTAGTTTATACTACATACTATTATGCTTTGTATGTGTTAAATACGTATCTATACATGTCCTTAAAATCTACACTTCAAAACTCCATACTTATATATTTGTTACATGCATACATATATACATGTGTGTGTGTGTGTGTGTGTGTGTGTGTGTGTGTTTACATACTTTAAACATTGTTAAGCATGTGCATATAATTATATGTATATGCACTATCTTAAATTACTTACAAAATGATGTACATCGTTAAATACAAATTACTTAAAAAATTATAAGTGTTTGTGTACCTATATATTTAAACTATAAGGAACAATTCATATTTATTCCTCATATTTTAATTATATAACTTCTAAAGTCTTAAAAATTATATTTTTACTCTTGAAACTTCAATTTAAAATTTTATGTATGTCAATCAACTAAAACTATATATAAATTTTATTATTAATTTATAATTCATAATATTTAACTTTAAAATACAATCAAATAATAATTAAAATTAGAAATATAGTTATTTACAAGATTATGACATTACTAATATTTCTTATTGAATCTGTGAGAACTTGGAATATAGAAATGTGTATATTCATTAGTTCAGAAACCTTAACTTATATACAAGAGCGAGTGGTCCAAATTGAATTCAATCCGAGGGCTATCAAATCCACTACGCTAATAATAGTATGTGCACATGCAGCTGTACACGTGGATCTTACATCATCCCCTCCTCTCGGAAGGGTGTAAGTTGGTTAGGGTTCTCTTATAGATGGGCTCGGATCTGGAGAAACATCAGGAGGAGGCACTGGTGGATCTATAGGCAGCACAACTTGTTCCCATTGCACAAAATGCTTCAACCGTTGCACATGTACAATCTCCAGAGGATCGGGTTGAATGTTGTGCTGAACCTCATAAACCTGTGGCCCTACTTGCCGTAGCACTCGATACGGTCCTTTCCACTGAGGAAGGAGACTCTTAACTAAACCATGTATCGTAAACTTGGAAAACGAACCAACACCAGTTCATCAACCTTGTACTCCTGTTACAGGAAAAGGGCTCTCTGCCTCACCTTTTCCTATTTAACCTGTTTCCTTCACGCAGACAGGAAACCTTTCATACAACGTACAGGAAAGGCTACACCCTTTCCTTTCTCAACTCTCAATATATCTGTATATATATATCAGACTTCTCCCAGTGCCACTATGACTGGTCTCCAAAGTCAAGGGCAAGAACGGATTTTGGCTATTGCCTTGTTAGATCCATTCATTGAGAGTAAACATACACACACAAGATTCTCTAATATGCACCTTTCATTACTAACATGAATACAAAAGACAAAGTGTAGAGAACCTTTATCTCCTGCTAAAACTTCAAATGGAGACCCTCCTTCGTTGCCCTAACTTCCCTTAACTACTCTTCCTCTCGCCACGTCATCCTTTTCCCTTTTCCTTTTCCTTTTCCTTACCTTTTCCTCTCGGTAAGGATTTTCCTCTTCCAAAGCCTTTCCTTCCATACTTACTACGGACCTTCCTACCCTTATTCTCTCTACAGTAGGACGTCCTATGCTCCTAATATTTTACCTTTAACACTGCCCCCTCCTTATTTGTTGCTGTGTCCTCACGGCAACACATCCTGCGCATCATCCTGATATTCCACCTCCTCCTGATCCTTATACTTCTGAAACTCCGCCTTTTCCTTATCGAGCTCCTGCTGCACCATTGCTACCTGAAGACGAAACGCCTGCGTCTCCTTCCTAAGCTGCTCGTTCTCGTCCTGAAGACGCTGGAACTCGTCCACCACCAGACAATATGTGCAGTCTGCTGGTTCATCTCTTGCTCGCACTAACCTCTGAAAATTCATCGGCTCCTGTGAGTCTGTGGGGTTTAAGCTCCACACCGGGCTTGGAGTCCTCTGCTTAATCGGTCGCTGAATCCCCTTACTCACAAGTCCCTGGAGTGCCGTCATCTTCGGCGCCATCACGCTCTCACTGCTTGTACAATGAGCCGCTGAATGTCTGCCCTATCTTTAATCGTGTACCCAGCGTTGACCAAATGATTGAATAGACTCGCCGCCATCTGAGTTGCGTCCAAAGCCTCATTCCCTCCTCCAACGACCTGTTCCACCATCTCCGACTGAAGCTGCGCTAGAACCTGTGCAAACTGAATCTGCGTGTCTGTAGTCTGCACCTCTTTCGCGCAAACGCCTTCCTCGCTTGAAGGAGATATCCGCCTGCATCCCGCCGTCAAGATTCTGCTGAATCGGCTCCTCCTCTCCAGGCGGAAATCAGTCACCGGCACACCCTGCGACCCACTTCCCCGATACATCCCTCGTCCATACATACCTGTATGTGTGCGTGGAGAATGCTGAAAGGGCGGCGGATTAACTGATGCCTCGGAAACTTCGCTCCCCGCGCCATCTCCTCAGCTTCTCTCGCAATTCCCACTACTTCCTCATCGGTTATATCCACCGTTGTGGGTGTAACCGTCGGAAAGGGAATATCCGAGGATACTTTCTGCTTGTCCCCGATCTCCACGTCTGTTCCCCAACCGTTGGCTCACCCTCATCACATCCCTTCTTCTTAAAGGGTCTATTCTCCCAACGGGATTATCATCATCCGTCTCTCACGCAACAGTTTCATCATATTCTCCTGTTCCTTCCCCACTGGGTTCCAGCTCCGACTGAAGTTTTCCACTCTCCTGCCTGGCTTTTGTTCTCCGTTCCTTCTCAACCTCCT
Organism: Selaginella tamariscina; assembly: GCA_003024785.1. Taxonomy (NCBI): domain Eukaryota; kingdom Viridiplantae; phylum Streptophyta; class Lycopodiopsida; order Selaginellales; family Selaginellaceae; genus Selaginella; species Selaginella tamariscina. The sequence continues at coordinate 9,360 of PUQB01000508.1, forward strand.
TTGGTTCCTCGTCCTCTCCAGGTTCGTCTTCTTCCTCCTGTTCCATCGAAGGTTCTTCTTCCCGTATGATCTCTCCTAACTGCTCGTCTTCCTCCTCGTCAAGGTCTACCACTATTCTCGGCTCGGAGTTATCCTGTACTCCTGCTTTGACTTCTTACCTTTTTCACCCGATCTAGTATTCCTCCTTGCGGTCGTTGATCTCTCGACCTTTGATTTCTTCCTCTTTGGCGTTCTCTCCACCTGTTTCTCCTCCTCTGCCTGCAGGTCAACCTCTATCCTTTTCCCTTCGTCTCCCCCATCTTGCGCTTGGTTTGCTTCTTCTGGAGTGACTCCGTTTCTCTCCTCACTTGCTTCATACGCGCGACTATCTCCGGCCCCGCCGGTTCGCCGTATTGGCGTACATAATCCGCGATTATCTGTACCCATGTGAAGGCCATCATGGACGAAGGCTCTCCCTTTTCTCTAACTCCTGCATTGCACAGAGGTGCTCCCTCAGCCTTTTCAGCAAATACCTTGCCACTCCTACTGGCCTCTTTCCTTTAATCCGTCATATAAGACATGACCGGATTCGATGCTGTAATATAAGATGTCCGAAATTCAAATGCGTTAACGATAAAATTCATCGCTAACTGCGTTTCCTCCCTCAGGTCGGAAAGCTTCAACCCCACCTTGCTCACATACTGTTTGCCTTCCTTTAAGTACTCTGTGAGGTGTGCCTTCTCGGCCTTTACCTCTCCTTCCGAATGTGGGAGGTGAAATACCTCCTCCACCAACCTATCGGTGAAAAGGAGTTTCCTCTCCTCTGCATAAGCTACAAATCCTGTATCCGGCTTCTCCACCTTCTCCAAAAGCATCACTAAGGTGAAGCATTCTTCATCATGAGGCTCGGCATCTCTTAGAATCTCCGCGTATGGCCACAAGCCTATCTCTCGCAGAACCTTCTCCATTTCACAGGAAAATCCCATTTGGTGTGCATCAGCTGTACATTCCCCACTCTCTCCATCCGGAGGATTCACCAGCTCCCGGCAATTCCGCGCAGACACAAGACCCTTCTTTGCCGACATCTCTCTCTCACTGCGAAACCCTAGATCTGCTGCCTTGTTTTTCGTGCACTTCAGAGAGCAGAATATGCTCTTCAACTCAACATAAATATTACTCCCTTCAACGAGGTATTTCCTTATCTTATTAAGGTTAACCTTTCCTTCTATTGTCTCTCCTTCCAATGTTTCCAAATCCACCACACCTTCGTCCTTTACAGATTTAACCCGAAAAGGGCCTATCCAGTTCAAATTAAACTTTGGCCTATTTCATCCACCTTTCCCCTGTACCAAAGGACGAGATCACCTACCTTTATCTCTTTGCCTTTCCTTCGCCTATCTAGCCAAACCTTCCGCCTTCTCTGAATCGCCTGTATCGTCCACAGGGCATGCATTCTCCTCTCATCTAACTTCTCTAGCTCTATTAAACGAGCTTCCAAAGACTCCTTCTCCCCATCCTATATTGAATTGCTATTCTCAAGGACGGCACAATATACTCCATCGGAGTTATAGCCTCCAATCCATACGCAAGCTTAAAAGGTGTCGTACCTGTAGTCACCTTATAGCTGTTCTATAGGCCCATAATACTTCTGGTAACCTTTCATCCCAATCCTTCTTATTTTCCTGAACCACCTTCCTTAAAACGTTTTTAAGGACTTTGTTTGTAGATTCAGCTTGTCCATTACCTTGTGGGTAATATGGTGTAGACTTCTTATGTTTTATCACAAACTCCCTCATAAGCATTTCTATTGTTTCATTCACGAAATGCTTTCCTCTATCACTCACAATTTCCTTAGGAATACCATAACGTACTATTATAGTATTATATATAACCTTCGCTGTATTATATGCATCAGCCTTTCTCATAGGCTCTGCCTCTACCCATTTAGTCATATAATCTGTTAAAACCAATATATATTGATTCCTTTTTGAACTTATAGGATTAACTGGTCCTATAAAATCCATTCCCCATTTTTGGAAAGGTTCCAATGGTAGAACTGGATTATAAGGTTGTATTTGTTTCTTTGGAGGCAATTGTGCACGTTGGCATTTATCGCATGCCTTACAATATCTATTTACATCTCTCCATAAAGTAGGCCACCATAACCCTGCCTGAAGGATTTTCCTTCCTGTTATTTCCTCTGCAAAATGTCCTCCTGCAAGGCCTGAATGAGCCTCTTTAAGAACCTCTGGGGCCTCTAAAGGATCCACACACCTTCGTAATACCCCATCGGACCCTAGTTTATACAGCTTTCCTCCCACGAAGAGAAAAGTGTCGTGTCCTCACGACAAAGAGCTTCCTTTCATCGGGCGTCTTATAAGTAAGTGGTACTATTCCAGTGGCTAGATATTGTGTAATATGATCTAACCACCTTAATGGAACATCGACACGAAATAAACTGGCATCAGGAAAGTCATCCATAGTACGAATCGGAAGTTCGCCTGTTTTAATACGACTTAAATGATCAGCCTGTTCGTGTTGCTTTCCAGGTTTATGAATTATTTCAAAATCATATTCCTGTAGAAGTAGGAACCACCTGGCTAACCTTCCTGTAAGTACCGGTTTATTAAGTAAATATAATAAAGCTTTATGATCCACAAAAAGTTTTACTTTATTAGCCAAAAGATAATGTCTAAATTTGTGGATGGCATATACCATGCCCAATGCTTCCTTTTCTGTAGTAGTATAATTTACTCTGCAGGTGTGAGCCTGCGACTAGCATAATAAATAGGACGATCCTTACCGTCCTCTTGCATTTGCGTAAGGACAGCTCCTATAGCAATATCAGAGGCATCAACTTGTACATGGAATTCCCGATCCCACTTGGGACTAACCAATATGGGGGCTTTAATAAGAGCCGTCCGAAGGTTATCAAATGCCTCTTGACACTCTAAGTCCAAACATATGGCACATCAACCTTAAGCAAGTCGGTTAAAGGTTTGGCGAGTTTAGCATAATGCTTTATGAACCGCCTATGGTAGCCTATTTTGCCTAAAAACCTTCGTAACTCCTTTATATCCTGTGGTGGTTGTAGGCTAAGGATAACCTTAACCTTGTCCTGATCAACCAATATTCCTTCCCTGCAAACCACATGTCCTAAAAGGACTCCTGATTTAAAAAAAATTACATTTTTCTGGATTTAAAGCAACTGAATTTTGTCTGCATTTCTGGAAACATTTTTCCAAACACTGTAAATGTTCCTGTTTTGTACTATACACACTAAAGTCATCCATAAAGACTTTCATAAAATCTAAAAGGTATTCACGAAAGGTATCCGTTATAATTCTTTGAAACGTAAAGGGTGCATTACATAAGCCAAAAGGCATAACCCTATAGGCATAGGCACCCCACGGACTTATAAAAGCGGTCTTATGTTGATCTGCTGGAGCTACCATCACCTGATTATATCCTGAAAAGCCATCCATAAAGGAATACATTTCATGGCCTGCGACATTATCCAGCATTTCCTCTGTGAAAGGAATAGGAAAATATCCTTAGTTGTAACATCATTTAGCTTTTTATAATTGACACACACTCTTAGCTTCCCATTCTTTTTAGGGACGATCACGAGTGGTGACAACCATTGCGCTCCTTGTATAGGATATATAAAGCCAACCTTCAACAGTTTATCAATCTCCTCTTTCACCAATTTAGCATAGTTAGGATTCATCCTGTATGCACTTTGTTTAGCCGGTTGGCATCCCGGCAATAATTGAATAGTGTGCATACATATCTCTGGTGGTATTCCTTTAAGATCCTGATAGGACCATGCAAATACATCCTTGTATTTGGCTAACAACATCAATCCTTTATCCTAAAATCCGGATCCAATCCTTGAGCTATATTTAATATCTTAGGTTCCATTTCTGTACCTATATTAACTTGCTCTAAAGGATCGTTCGTGTAGATATATGTATATTCAGCAGGTTGTTCCTGCAAATTCATTTCATAAGGAACAGACTTATAAAATTTTTCCTGCAAGCCCAGATTGTTCTGTTCTTGTTCCTTTTGAAAGATGCTTTTCTTTCCTTCAGAATAGCATATAAATCAATCTCTGCAAGAGCTTTTAGATCAGGATATGTTTTTAAAATTTGCTCTTCCTCCTGATCATCCAAGCCCCGCACCCAATCATACCCTTCCAATGCAACTGGCCGATCCTTCTGTGCTAAGTATCCCTTAGCATAGTATGAATATCGACCTTCAAGTCACCTTGTTCTATTGTCATTTTTCCTGAGCCCCAATCCTGCACCGCTTGGGCCACCTTAAGCCAAGGTCGTCCTAACAACATAGTATATGTTGCATCCTGTCCTTCCATTCGTAGGACAATTAAGGATATTTTGTATTTAAGTCCTTTAACGGATATAGTGACTGCTCTCACAATGCCCAATGGCCTTACACTTCGTTGATCAGCCATTTTAAGGTTAAATGGAGCCGGTTGGATAGGTCCCAAACCCATCTTTTTACATTCTCCTTCCTCAATAAAATTCACACCTGAACCTCCATCTATTAATACTCTCTTTAACTTATTCCTTCCCACATATACTGTGATGCAAGGAACATGTCCATCATAATCACCTTCATACAGTACTTCCTTATCCATTTTACAAACTGTATATCCTTCACGTGAAGGTGATGTTTGTTGAACTAAACTTAATGCATTTAATATCTGGTTTCTTATGTAAGGAGCTACCTTTATCAACTGTCCAAGCGTAATCTTTATCTCCTGATTTATAGCTTGGTGATACATGGAGTCCATTGTTTTATCATGTAATGGTAATAATGAAAAACTTTGTTCACCTTTATCTATATCACCTTTATCTGTACCTTCTGATTCGTTATCAGTCTGACCTTTCTGGTCAGAATCCTGCTCCTGCTTGCTTACATTTTCCTGTAACAAGCTCTCCTTCTTGTTAGGAGTAGTAACTACCTCACCTTCTCCATAACAAGAGGATTCCTTCTTCTTCTCTTGAAGAGCTATAACTGCCCTTACGGGTGGATACTCATCTTTTCCTCCTCTATTTGAATAAGCCGTGTTGTAGGCTGCACATTAGTCGTTTGGTGGAAGTAGGAGGTTGTACCTTCCGCCTAGGACATTCCCTAGAGATATGTCCTGTTTCACCACATGTATAACAAACCTGGGAAGGAAAATTCCTACCCTGCCCTTGTTTATCATTTCCTTGTTTATAGGAATCATTTCTGCCTCTTTGACCTTGATATGGTCTTTCCTCTCCTCTATATTGCCTATCATTTCTTTCAGGATAAGGTCTATCATTCTGCCACCTTATATGGACCATTTCTTCCTGCATAATACTTTCCTCTCTAATTTCGTAAGGATTATCATTCCTTCGTCATAATATCCACTGTTCCTATTCTGATAAGGAACTTCATTCCTTCTGCATACATATTGTTCCTGTTCTCATAAGGAATGACATTATCATTCCTATCATTCCCACGGTTCCTATTAGGTGGGAACCTTCTAGGAGGTGGACGTTCATCCATTCTCCTTTCTCTCTCTATACTAGCCACATTCTGATTTAGGAAATGTCTGCAGTTTCGGGCTACATGTCCTTCCTTTCCGCAGATTTGGCATGTAGGCAATTGCAGCCTACATTCCTCCACCGTATGGCCCGGATTGTTACATTTAGTACACCATACTTTTTCCTTTAACTCCTCTTTAACTGTCATTCCTTTTAAAGTTTTCATCATTTGAGCCAATGCTTTCTCATCTATAGGATATTTTCGAACTTTTACTACATCAGCTTCCTCTTCCTCTTCATCAGAGGATTCTTCCTTTCTTCCATATACTTTCAGCTTTCCTTCTGCAATCTTTTCTATCTGCCTTCTCTTCTTCTCATATATTTTTAATTGATTAATGAGATCCTCTCTATCCTTTTCATTGATAGTAAGTGCTAGATCTCTATATGGTTTTAGCAACCCTTGCTTATACCATTGCAATAAGGCATCCATCTTCACATATGCCTTACACTTTTTCTCATGTTTCTTAAAACGGTGTGTATATTCATCTATCTTTTCTGTTTTGCCTTGAAGGATAGTCCTTAACTTCTCTAAATGTTCCTCCGGCAATTCCTCCTTTCTGAAATATTCCTTAAATGCATCAGTAACCTTCTGATAATTCTCTCTGACTTCCTTTTCTAAATCATAATACCAGTCAGAGGCATTTCCTTTCAATGTATGTGGAAATATAAGCAGCCTTTCTGCATCCGTCACCTTATACAGTTTTACTACCTCTTCAAACTGTTGTAAGTGCCTTTTCGGATTTTCCTTCTTTCCTGCAGAGAATGTGGGATACATCACCGTACCCCCAAACATTCCCGGGAAAAGTGCCATATTTGTAATAACCCTTTGCTCTGGTGTATTTCCTCTTACACCTTCCTCCCTTCCTCTTCGGGAGTTCTCAGGAGATCCTTCTCCTTGCAATCTCGGTATATGAACAGGCACTCCTCCTCTCACTGTTTCCTCTAAACCAGCTGTTTGATACTGCCTCCAATTCTCTGGATCAGCCTCAGATTTCTGTATTGTTTCTGCAATATCCTCTACTATCTTGCCAAGGATATTTTGACGTCTATTTTCGTCAGTTTCAGGTTGCTGTTGGGCAGCCACTCTATTGGCCTGCCTTTGGTTCCTCTGATCAGCTAAGGCTGGATCAGGACGATGGTTCCTCCACGGTTCCATTCATTCCTTCTCCTTTACACATCCGGCTCTACACCTTCCGAGCCTTTTTCAGAATGAGATTTATCTTTTTAGCCTCTTTTCTCAATGAATGCTAACACTGCAATGGCGAAATCCCTCCGTGGTCGCCAATTGTTAAACAGGAAAAGGGCTCTCTGCCTCACCTTTTCCTATTTAACCTGTTTCCTTCACGCAGACAGGAAACCTTTCATACAACGTACAGGAAAGGCTACACCCTTTCCTTTCTCAACTCTCAATATATCTGTATATATATCAGACTTCTCCCAGTGCCACTATGACTGGTCTCCAAAGTCAAGGGCAAGAACGGATTTTGGCTATTGCCTTGTTAGATCCATTCATTGAGAGTAAACATACACACACACAAGATTCTCTAATATGCACCTTTCATTACTAACATGAATACAAAAGACAAAGTGTAGAGAACCTTTATCTCCTGCTAAACTTCAAATGGAGACCCTCCTTCGTTGCCCTAACTTCCCTTAACTACTCTTTCCTCTCGCCACGTCATCCTTTCCCTTTTCCTTTTCCTTTTCCTTACCTTTTCCTCTCGGTAAGGATTTTCCTCTTCCAAAGCCTTTCCTTCCATACTTACTACGGACCTTCCTACCCTTATTCTCTCTACAGTAGGACGTCCTATGCTCCTAATATTTTCCCTTTAACAACTCCACAGGAGGACGATGATGTGAGTTGTAGCGTTGTTGTTGTCCTACTTGTACACGGCCAAGTGTTCTGCTGACTCCGCACGAACCAATGGAAGAATGCTTGTCAGATACCAATCCTACGACCTAGCATCAGCAGCTCGCGGTAATTAAGAAGGCAAACCCAACTCCATTGGCAACACCGGGTCATGAGCATACAAGAGCTTATATGGGAAGTACCCAATGGAACTTTGAACTCCAGTGACATAAGCATATCAGAGAGACGGCAGATAACCATCCCAATCCGAAATGTTGAAAGTTCACATACTTCGCGATCATCCCTTGAAGGTTCTGACGAGTCATTCCACTAAACCATTTGTCTGAGGATGAAAGCACTTGTAAAAGTGTGGCGTATCCCTAGTTGAGATGTCAAAACATGAAATGCCTCAGCCATAAAATGCAGGACTATTATCCGAGAGAATTGCTTCGGACAAGAATGCTGAAACACGACCCGATTAAGGAGAAATTGACCAATTGCAGAAGCAGTCGCACTAGCAAGAACACAATTCTACCCAACGAGTTAGGTAATCAGAAGCAATAATAATGTACTCAATTGCCAGCAGTTCCCATCAAATCAAATGCCACCAACTCAAACGGACGAGAAAACTGCAATTGACTCCAACCGTCCTTCTGAAGCACATGGGGGAGTATTGCGAGCTTGGCACCACACACAGCTACGCACATACAAAATCACATCTCCTCGCAACTCTAGTCAATAGAAAGATCTGTGCAGCTTCTCCATCACACGACGATGTCCCATGTGCCCGCCAAGAATAGGAAAGTCATGATAAAGCATGGAGGAAGCGTGGAATGAAGACTGAAGGCACCACCAACCACAAAGGATCATTGGATCAGTCCCCACAAAAAAAAGAAGGTCATCTTGAAGGCGATACTGCGAATGTAAATGCTTGAAAGGTAAGTCATCAGCAAGTGATGCAGGATTTTCAAACCCATCACGAAGCCTTCGAATCCACGGCTCAACCTTTTGAGCTTCCCGAACCTCATCCAAAGATGACAAATCTAACTCTGCATTATGCGGACACTGAACGTTACGCCATAGCAACTGCTGATGGTACAGAATCTTCGTCCAAAAGTCCACTGAAGCTGGAACAACTGGTTCCTCTGGGGCAACAGAAGAGAGAGAAGGTGGAAGAGGGCCCGAGAAAGAGTATCAACATCAACCATGGAACTTCCTGGGCGATGAACAACTTCAAAGTCGTAAATTTGAAGTTTCAAGGCCCACTAAGCAGTACGACCAATCAAATTCTTCTGCTTCAACAACGAAGTGACTGCTGCATGATCACCTTCCAACAACGTCTGCGAAACCATGCAAGTAGGCATGGAGCTTCTTAAAACCCCAAACTGCTACTAGACACTCCTTTTCTGTCGTGGAGTAATTCACCTCTGCTGGCTGCAATGTACGGCTGATGTACGCAATGGGATGTTGTTGGCCAGGAACCACTTCGTACTCTCTTGCATCAATACGCCCCCGAGGCCAATGTTAGAAGCATCTACACGCAAGATGAAAGAACGGGTGTAATTCGAGTACACCAAAACTGGAGGAGTCGTCAACAACTCTTTGAGATCTGCAAATGCCTGCTTGCAATCCTTAAACCAAACAAAAAGAAGTTATTGACGATTTTAACAACGCGCGCAACGTGTAGTACAATCTGAAAGATGATCCACAAAACGACCTAGATATTGTACCTTGCCAAGAAAGCGTTGCACATCATTCACACACTTTGGCGTAGGGAACTTCAAACTGCAACTAGTTTGTCAGGATCGACTTGCAAACCTTCACGTGAAATGCGATAACCCAAATAAGTAGTGTCCTTTGATCCAAAGACACACTTAGATGGCTTCAATTTCAAACCAACTTCTCGCAGCCGATCCAAAACCTTACGTACATCACTGACATGCTCCTCCCACGTTCCATCCGAATTGATCAAAACATCATCGATGAAATCAGCAGTCACCTCCGGCATGTCGCAAAGAACCTCGTCCATCATACGCTGTGTCAGAGTTTTTACCCGAAGGGCTAACACATGGCAATACACCATTCAATGTCATAACCCTGTATGAGCAGCGCTAAGTCTTCCAGAACAACCCCAACAAACCCTAGGGTTAGACTCTAATGCCTAAGTGGACATGAGACTTAGAGTTTAGCTTAAGTCTCCCTAGAATGTCTGCCCTCAGAACCCTTGAGGGATAACCCTAGTTGACTTAGGGTTTAGCCAGTCTCCCTAGAGTGTCTGCCCCCAAAACCCTTGAGGGGATAACCCTAGTTGACTTAAGGTCCTGCACTAGAAGACCTAAACATGCTCATGCCCTAACCCCATCAAGGAAACATGTGTCCACATATACCCTCAATAGGGTTAAAGCATCTTGAGGAATCACCCTCAATTAAGTATAACCCCTAAAAGACGACGAGGGGTATCTTGACCCACAACTAACCCCTAAGGGTCTGAGTGGCCAAGTCATACCCTAGCTCTAGGGTTAGTACCTAGAGAACACATGAGTGTTCGAGTCAGCGGGCTTGAGTGATTCCCTAAGCATTCCTTAGAGGCTAAGGTTGGAAAACCCTAACCCTTATTCCCCAGAGGGAACCATGCCTATGTCTAAGAAGACCCTTGCTAATGAGCTTAGGTTATTCAACCCTCAGACATGTTCCCACATCCTGAGAACGAACACCATTAACCATGTGTTCCAGTAAGCACACTTGGCAAAGAGACCTAACCTCCCTTGGGCATGTGCCTAAGGCTTGCCCTAGTCCTAAACACGAACATGTGCTTGTCAGGTTCACCAACCCCTCGGCCTTAGGCTTGAGACATAACCCCGTGGGTTATGCCTTGAGTGTTGCACTTGTATGAAACCCATCCTAGTGTCACATGTGTGTGTGGCACCGTTTCACAGGACAAGGCTATCTTCATAGCCCCTTAGAGACAAGAGTTAGACCCAGTGCCATGATTGTGGCTCACTAGATGCCAACTCTTAGAGCCCACACTCAGATACCCCTTTGGGAACCTGTCTGCCTGAGAGCTCATCCACACAGTTAGCTAAGTGCACGGACAATGCTCACATTGTGAGTCAGGATGCGTGACTAGCTGAGCTATGAGTGCTGCCCTCAGCTTTGGGATGGACGAGGAGACTAAAACAGAGTCTTAACGATTATCCAGATGTGCGAGCGGGTTACCGAACGAAAGGAGTTGGCTAACTCCCTGGATCTGGGCACATCAGTGCAGATTTACCAATGATAAGGGTAGGCTACCCCTAAAGTGTGACGTACCCCCCGGGCAAGTGGGACACGGCGGCATAGCGAGTATGCCTTGACGACATGAGACGAACCCATGCCGGCGGGGAGGAAGGAACCAAAGGCCTCTCAGTCTCTGGCCAGCTTGCCCCACACCTACTTTACCTTATTTCTTTGATGGAGCTATCCCCTTTAAAATGCCATTCTAATAACTGGGCTGGCACGAAAATCTATCCCCAATGCAAAAGAGATGGTGAGTTTACCCAATCGACCCCATCAACCCTTAAACCCTACCCCAAGGGGTTTAAGGCGTGGGGTTGAGTCAACCCTAGGGGTGTTTCTAACCATATCCAACACGCCAAACTCACCAGAGCCAACCAAAATCCAAATGGGACATAAATCGTCGAGAGGGGGCTTTCTAGAAGGTAAGTGTTAGCTTCGCTTAGAGTTTCTTGCAAATACCTAGTGACACCCGGCCGGACCATCACTAGATACCCAAGTGCACTAAGCGGGCCTGTTTCTTACACCCTCTAGGGTCTGTCAACGAACTCGTGTAACAACAGTCAACATCCAAAGTAAAGAGTCGAGTCATAGTAAAAACTATGACACACTAGAAAGTTGCTGGAGCATTACTCAAACCGAAAGGCATCACCAAGAACTCGTACAGGCCAAATGGTGTTCAAAAAGCAGTCTTGGGAATGTCCATGTCAGCAATCGGAACTTGTCAATATCTAGATGTAAGATCTAACTTGGTGAATCAACGGCTCTGCCCTAGTCGATCCAAAAGGTCTGTAGTATGAGGAAGTGGGTACACATCTGAGACGGTTACCTCATTTAATGGGCGATAGTCAATGTAGAATCGAACGCTCCCATCAGGCTTTGTCACAAGGTGAGGTTCGCACGCCCAAGGATTTCGAGATTTCCGAATAACACCCTTCTCTAACATCTCTTTGACATTCGCTTGTAAGATCTTGAGCTCCTTTGGTGACCGATGCCAAATAGGTACCTTGATTAGCCTAGCATCTCCAGTTGGAATAGGGTGGCGTGTCGCAATCTTGGCCCCCAGATGTCAAGTCAAAATTGAAAAGATCAGCATACTCCTTTTTGAGTTGATCAACAACTACAACACGACGATCATCTAATGGATTCAGAGAAGGAAAAGAAGAGCATGAAGGGAAAATGGTTGAAAATAGGGGTGAGACAAAAGTGATGAAAGCAGATGGACGAAGTGGAATAGAAGTAAGAGGAATGGAATAAAGACGAGGGAGAGTCAAACAAAGGGGAGACTTTTGAAAGTCACACTTGGCATGATTGTGAGTCAACCAATTCATACCAAGAATAAAGTGAAAAGCTTGACTCGGCACCACCCACAAAGATTGAAGCTTAAGCTCACAATTATCCACACGAACAATAATGTCAACTTCATCCTGCAAACAAGCATGAGTGTGTTTGTTGCCGTATAGAATGAAGACTGGTTCTACCGCACGACGCAAATGAAGGCTGCAACGTGTAGCAACAGATTGAGAAATAGAGGACAAACTCGAACATGTATCCACCAATACTTAAAGAAAAACAGGATGTGGCGTGTGATTAAATCGAGTTTGAAAAGTGAAAACCGGATGATTTGGTGCCAAGTGAACCCCTTGATGATACTCCCGAAAGAAAGACGGAGGGTCACTAATTTATTCGCACGAGGACTCTCCTCTACTCATGCGAATGGTCTTCAAGTGACTTCATGTCGTAAGTGGTGCCTCCGGCAGCTGGGTTTACGATTCAGTGAACGACGGTTCTGAAGTACTTGGTTTCGTGTAATGCAAGGGGGATAATAAAACTTATGTGAACTTTGGCTGACTTCACATAGAGTGATATGTTAGTTTTGGTTAATTTTTTCTAACATTATCTAGTCTTGGAGTTGGACGTTAACGAGAATGTTGACATTTTCAAAGGTGAGGAGTGTGTCATAGTTTTTATTATGACTCGACCCTTTATTTGGGCATTGACTGTTGTTACCTACTGTACTATGTTGACGGACCCTAAATGTAGTGAGAAACAGCCCCGCTTAGTGCACTTAGGTGTTTAGGGGTGGTCCAGCTGGCTATCTTTAGATGTCGCGAGAAACTTTAAGCGAAGGTAGCACTTACCTTCTACAAAACCCACCCTCATTTTGACGTCCTAATAAGATGAGTTTGGCATGTTAAATAGGGTTAGAAACACCCCTAGGGTTGACCTAACCCTAGGGTTACCCTAACCCACGCCCTAAAAAACCCCCACCCCCTTGGGTAGGGTTTTAGGGTTAGAGTTAAGCTAAGTTAAATACTCTCTCATTAACTTAATAAGGGGCTAGTTAATTTAATGCCATCCCACTTACACATACAGGAAAAGGGGGGGGGGGCGCTCTGTCACATAAATATGAAGGTTTTTGGGTTCATAATTGAGCTCGTTATTCTTCTCCCGGTGCAAGCTCTAGCTTGTGTCATCAAGGAACAACCCTCTGTTGTGCCGCCCTAACTTCCAGATGATAAGGGTACATCCACCTTCGGGGTAGTTTACCCTTAACGTTGGCGAATCCATGCCTGAGAGGTCTTGTTGGAATGCATGTTTCAAGATGCAGAGGTTGAGGCTTGTCTCTAGCTTCCTCCTCCACATCAAGCCAAGTATAGCACTCATGGTCGTTTCGCATAACACTTGGGCCACGTACAAGTAGGACAACAACAACATTACAACTCACATCATCATCCTCCTACGAAGTACAAGGTTGATGAACTGGTGTTGGTTCGTTTTCCCGGAAGATCCACCGCATCACAACCTTCCATTGCAGCAGCACCAACTAGACGTTGTTGACGCCATGGCCTCCATCCTAAAAATGGGGACGCCAAGGGAAACCGTTAATAGCTCCGATACGTGTGTCCAGCCTCATCACCCCCAACAACGAACTGCATGTCCACGTCCTCGTCCATGGGTCCCACCTTGTGCTGGTACACAAGAGGCAACATCCTCAACCTCCATCGGAGCAGGTCCATCCCCAACATGAAGTGGAACGAGAGCACGTGAAGGCGCAAGTGGGAGAGGTGACGACTCATATCGTTGTGCCAGCCTCAAAGCATTGTCAAGAGTCATTGGAGCTAGTGCATGCACAAGTCCCACAAGGTCTTGACGAAGTGCTGGCCACAACATACCTAACTTGATGCGTTCCGACATGTTAGGTTCTGCACGCAGCAAAAGGCTTCGAAAGCGAACACCAAACTGCATCATCGACTCAGATGGCTCCTAACGAATACGATGCAACTGCTGAAAAGCATCATCACAATCGTTTGCATGCCCAAATGCACGTTTGAAGATTTCTGAAAGAATATTCCAATCTTCACGAGTTGCAATGTCCAGACCATTGTACCACTGCAACGCCGTCCTTTAAAGACAAATAGGAAACTCGCGTAAACATCGAGCACCGTCCCACGAATGATATGTGGCAACCATAGTGAAGTGGTCAAACCAATGATACACATCATCTCTAGAATTTCTGCGAAAGAAATCTGGCCGGACACGAGGGTTTGCAACATGAGTAGGAGGAGTACCCTGGACTATGAATGCTGCCATCAGTTGAGAATTATTGTTCAGTTGCATACGCATGGCATCCAACAACTGCATGAGTAACTGCTCCACAGACAAGGGATTTGCTTGTTGTAGATCCATGTACGAAAAAAAGACAATCTATAAGAAAGGAATAGATTTATACAATAAAAAAGCTAGACATAAGAAAACAAAGAAAATTAATAAAAAGACACAAATCCAAACACTCTGTAGGGACAATTAGAGGTGCCCTTCACCTCCACCAATGTGAGAGCTTGGAATATAAAAATGTGTATATCCATTAGTTCAAAAACCCTAATTTATATATAAAAGTGAGTGGTCCAGATTGAATCCAATCTAATAGTTATCAAAATCCACTATCTAATAATATGTGCACATGCAGTTGTACACATGGATCTTACATCTCTATTTCATTCTATTATAAATTTACTATATTTTATTTTTTATTATAATCTTATATCTAAAATCATTCTATTTCATTTCGCATTCTAGAGTAATAACAAAAGTATATCATTAGATTTTAAATAAAGTAATTAATAATAAATAAAAAAATTTGTTTACAAAATATTGTATGAAGTTCACCAAATAACTTAGGGGCTATTCGCACTTGAACTTATCCTAATATTAAAGTCATTTTTAAGTGTTTTTTCTATTTGCACAAGCACTTTATTTTAAGTACAAGTACTTACCCGTTTTTTAAAGTTTCTTTCTTAAGTATTCCAAGTTCGCACATCTGTACTTAAAATTTCGTATTTCCCTTAAATTTAAGTTTTTTAGACCAATTTTTAAGTGGGGGGGGGGGGGGGGGGGTCATTTTAATTTTAAGAACTCACTTAAAAAATATTCAAAAAATATTCTAAAATGATTCTAATGAAATCCAAGTGTTGGCGCTCCTGACAAAATTTTTTCAACAAATTGCAAGGATTTGCAGGGATTTTTTGTGAGGTTTGAGGACCGTGTTTATGGTAGACGATGGTAATTAAAGAAGAGTGGAGAATTTAGAGGAGGAAGAAGAGAACTTTTTGGTAGGGTTTGCTGAATCACCGATGGCACCCGGAAGATCACCGGCCCTTGGATCTGGGGGTACTCGTGGAAGTAGAGGAGGGTGAGCTAGCGGCCCAGGAGTTGGGCTTGGAGCGAGCATCAATGCAGGTTGTGGATTTGAGTATGCTGGAGCTGGGTGTGGACCAAGTGTGGAGCTCGGTGGTGCAAGTCGTGGATCTCAACACGGTGGAGCTAGAGGAGGGCACGGAGCTCCCATGGCTTCAAGGACTTGGCTATTTTCAGAATTTGTAAGTTTTCATTCTTTTTAGGGTAGAGGTTGCTTGGAGTTTGAGTCGTTAGGTGTTTGTTAGGATGTGGAGGACCAAGAAGATGTTGAGGAGCTCCCTGATGAAGAGGAAAACATTCTTGAGGGTGATGATGGTGGTGAGTTTGTGAATACCTCTAGGTTTGCAGCTGCTCCAGCAAAAAGAAGTCGAGGAAAAAACTAGAAATGGGAGGACACAGTGGTGCTGATTGACCTCATGAAGGAGGATTACTTAGCCAAGATCGCTAGGAATAGGAGCAGTGAAGAGGCTATGTTGAATGGGAATTAGCGATGGATCTTACTGGCAAAAAAGATGAAGGAGGCTGGATATGATCATGATCAGAAGATGTGTAAGCGTCGATGGCACAATATGCTGAGTGACTATAGGTGCATTGGAGATTTTCAGCGAAAGACAGGAAACCCAGACTACTTCGAGCTGAATCCGACTGAAGCGAGGCAGCTCCTTCCTAGTTTGAACACACGAGTGATGCCTCGGGCCATGTATGATGTGATGGGTGCTTTTCTTGGAAGGGATGCATCAACAGCCCCCTCAGTTCTTGCAGATTCAGATGTAGTTCAAGATGAGGATGATCCCACGGAAGGAGATGATGCTCATGGAGATGCTTCTTAGGTGCCTGGGAGCTCAGGGAAGAAGAAAAAGAAGTCAAAGAAGGCAAAGCATACAATGAGTAGTTTGCTCAGGGAAGGGAATGCCTTGTCTGCAGCTAGGAATGAGCTGAGTTTGGCGTGGCAATAGGAGACCCTTGCATGCCAGCGAGAGATTTGCCAAGCTGAGAAAGAGAAGGCTTCTGCTACTACCAGCCTTGCTAGGGCAATTGTGAACATCTCCATGGCCTTGTGCAACTTTTTAAATGGTGCAACTGCTCCTTAATTTTCTAGCTGTTACTTGTTTGCTAGTTTTTTAATATATTTTGGAAGTAATCAAAATTTTTATTCTTCAGGAAGAAACTGAGCCACCCCCCATGGAGCCTTTATCACCTCTTCTTCAACAACCTGAACATGCAGTTGGAGAAACCGAGCTAACACAACTTCAGTCGCCATCACCTGAGCCTCCAAGCCTCCAAGCCTCCAAGCCTCCAAGTTGAGCCCCTGATCATGAGAAGATCCTTGAACAACCGAATAGCAGTGATTGATGTGGTGACAAGGAACAAAATATGCCTCATCATTTTTCAGGTTTGATATTTTGAGCACTTCAAAATTGCAATGTTTTACGTACATATTTCTATGCTAGGTTTTGGTTCTTGTAGTTGAAGCTTTCAGATTGATTGCTAATGACAAGAGCCCTGCTTTACCAACTTTACCTGGTGAAGATGATGATGAGACGGAGCTTCGCCGAGCTGTGGCTGCCAAGAGGTTTTGCACCGGGCTATGGTGGGTGAAGCTGAGGAACCTCACAGCTTGGAGCAAGTTCTTCATGGAGTATTATGAGCCTGGACGGTGGAAGAGAAAGCTTGGATGGAAAAGAAAACCTTCTTCTTGCTCTGTTGTATGTTAGAGGAGGACATCCGCAAGCAAGACATGACGTGGAGGAGAGCAGTTCCTGTCGACGTTCGCTTGGGAGTCACCTTGTACAAGCTGTTCAAGAACATAGACTACTCGGATCTTTCAGATAAGTTTGGAATTGGTGAATCTACTGCTCATGACATTGTTTGTGAGACTACTGTTGCGATTATCAAGAGCCTGGGGTACAAGATTCAATTCCCAGAGACAGCAGGAGAAGTTCAAGCTGTAGCTGCGGGCTTTCAGAGGGTGACAAGAACCCAGTTGCCCAATGTTGCAGGGGCAATAGATTGTACGCATTTTGAGATAATCCGTCCCGCTGGCCTAGACGGTGAGAGCTACTATGATCAGAAGCAGCGTTACTTCGTGATCATGCAAGGAGTGTGTGATGCTCAAAAGGTTCTTGAGTGTGTATGCAGGTTTGCTAGGTGAATACTTTTTTTTTTTACCAGGTTCTTATTTTTCATTTTAATATTTTTTTTAATTTCTAGGGAGTGTGCATGATATGAGAGTTTTTGAAACTCTACTCTGAAAAACAAGATTGCAGCAAGACAGCTACTCACAGCACCTCTTGAGCTTGCATTTGATGAGAGGATCGAGCCTTACCTGGTGGGAGATAAAGGTTACCAGCTCCAGCAACATATAATGATCCCTCACACAAGTAAGTGTTGTTTGATTTTTATTTACATAAGTTGTAAAGTTGTACTCCTCACCCAACGAGGGGTGAGTCCGAGTTCAACCTCCAACACCACCTTGCTCGGATTGTTATTGAGCAAGCATTTGGACTTCTAAAAATGAAGTTCAAATGTCTAGATCAGAAACAAAAAATTCGCCCGAAGTACCTCCCAAACATCATCAAGAGTTGTTGCATCTTGCACAACTTCTTGATTGATGTTGGTGAAACCGATCTTTGGGCTGAGATACAAGCATGGAAAGAGGAGGTTAAAAAGCGAAAGAGGCTTAAAACATATGTGGATTATGGTGATTCTGTGCATGCTGAGGGAGAGCCACTAGAAGACTTGCAAGGGCTGGGGAATGCTAGGGACATCCGAGAGAACCTCACCGACTTTCTCTGTTTGTGTTCTTATTGAATATTTCAAATACTCCCCAGAAATGAAAATTTGAATTTTAAGTTTTTTTATAAATATGTGAATGTAAGTTGTTTATGCAAATGATAAGTACGTAATGTGTGAATGAACTTGTATTTTAGCTGAAAAATATATGTTATAAAACTAGGGTATGTGGGAATAAAAAACACCTTAAATCTTTACTTAAATGTTTAAGTTTGCTCTTAAGTTTTATACGTGCAAATATGAAGCTCTTAAATTTTAAGTGAGTAACTTTAAATTTTTAAGCTTAAGTTCATGTGCAAATAGCCCTTAGTTTCCTTTTTAATTTCTTTATATTAACAAGAATTAAGATTATTTATAATCCAACGCATTATATTCTTAATTTATTCATTTTTAAAATGTGTTGAAGCATATTTGGTGAGGGTGAGGATTAAAACGACTAACATAGGCAATCCGGAAGCTTACCTTATATTCCAAGAGTGTATATACACAAAAAGGACGGGACATCACAAGTAAACTGTCCTGGAGCAGCCTGTAAACAGGAGTCCTAGAGACAGGTCCTGATCTTGTTGGTCCATAGCAGTAGGAAGGTCCGGAGAGCCTGGTACAGTCGAGGGCATAGGAACTGGTGCAGTGGGTGCATCAGGCTGTATAGGAGCAGCTTGCGGAGGAGGAAGCGGCTCAGGTACCCCTTGTGGTGGTATTGGGACTGTAGAAGGAGGCGGGAAAGGTGGTGGATTACCAGGTGGCATAATTGGGGGAGTATTTGGTGGCATTATAGGAGGTGCTCTACTGGGAGGAGTACTAGACTCTCCCCCATTAGCACTAGCTAAGGAAACATTTGTTTGAAAACTTATCTCTGGAGGTGTAGAAAGAGGTGGAGCTTCTGTAGGTGGGGAAACGCTGGGAATCTCTAATGGGATATTGGGGACTGGAGACTCTCCAGGGATGGAGTTAGGGGGATTTCGGTGGGAGAGATGGAGGGGATATCTATGGAGGGTGGAGGATCGTTCTCAACTGGGAACTCAATCTCAGGCGTTGGTGAACTTGATGGGACTTCCTCTGGGGAAGTTGTGGGTGTGATTTCCGGGGAGATGGACGGTGGAGATGTAGGTGTTGGAGGTGGGAGATTTGGATCCGGAATGGATGGGGGATCAACCTCTGCACTGGCCATCGCTGGGAGCCTCAGTGGAAGTGTGCCATGGTCCATGACAAGGTTCCAGCAGCTCGTAGACACCTGTAATATCTAAATTATTATGCATATGCTCCTTTGTGTTCACTCATGCATGTTTGTGTGAGCGTGTACATCCAGTGTGTGTGTGTGTGTGTGTGTGAGAGAGAGAGAGAGAGGGAGAGAGAGAGTTAGTTCACTATGTTGAATACATGGTACACAGTGTGATGTAACACACTATGAATATATTTATATATAAACACACTATGGATATATTATACATAAACACACGTATTACTTATCTAACGACACTTATATGAAAGCATAATGAATATTAAGATATTTATATATGAACATTTTACAAGGTAAACATAAGAGAACGAACTCCTACATACAAACACACACGCACGCACGAAATGCAAATGCACATATATGTAATGTATACACACACACATATATACATATACAGTACATAAATACACACACAACACACACACACATATACATACATACATACATATATATATATATATATATATATATATATGTCTAGATATGTGTCTAATATATACCAGTAACAAGAGATTTATAGACAAGTTATTCAGCTGACGACATTCTTCATACAGGACACACATAATGTACAGATAGCTCTTCTCTAGACGGCTAATGTACAGAAAACATATCGTAAGCCAACACACACACACATGGGCGTTTAGTACCTGTAATGCAAGCGCAGAGCCGAGTGCACAGCTGATAACCTTTACCTTGGCAGACTCCGCCTTGCTGCTGCTAATCCTTGACGATTTCCTGCCATTTGGAGCCACAATCTGCACGGCTGCTTTCGAGCCATTCACATACGACCAATTCGAAGACAGCATTTGTGAATTCATCTCCCCAAAGCGCCTCAAAGGCAACGAGAAGGACCTCATCTCTGTTCTGAGCGCACTCTACATTTTAGGGTTTTCAGTCTTATCGACAAGTGTCCTGGACGCGTGGCCCATTATTTTA
Source organism: Selaginella tamariscina (assembly GCA_003024785.1). Lineage (NCBI taxonomy): Eukaryota > Viridiplantae > Streptophyta > Lycopodiopsida > Selaginellales > Selaginellaceae > Selaginella > Selaginella tamariscina. Next base: position 29,725 of record PUQB01000508.1, read on the forward strand.
CAAACTGCCATGCATGGGCCGCTCAAAATTTTCCTAATTAATACATATATATAATATAATACACTGTATCTTTCAAAGCGAGGTTAACGTGTCCTCTGGCAGCTTTAATAGTCCTCCCTGCTCGTCAACCTGAACACATAGTATATGTACATGTGTGTGTGTGTGTGTGTGTGTGAGTGTCTATACACATGCATTGTGTAAGTACCTGTTGAATAAGTAGTCTGAGAAGTGGAACAGATGAAAGAGTTTTCACAGAGCCAATCATAATGAGCTTCTTCTGCAAAAGAACAATGCAGTTCGGTTATATACCACACACAAACACATGTAGTTATGTTGTTGTAAACACAAAACACGAGCGTGTAAAGTATGTTTGTGTGGTATATAAGCACTCCACACACAGAGACACACGTACCTTTGCTCTAGTAATTGCAACATTTATCCGATGCCAATCTGTTAACAATGACCCGGAAAGTCGCTGGTTCGAGATCTCACAAAGGAGACCAGTATACAGTCTTTGTCTCGTCCCTGCAGAATAACACTAACTTAATAAACAAACATACATATATATCTATATCACACATATACATGCATACATACATACATACATATACACGGCATCACAAACATACATGCACCTATAACTACATTTGTCCAAGCTATAATGGACATGCACATCGTTAAAGTGCAATATACACACATTCAGATACGCGCGCCCGCACACACACAATAACAAATTACCTGGTATTTATCTATGGTGTGCACTTCAATCTCCAAAAGTTTTCTGTCAGCTAATCGTCGCTTATATAATCAACCTGCGCTTTGTATGGACTAATTACTCCATACAGTGCATATCCACCCCACCTTCGCTCAAAGCACAGACAATCTGAAACGTAAAATTAAAGTTTAAAAGCTTACAAGTAATATAACTCATAATTTAACTTGTTGATATGCTTGCGTCTGTGTGTGTAACAGAAACACGAGTGATACGTGTTAGTTACTGTTATAACCAATCGAAATATTAGCTGTATGACAATAAAACTGTGAGTTAACTAAACTAGTTGTCTTTAAACTGGAAAACAAAACAAAACTTGCTAATTAATTGAAAACTTGAGTTAAAACAATTGATAAAAACTTAACTTCTTATTGGTTAAGTCCCTAAAGTAATTAACAAAAATCCAAGTACTAGTTACCTTAACTAACACGGAAGCCTTCAGCAATGTTTTGTATGGCATTTCCATAACGTTTCTCCTGGAGGATATATCATCTGCATTAACCATGTTCATATAAGTATATATGTATGTAGATAGAAGTTAACATTTGGGGGGGGACGGGAGTTCTAATATACAGATATGCATCTAGAAACAGGATTACACACGTGTATACCATACACAAAACATGCATGCATCCAGACTGCATTACACATGTTTGATAATTTTTAAGTAGAATAAATATGCTCTAAACGGCTTACCCATGTTCAGGAAAAGCACGCTCCGAGATGCATCTAAAACCTGGACAGGAAAACAGAAAAAGCTTAATAATAATAATTACTAAGACGCTGATTAAGCTCATTACCTGTTGAGTCCATAAAGGCAAGTTTCTGGGTATGTGAATGTGAAGTTGAGCATCAGCAACTTCACTGGATCCACATCTTAAACGATTTCCATAAATTAAAGTATTACATAAATTCATTATATCTGCACACATCCGATACTGGAGCAAATATACAAAGTTAATAACAATAGACACATGTGCATAGTATGTTAACTGTGTGTGCGCGCGCGCATATATATGCAAAGAAAATTATACCTGCATTGGAGCGCTGAAACAGCTTGAGGGTGAGCCTCTGAGAGCATACGAAAAAGACTGATTGCCATTCCCTTCTCCCTAGCCTCCGCATTCTGTATAAAAATATATGAACAACCTTGTGTTAGGTAGAAATGTTCGTATATAAACTATTACATATTTTAACTATTTTACAACAAACTAAAAGCAACAACATCTCGTTTAACAATATAGTCATTTAATTACCTGAATGAGAGGTGGTAACTGATAATGATCTCCAACGAGAACAAATGTGTGGCATATCAACGGTCCTAAGCAAACCTGCAGCAGCATATAGAATATAGTATATTTTGATATAATACATATTATAATAATAGTATAATAATATAAAGAATGTTAAATACAAACAGAAGTGTATACCCAAAATCTGGCTTACAGGAAGAGTGATTTGCCCAGCTTCGTCAATTATGCATACGTCAAACTTGCGTTTAGTAAATAAAGCGTGAGTTATACCAAGACAGGTTGCTCCACAACTTGTGCTGTGTCTATCTTCGATCGAAGCTCGTCTACAGATGATACATTTACACCTACTGCGTGCTGTGCTAACTCTGGGTGTATGGCTTCGGAACGTCCCACACGTATAAAATCCACGTCCTGCAGCACAAATGATAAGTATTCACACGGAGATATTATTACACACTCAAGCATGTATACGTATACACATCAATGTAGTTACAGAAATACATTTATATCTTCAGGTGCAAAACGATATTACAGACAGGAACAGAAAAACTATATCATTATAGTAATATATGAAAATAACTGTACCCCTACACATGTAAATACGCATAATTACGCAAAAAGAACTAGTTAAATATGGCATGTTGTGTGATATGAAGGGGTGCACGTTAAATAGCATACATCTCTACTGCAAAGTTATATGTGGCTTTACCTGGTGTTTGAGCTTGAGGAGTATATTGTCAACAGCAGAGTTCGTATAAGAAGCTAGTAACACTGAAGATCCTCGGGCTAGCAAAGCCTTCACAGCATGTACAATTGTGGAAGTTTTCCCCGTCCCGGGCATCCCCAAAATCAATGCATAATCTCTAGCTGCCAAAATCTGCATAGAACGTCTTAAAATCGACTGTTTGATAAAAGTATCATGTACTCTACATATACGTATATATGCGTGAGAGCGTGCATGCGTGTGATTTCTTAACCTTCGTTACAGCGCTACGTTGGTCGTGATTGAGGTTTGAGACTGAGCGAACATAAGATGCTGCGGGGTCTTGGCTACCCATTCCATGGTTATCAAAGTTTGGTACCTGTATAGAAGTTTAAGATTAACCGAACGTAAATAAAATTTTAAATATATTCATAAAAGTCGACTTGGTAATTGAATTAACTAGCTTAAAGGATTCACATACTTCTAGATCCACGATAAGTTCCCGAGACCGTCGAGCACCGTCCTTCACAAAGAGTTGCAAAAGATTGTACCTGCAGCAAAATACGTAAATATACAAATAATATACAACGGACATATATACAGTTATACGTATACCTAATATGTGTGTGTGCGTGGGAGAGAGAACACGTAGAAAAGTGAAACACAAGGAACAAAGTATCATTTTTGTACATATAGAGATTACCTCATTAAAGCAAAGCAAGAACTGCTATCATCCTTGTCTATTCTCCAAAGCTCCTTGAAAACACGGTTTGCATCATTTGAGTTCCTTTTTCCTGGTAGTTTTAATGAGCGTGATACAGACACCTGAAGCATTAACTAAATTAATTCTGAAGTATAAACATAACAAAAACAAACACAACGCAAACATATAAACGTACATATGCGTAGAGTTATAAACTTACCGTCAATGATTCAGAATCGAAGTTCCTTACTACGCCTCCTGCAATTGCAGCCTGCCCGCTTTCTGTACTCAACACCTAAAAGTATAAAATTTAAAAGAATTATATTATGGCAACACAGTGATTCGTCTTTCTAGACAAAGGCACGCACATAGATTGTATGCTTATTATTATTATTTCTGTTTACTATGCTATAAGAGAGCAAGAGGAAAAACTTATGTATATGTATATCTATAGTCGAAGAAACATACCTATATGTATGCATGTATGTACACATCAATGTTAGTTGCAGAAATACATTCATATCCTCAGGTGCAAAACTATGGCAGGTTATAACTATATATAAAATTTTTTGTACATACGCTTACCGATTCAATTGTGTATGATACTCCTGCCATACATACCTGTACGTATATATACACGTATATATATGTGTGTGTGTGTGCACGTACCACATAATCTCCTAGTGAAAAGGATTGGTCGATGATTCGATCATTACATGAAGAAGACGCTCTTTTAAAACAGTAAATAAAGGTCCCAGGGCTGTTATTATCTTCATCCTCACTTGTTATTATCAGACAAGAAATACATCGACCTTGTTCTTCTCTTATACCGCTTGGAGTTCTCCATACTTCAGTTTGTGAGGACTACATGACACATACTATTTATACATATATATTAAGATATATGTATAAATATGCATAGAAAGGAAAAGCACCAGAGAAGCATACAGTACATACAAATTCTCCTTACACATGTACATACATACATATATGTGTATATATGTATGATGCATAACTATATACGCATGACAAAAAAATACGCATTCCAAATAAAGACATGCCCTTCCAGGCGCGTCTGTAGAAAGCGAGACACGATTATAACAAACAGTGTTAGCCCCCAAAGAATACATATAGAGTTTTAGTGCGTATGTATACGTACATACATACATAGATACACACACACACACACACACAGATATACACTCTCACACACTTACATGATGCACTTGAGCTTCCAGATCAATTAAGTGGTCCCAATGTTGAAGAAACTCCCCATGTTTTTGACTTAAATGACTAGTTAATGATTCAAAGAGTTCACCAAGTCCGCTAGTCTCACCCGTCCCACCTTCTTGCACCTGTCAATGCTAATAAATATACGTACGCACAAAATACACAGTATTGTATCTATGCAACACATTAAGCAAAGACACGTACTCTGGTGCATGTGAAGACAGACAGACACAGAGAGAGAGACAGACAGACACACAGACAGACAGACATCTAATCTACTACGTCGGTTTTTCCAGACTATAGGTATAGGTATATGTACAGTGTCTTAATAATATACATGAATACACACACACATGCACACGTACGTTATATATAATACCCGTTCTGATATAGTAATATAAGCAGTACCTTATGGTAAACACTGCATATATCAACCATGCGGCAACCTTGGCACAAGCGTGAATTCTGCACATAAAAAAACAAAAAATAATGTACATAAAATAATAAAGCTGTTAGCGTAGTAGTACAATATAGATGACATATACAAAAGCAGGATGTTAATAATAAAACTATGAATCATTTACTTGCAACATTGGTGGTAATACACGGGTCGATGAAGCGAGAAGCAAATTATTTGCATGTTCATTTCGACGCATCATTAAGCCTGTAAGGTCTGCTTGTTGAACTTGCACGCCCTGCATTCAGTATATTGCTAGTAAGTAATATACATATTTATAAGTACATGCTATGTATATATACATTAAATTTAGCAAGTCATATACTCATTTTTAATAGAGACTCTACAAATATATTGCATTATTAATCAATTCAAACTATAGGAAACTTCCATTGACACGGAGCATAAACAAGACACAAACAACTCATTATACAAAATGAAGTTGGCTTATGAAAGTTTAAATTATAGTCTCTAGGTTTTTATAGTCTACACGTGGTTCCCATCATGGCGTATCTACGTACTTCTCAGTAAGCCATAAATAATTATAAATTTTATACAAGCATCGGCATGATGTAGAGTGTCAGGTCTATATGTGCTATACTACAGTGACTTCCAAATATAATTAGTATTACCTGTGTCTCTTTGGAATGAAGATAATATAAAATTGCTCGATTAACGTCATCAGCATACCTGGAAAGTATCAGTCGGATCGTTAAATTTTTAATAAACCACGAGCTAAACTTTGAAATGGTCAAATATGTACCTATCTGACATAAGAAGAGTATATAAAATAACTTGTGCACGGTGCTCCATTGCAGCCTGAGAAAGTAAAACCATTATAATGTAGCTATACAGGTTCATATAATGCTTCTTAATATACACGTATAAACATGTACTATTGTTTTGTGAATGATAAAATAAAAAACATATAAATGTTAATTATTAGAACTCAACTGTAATATAAGATGTTTATAAGAACCTGTCCAGATGTTGCTTTTCCTGTCTTGAATTCCAAAGGCATATGTTCATTCTTGTCCCCATTACGACGCACTTGTAAAGATGCATCAATCATGCCTTTAAGACCGTATTTTGGAGACCAAACCATCTCTTCAATATCAACAACCTGAACAATATTAATACCATTTGAATGTATAAATACGTCTGCACAAGACAATGTTGGCAAGCAATCATTTGCCATACGCACACGAACATAGAAACAAACACATGCCGCATACAGTAGACCAAAGGCGCAATGTGTGTATGATTTTGTAATAATACATTTGTGTACATACCTCTGAAATGGAGACGTGATGCTTGCCATTTACGATACCAAAATCCACATTTGGTTCAAGCGATGTCTGGGGAAAAAGCATTGAGAGAGAGAGAGGTCCATATGCAAATAGTCGAATGTTACCTTGTTATCTTTGTAAATGCGCAACCAGTCCAGCATTATTGGAATGGAATCCTCAAGTCTGGCAAGTGCTTCCTTCTCATCACCTGCAACATCACTTAATGCCTTATACAGACGCACGCACAGACACAGACATGTAATACGACAGCGTGTGAGCATACGTGTGTGCGAGTATGCTATACATAGATACTTGCTCTCTCTGTCTATGTCTCTCTCTCTCTCTCTCTCTCTTTCACACACACAAACACACACACACACACACACACACACACAGTATATATATATATATATATATATATATATATATACCTCCTATCGCATAGAGACCTCCAATATTATCCACAATGATTTTCTTTGCATGGCTTTGCAAGACGGCTCTCGACGGTCTTGAAGTAGTCAGCGCGGCCTGCAGGAAAAGAAATAAATAAATAAATAAACACACACACACACACATACACACATACACACACACACACACACACACATATATATATATATATGCATGTACGTATACCTGAAAGAGGCGATGAAGCATAGTTCCCAATAAAGCAGCAAGTGAAACATCCATGGATTTGATGCGCTCATCGAGCACTGCTCTCCTTGGACAAGTGAAACTCGCCCCCACCTGTGTGAAAAGCACAAAATAAACACAACACCCAAATGCATACAGATACACAATATGATATATATGAAATTATTTGTGTGATGTATGCACGTGTGTATAGCTTACCCGTGAGCCTGACACAAGAACATCCGGATGAAGAACAAGTAAATTCTTTTCATGGTCAATTACACACCTCCCATCAGGTTCAAAGTCCCCAATAACATTAACTGTGTCACCTGGTCTAATAGCAGTAAAACACCTGCAAGAGATACAAACAAACTTATACACGCATACATATACAGAGGAATGAAACAGCAGTCTTACCATTCATCACGAAGGCAAATTACTCTTTCAGTAGCATTTGTCTCGTCAAGTAGTCGTACAACCTGCATATTCGAATTTCACAGTACATAGTATTCATTATTATTACATCATATATGTTATGCATAAGCACATTTACCTTTTCGGGATATGAATGTTGAGAGCCCTCAAACTCGCAAACCTGGAAACAGCAGCAGCAATTAAAGTTAGCCCATTATACACCAATTAATTCGTCTATATAACATATTCTTCTGACCTCTGATACTACTTAATTACTATTCATTATTTAATACATACATACATACATATAACTCACTCTCTCTCTCTCTCTATATATATATATGTATGTATGTATGTATGTATGTATAAAACTCACTTCCAGGACTAAATAGTGAATATTTGGCTTCTCCGTCGGGGTAATTGTTTGCCTGCTTTCAACTTCTGGAACACAAAACTCTGAACTTTGAGGAATAATTAACACTTTATCTAGCTCATCAACGGAAATGTTTGTTGTTTCCTTGCTCTGAACTTCTTTATGATTCTCGGATTCCACCAAACTACACGAGCTATTTTTACCAAGCTCTTTATCTGAGACTTTGTCAATAACTGATTCTACCTGGTCTAATAAGTGAAGTAACACCTGCAACAATATAGCATATATACACGTCTGCGCGAGCGTGTATTTGTATATCTGTGTGTGTGTATGTGTTTGGTATACAGCAGCAAATTCATACCTTCCGACGGGGTTTTGCATGTGTTCCTTTCTTAGAAGTTCGAGCCTGATCAAAGAATTAGAATTAATAACAAAGATTCGTACTATATAACACTCGTATAGATATATTCATTAGATATCATATGATAATTAGCATACCTTCGACTTCTTTTGTGGTGTTGATGATGCTATTTTCAATGTTTTCTGTGTAGTTGTCACTTGCGTTGTTGGATAGTTCTCTTATCTTCAAATCTGAAATACATAAGTTTGCGTTGATATGTTCATATATGTACGTACCTACATGCTTATATTGATTTACAAATTATACTTGTTAGAATAAGATAAAAGGCCAACCTTTTATTTCCTACTGTCGAGGATGACAGCCACGTTTCGAGTTTCCCAGCTATACCTGGCGATATCTATCGGTTGTTAGTAACTTAACGAAGCTAGTATATGTCCACACCCACGCAGTCACACTCCCAGAAGGTTAGTACATCTGTGTATATCTATAGAGACAATGGGCGTGTGCCTAAGTAAGAAAACTCGTGATTTTACCTTAGAACAAGAAGAGACTAATGTACATACGGACTGAAGACTAGATGAATTTCTTCCAGCATTCATGTTTGAGTTGCAAGGACGCAAAGCAGGCCTCTGTCCACCTTGAGTAGACATCGAAGAGCAAGATTGTAATCGCTCTGCAGTGGGTGAAGCTCTCCACACGATTTCTTCACAGCCATCGTCTTGGGTATGTGGTAAAACTTCCGAAGGCGAGAGACGCATCCGTTTTGCGCGTGCTGTGATAAGGAATCGTGAGTGTGTGTGTGTGTGTGTGTGTATTGCTGTATGCATGTACTTCTGCATCTGTCTCCCCTACCTCGTTTCATGCACATCTTCATGTGTGTTCAATGCTATGTGTGGTTATTGTATAAACATATACACATGGGTTATTGCAAATAAAATAAAATAAAAATCCTACGTATATACGTGTGTATATCGGTTTGCCAAGAAACATTATATATATATATATATATATATAATATATAGAGAAGAGAGAGAGAGAGAGAGAGAGAGAGAGAGAGAGAGAGAGAGAGAGAGAGAGAGAGAGAGAGAGAAGGTGTGTGTGTGTGCAAACTCTCAAACGAGAGTACCGATATGCGTGAAATATCCCTTATCACTCATGCATATATACAATCGTACCTTGTGGGTTTTCTGCACGGATTTCGCCCTCTGGAGTCTTGATTGGAGCTGGATTACACTGGACATCTTCTTGCGGCTTTGATTCTGGGACTGCGAAATGTGAGAATGTTGATGATTATGGGACTGATGGGGGCATACCTGGAGCTGGAGACAAGACGATAGTGGCAGCGGGGTCTGAGGGGAGAATCGGGGTTGTGCTGGACTGTGTAGATGCGTGGCGTGTAAAAAAATGCTGAATACCGAACTTCACAGGTTGAATGTGTGTTGCTGCTCCCCGGCGTGCTGCCGCTTACCCTTCGGCATTGCTCCGCGTTGAACCCTAGCTCATGAAGACTCTGTCGGGAAATGTGAGAATGCGGGCAGATTATGGGATTCATGGGGCATACCTGGGACTGGAGACAGAACGATAGCCACGGATCTCAGGGAAGAATCGCGCCCTGTGCAGGATGTCCTCCGCAGTCCTGCAGCTTGCATTGAACCCTAGCTCACGAAAAACCCTTTGAGAGGGAAAAAAACATTTAGGGCATTACAAAAAATTTAATAGAATATTCTAATTTATGTACATTGTCGCTTAATAATACATCTTCATATACGGTATACCGACAAACAAGGTCAATCGGGTATACCGATTCCTAGTATATTCATCCTTTCATAACGGTCCGAGATTTTAGGGCAGAATGCAACTTAGGGTTAGGTTGTCGCAAGGGAAGGAATGGCGTTCTTGCCAAGAACAAGGCGCTGGTTCACAAGTGCGTGAAAATGTCCACATTCCTGATAACAATGCAGCGAATTTATGTTTCTAGGAGCGGATTTTCGTGATTCTTGGAGCAGATTCAATGAGTATGCAACACATGTCAATCTGAATGAAGCACACATGCCGACGATAGAAGAAGCATTCCATTCATCTAGAGCCAATGGCTCTACAGCTCATCCGAGCAGCTCGATCGCTGGACGACTTCCCTCTTGTAAACAACCTCATGCATCTCCTCATCGAGGTAGTCGAGCCGCTGGTTGCATCTTCCCCCATGCGTGTTATGTTCCTCCGTTGGAGACCCATCACAGGTACGTGTCTGTGTAGATGTGCGATTTATATACAAACTGCAATGTATATAGGTAACCAACAGAGGCCGCTCTCAGCACAAGCAGCGCTGTCCGAGTTCACTGTCCGAGCAATCCACCAGACAACGAATCTCTTCAAGCATGATTCTTCACAAAACAACAATGTTGCGGCAGAAATATCTCGTATCAGACATTCTACTGGTGGCTATGATGTCTTGCCAAGTTCATCGGTGGCAGGCTGGACAGGGACTTTGTTCTTCAGATGCTGAGAAGCTTAAAGCATGATCCCGACACTGCATTTTTCTTCTTCAAATGGGCCGGTGAACAGGAAGTCTACGAACATGACTCAACAACATATAGCCGGTAAGCATCTTTGTATACATACACAGTCATATATTTACACTCTGCTTGAGCGTATTCATGTATTGCTACATACAAATTTTTTATTAGGATGATTCAAATACTGGCATCTGCAAACCGCCTTGAAGACGTGGAAGGGTTATTGCAAAGGATGATGCATAAGGCCTACAATGTGGAATTTGAAGCAGCTGTGGACTTAATAGTGAGCTACTCTAACTCCGGCATGGTAGACCGAGCACAAAGAATATTTAATCAGCTCAAACAGGTATTCCTCTTTTTCTCTTATATCATGCATACATATGTATATACATATACATATATCTGTACGATACGTGTCTATGTATAGACATACAACTGAAGAGTGAACTCTTCAAGGTGAAAGGCCGGAAGTTCCCGGTGCACGTATGGAACGCGTTGTTTAGTGCACTTGAGAAAGCCGAGAAGTACAAGGAAGTTCAGAAGATTGCCGAAGAGCTTACGGAGCAGGGAGTCGTGCTAGCCGAGTCTACATTGGACGTTCTTGTTCGGATTTTCTGCAAGAACCAGGCATATGACAAGGTAGTGTGGCTTCTTGATCGATCTAAAGGCTTGCAGCTCAATGCTATGGCTTTGAGCATGGTGGTAGATGGACTGTGCAAGACAGGAAGGGAATACATTGCTGTGAAGATATACGAAGAAGCAGCAATGTCCCAGGCTAGAGCTCGAGGTGATAAGAGTTTCATTTGTTGCTCCTTTGTCTGTGGCATTTTCCGAACAGGTGACCTGGTGAAGGCTTCGTACATGATTCGGAGGCTTGCCAATGATGGTTTACTGCTTTTCTCCGACTGTACCTCAGAGACCTTCTTGGACTGGCAGCTTACATTTCCGGACCAAGGACGAGTGTTTACCTTTCTGGAGATTGTAGAGATGTTCAGGGGAATGAGAGTTGGACTCGGAACTTTTGAATATAACTGCTTCATCGAGGGACTGTGTAAAGCAGGTAAACTAGATGAAGCACAGAGAGCATACGCTCTGATGAGGGAGAATGGTATCCCAGCGGATATATACTTATAACTACATGCTGGAGTGTATCATACAAGCAGGGAGAGTAGAAGATGCACAGAGGGTGTTAGAAGCTATGGAGGAAACAGGCACTAAACCGGATGTGTTCACATACACACGGTTGCTAAACGGGTTCTGTAGAACAGGTAAACTGGATGATGCACTGGGAATATACAGTCGGATGAGAGATGCGGATTGCTCGCCGGATGCTGTCACCTTTGGATGCATGATAAGTGGTTTTTGCAAAGCTGAGAAGTTCCCTGAGGCTCTACGGATGCTCAAGTTCTCTATGGAGGCGGGATTCGAACCGGACGAGGTGAGTTATTCGAGTATTATTGATCCTCTTTGTAAGCTGGAGCTGTGGGAATCTGCACTCGACGTCTTTGAACTCGTAAGGGAGAGGGGCTCTCCCGGGAGCGTTTTTCTGTATAGTAGGCTCATGAACTGCCTGTGCAAAGCTGGGAAGGTACGTGTGTGTTATACCTCAGATGAGTGTGGGATATATGCAGATAAAACACAGGAACATGCTATGCATGCATCAATACAAACTACATAATGTACATGTATAAACTGTCTTATTATATGTATGTGCATAAATGGAATTATATATACATCCTTCTTGAGAGAAGGGGCATGCCCTTCCAACATAGATTTGTCTTTGTATGTATAAGGCATCTTAATACTAATACAAATGTAGGATGTTTCTCTGTGTGTATAGACTAGTTATACACACATTTACTACACACAGCGCACACTTATGCCACATGCGCTTTCGACTTACAATGCTTTATGTTACTTAATAGTTTGAGACGGCTTGTCTTCTTCTACATGACATGGTTAACGGGGAGAATAAGTCAGGGCAACTTCTAGGTGGAGACATATGTGAGCCAGACGTGGTTATATACACAAGCATCATAGATGCACTTTGCGAGCTCGGCAAAGTCGATGAGGCTTTCATGGTTGTCAAGGCTATGGAGGAAAAGGGGATCAAACCAGACGTAGTTACTTACACGACTTTCCTTCGTGCATTTTGCGAGTCAGGGTTGATAGACGATGCATGTAAGGTAAAAGCAAACATCTCTCTCTCTCTCTCTCTCTCTCTCTCTCTCTCTCTCAAGATGTGCTATTGTTTATGTAAGCTGCTAGAGATGATGGTTACGGCGGGATGTAACCCAGACATATATGCGTACAATACGCTTATGTCATCGCTGTGTACAGCAGGACGTGAAGATGAAGCCTGTGGCCTTCTCCAAGTCATGGTGGAGAATGGATGCGAGCCAAACTCTTTCACATACGGTCTTCTTATTGCAGTCCTTTGCCGTACGAAGAAGCTGGAAGCTGCTATGCACTTGTTCCACTACATGAAGCTCTCTAGGTGTGTTCCTGAGTTGAGTACGTATAAGGAGTTGATATACGGTTACTACAGGTATTTACGAATACATATAGTTCTTATCTGGGTCGTTATCGTATGTTCTATCATGCGTTGTTAGATGTCATATTTACATAGACACTCGTGCATACATATATAATTTCTATATACATATACACATGCATGTGTGTGTGCGTGTAAACATATATTTATACGCATACTGGTATTGCCAAAATATCTCATACTTAGGTAGATATACGTTTACACAAGCCCACGCACATACTGTAGCGTATACTGCATCATAGTCTTGTTACCATGTGTGTAGTTGTTGAAGACAGGAGAGTAAAAATTCGAAGAAAACACCCACACATACACATGCACACGTGCACACATTGATACATGTTATACTACAGGCAGGGGAATGTATCAGAGGCGAGGAGGATACTCGAGCAGGAATCTAAAGCGTTCTCCATGAATAATCCTGGGAAGTCGCTGTTATCTGAGCTTCATCAATCTGGTAGTCTTTATGAAAGGAGGCACTTAAGTGGTATAATTGGCCACGATCGTCTACAAAGTTAAATTTTGGAGGCTATACATGTTTCTCATATACAGTTTTTACTTTCATTCTCCTGCTCATTTTCCCAGTAAGTTGTCTATATATACTTCTTTATTTGTGTGCATGTGTGTATATAACATCTGCTGCATGTACTATGTGTTATGTTTATATACGCATGTATATGTCTACGTATGGTGTGTAATCTGCTGACTTGTTCTCATATGTATAATGATAGGAGCAGCAGGTTTAAAGTCCAAGAAGCTTGACAAAATTGATGATATAATTACTGAAAAAGGTAATGTTGTATATATACTCATTTTTATTGAAGCTATCTATTTCCTGGTCAGTTTTAACTACGCGTGTGTTACATCCATGTTCACTGAAATAAGGTAACATCACATTTAAACATAAGAAAGAAAAAATAGCTGCCTGTGTTTTAATCTAAAGATTAGGATTGTCAGGTTTGACATATGGGAACTTGATATTGTATTTGAATATGAGCCTTTTCAACTATTTAAATCTAGCACAAGTAAGCAAAAATATTAATATTATAAGTTATTTTTTAGATATGTTACATAGTTTAATTTAAAATATTATATTAAATATTTTATTATATATCTTACATTTAATTAAAATTGCATTATTAATTTTAGAATAAAATTTAAAAATTATAAATTTAGATTTTTAATTAATTTTTATAAATGCCATTGCTACTTTAAATATTAAAATTAAAATATATTAAATTTATATAAAGTTTATACTTAAAATGTTGTGATGAATTCACTATTATTTTTTATTTTTTTTAAATTTGCTTTTAACCTAATTTGTTTTTGCTCTAATGTGTTATAAATTGATTTTAATTAATCTAATTATAATAATATGATAATTTATAAACCATGAAACATATTTAAGTTATAGAATATAAGGTTTCTTTCAATATATGTAAATATTTATCTTTAAATTTATAAAGAAATTATTAATTTAACAAAAAAAATTCACAATTCAATTTGAAGGTTTTTTAAGATCCTATAAAATAATATAAAATAAAATATATAGTAATAATAGTTTTCTAAAGAATATAAATATAAAAATGAAACATATGGTAGTAATAAATTTTATAAGAAAAAATTGAAGAATAAATAGATGTTATAATTGTTATGTATATTTTTGTAACTAAAAAAAAAAAGAAAACAAATTTGTTTTACAAAATATAGTGATTTAATAAATTGATTGAAATATGAAAATATATATTTATAATACATATTTTATTTATATTTATACAATATGTTTATGAAATGTAGTAACTATGTAAGTATACAATTAAAAATATATATGGATATACAAATATTACAATTAAAAGAATATCTTAAAAATATTAAACATAACATCATCTTCTAAATTTGTTTTTTTTTTTATTAAAGTTTTTTATCAAACAATTAAGATAAATAAGTTTATGTTAATTGTAATGGAAAATGAAATCCTTAAAATGACAATTCCTAAAAAGTTTAAATACAAATTAAATTAACATATTTAAATTTAAAATTAAAAATATATAAATTTAATTTATTTTTTTAATATAATATGCATAATTATGATGAGCGATAAATATAAGAGTTTTATATTTCAAATTTAAAAATCATTTTAAAATATTTAAAAGTATTTAAAAAGAGTTATAATTTAATAAATGATTATTAAAAAATTTATAGGTTAATGTTTAACAAAAAGAATTATAATTTGAAAATTATATGTTTCATATGAAAAGAATTATAATTAAAATCTTATATGTTTATACATTAAATTCTGATTTTAATGTTTTTAATATATAAAAATTAAATCAAATTTTGATGTTTATGAATCAATACTAAAAATATATATTTAAAAAACATATATTCATATTAAATCAAATGCATATAAAGCAAATATTTAAAATGCTCTATTATCATAAAGAATATAAATATTTGAATTTAAAACATTAAGATGTTATCATTTAGTTTTTAAATATTTCTAATTTAATAATTTAATTAAAGATAAATGTCAAATTCTTAAATATTTAGGTTTTATATATCCAAGATAATAATTTTTAGTGAAATATATAATAATTTAATAATTATAATTAAAGTGTTTGATGACTCAAGTATTTTACATAAAATGTTGAATATGCTTATGTTATAAAAGTATTTATACTTTGTTAAATTATAATTCTCTTGTTGAATTTCACTTTTAAATATTTTTAAAATTTAAAGTGAATTTTAAATTTAAAGACTAATGATTGTTACATTTTCATTTTAATTTTGAATATTTATTTTCAAAATGCATTATTTGTTTCAATTACATGTTTTATATTTAATAACAATTAATTAATTATTTTTTGAGTTCAACTCTAACTTACAACCATGTTAATTCAAATTTTTTTTTTCAAAATCTCTTCTTTATTATTTAATAAAAGTGCTCAAATGCCAAACAAATTTAAATTTTATAAACCTTTTCTATATTTTAAAAATTTAAAAGATGGTATTATATTCTATACTTTTGAATTATCCTTTTAATTATAATACCTATATATTTATACTTCACAACCAAACAAAAAAATATTTTTGTTTCTTTAATAATTTTCATGTATCCTTTCTCAAATTAATATATATATATAATACCTACACCATATATATAATATATTTAAATCTATTTAATGAATCATATTTGTGATTAAATTCATCTTTTATAACATCAAATTTACTCTTAATGCTTATTTAATTAATACATTTAGTTTTCTTTACTTTAATTTTAGATACATAAACATTTCCTAACCTAGAAATTAATTTTTATTAAGATCACATGCATAATTATTAAATGTAAATATATATATGTATATATGAATGTATATTTAATTAACCTTTACCACAACAAAACAATCACTTGTCGAGTTTCTTTTTTTATTACAAAGTAATATATTTGCTTAAACAATAATTTGTAATTATGGAAATGTATAGAACATTGATATGACTTCTATTAATTTTTCTAGTGTGTTAATGTGTGAACACATAACTTAATTAAAAAGCCTACAAAATAAACAATTTACATATAAATTAATATATCTTATGTCTTTATATATATGGACAAGTAACTTTTCTGTACTTTCTTTATTGAGCAATTTGTAAGAACATAATGCATGTTAATATAGTCTCTTTAAAACTAATTTTATAATTGATTTATTAATTAATTAATTTTTATAATTTGATTTGATGGTACTCATGTATACCTTTTATATAAGTTTACAGAATCTTTGATATTTAGTTTAACATTAGTCTGCAGAATATATATCTTAAACATGTCATAATATTTATCATAGATTCATAACATATAAATATCTATATAGAGTTTAAATTAAAATGTAAGAGAATCTTTACAAAGGAGATTTGACTCTTTTTATTAATGAAAAACAGTTTTATTATTGTTTTGGTTAAATATAACAAACTTAATCTTTCAATTATTATATTATACATTACATTAATAAATATACGCATAAGAGATGCATATCTAAAATTCAGTTTTAAGTACACAGAGGTAGACTTAATGTTCATCTTCATTACGTTATTTTAGTAAATATTAATACTAGGATAGTTAACTTTTTTAACTACAAAGGAATTATAAATTTATGAAATTGAAGTGCATGAAGTTTTTCAGAAAAAAAATGTAGTTTGTAAAATTTCAAGGGCAATATATGTATGTGTGTTGGTGTATTTTGTGTAGTGAATATACACATATACATGTAAACACGTATTTTTAATATTGCAGTATAATTATTTATATGAAACTTTAACTTGTATATAACTAGAGACACACACGCCCGCGAGTTTGTTACTTATATTAATATAACTTATTCATAATTGCAGTTAAACGAATGCAATTATGAAATCCACCATTTTTCTAACATGGCTGTGTGTGTGCCTAACGCATATGTATTCGCCAAAAAGACACACCTGGGGTCAGACTTGAGCCTGAAGACAGCTTCAGCAGCATAACTCCCGCTTACGATCATTATAATACCGACAAGCTCCAAGAAAGCAAGTCCACAAATGAATGTGGAAACATACATAATTACACCAACCAGCAACAGGAACTTCAAGCAACATATAAAGTGTTGGGTACGTGGGAGTGGTGTGGATATCTTAAATTACACACACAATTGTACTTACCCAGTTAGAGTGTCATTTCGTCATTGTAAACGATCTTGGGCCACTATAGATGTCAAAAGCTTTCGTTCATAGGCATTGCCAGCTTCATGAAGCTCAGACAGCAGGGACTTGCCAGGGTTATTCAGGAATAAGACTTAGACTCCTGTTCCAAAAATCCTCCTTGCTTCTCTTCTTTTCCCACACCTACAGTGACCATATATGCATGTATACATATGCATAATACACACAGAAATACACACGCACACACACAAAAAAACTTTTGTACCTGTAGTGACCGTATATAAAATCTTTGTACGTGTTAAGCTCTGGAATACACCTCGAGAGCTTCATGTAGTTGAATAAATGCATAGCAGCTTCTATTCTCTTGCTGCGGCATAAGTATCCAATGAGATAGCTGTATGTGAAAGTATTGGGTTCACATCCATTCTCTATCATAACCTGTAAAAGGCCACAGGCATCTTCTTCACGACCCGCCGTACAAAGTGAAGATACGATTGTATTGTATGAATCGTGTCTGGACTACATCTCACCTTGACCATCGTCTCCAACAGCTAACATATACAATAAATACATGGTTAAATCATAAATAAAAAGCTTATATAAGAATGTACCTTACATGCATCGTCCAGCCTCCCAAGTTCACAAAAAGCACGAAGAAACGTAGTGTATAACTACATCTGGCTTAATCCCCCTTTCCTCCATGACTCTTACCACCACAAATGCTTCCTCAACTTTGCCAAGTACGCACAGCCCATCTACCAGAACGTTGTATATAACCACGGTTGGTTCACATCCGTCTCCACCTAGAAGCTGTCTGACTTGTTCTCCCCATTGCACATGTCCTGTAGAAGCATACAAGCCGTCTCCACCTGATCATTAAGTAGCTTATTGTCAATGTGATCCACATGTAATCTATGTATCTATCTACACCGTGTGAGTTCATGCTTATTTTAACAAGACACATACCTTGCTTGTCTTGCACAGGCAGTTCATGAGTCTGCTGTAGAGAAAGACGCTCCCGGGGCAGTTTCTTTTCCTCACGACTTCGAACACCGTAAGTGCAGATTCCCATTGCTCCAGGTTACACAAAGGATCAATAATACTCGAATAAGTCACCTCATCCGGCTCACACCCAGCATCGATAGAGGCTTAAGTATCACAACCGCTTCCTCAAACTTCTCAGCTTTGCAAAACCACCGATCATGCAACCAAATGTGACAAAATCTGGAGTACACCAGCATCTCTCATCCGACAGTATATATCCAGTGGTAGCCCCAAGCTTCCCTGTTTCTACAGAAGCCGTTTATCAGACGTGTGTATGTGAAAACATCTGGTTTAGTATCTGTCTCCTCCATTGCATCTAAGACCTTTTGTGCATCTTCTACTCTCCCTGCTCTGCAAATACACTCCACCATGTAGTTATACGTGTGTATATCGGGTCGTATACCAGTCTCCCTCATGAGATTGTACATTGTAAGTGCCTCCTGTAAGTTGTCTCCTCTACATAATCTCTCTATGTAACTGTTGTACTCAAAAGTCCCCGGGTTCGATCTTCAATCCTCTAAAGAGTAGTAGAATATCTGAAAACTTGAATGTCTCCTCACCTTCTGGAAACACGTAATCTGAAATACAACCAACCAGCAAGCCTTTCTGAACCACTTTACGAATAACCTTTGAAGCATTCACTAAACCACCAGTTCTTACAACCCACAAACGATCGACTTGAATATGAAAGCATTATCTCTGTGTTCTATCAAAGGCCATTTCTCTTCACAGAGTTCAACTGCAGTGTCTTCCTTACCAATCTTACATAGGCCTCTCCAATAATATACTTAAAGACTTCACATCAACCTCCACACCCTTTTGATTGACAAGCCAGATAGCCTTATGCACTGTATTACCTTTACAGAAGATCTGAACAAGCACCTGTGTCGTGGAAGCACTCAGAACATATCCTCCTTTGAGCAGCTCTTCGAGCAGGTTGTACATGTCTTTATCTCTGGAGCTTGTCATATGCATTGAACATCGTGTAATAAACTCGTGTAGGAAATGTGTGTCCTGCCCGTTTAAGAGTGTCGAAGATCTCCTGTGCTCTGTCTACCATCCCAGCTTCTGCATATCCCACTAATAACTCTAGAGCTATTTCATACCCTACAGTGAAACCCTTCTCCTTCATCTCACGAAGAATACATTCCACATCCCGTATTCGGCTTGCAGAAGCTAGAACCCTGATAAGCTGGTTGTAACTTTGTGAGTTGTGCTCGTAGTGTTGTGTACAGGTCCAGTTGAAGAAGAAGAGTGCAGTATCTGCATCGTTCTCCAAGCTCTCAAGCATGTCTAGCACAAACTCTGGAGTCAACCTGCCTTGAAAACTCTTCCCGCTACTGAATAGCTCTTTCAGTTGGCAAATGTCCCCACTAACATCATACAGTTGAGCCTTGTGAGATCCTAGTTAAAAACCATTAGTCTTCTAAAACGTAATAAGCATATGATACAGATTGTTCGCTACAAGTATCAGACAGTTAGCCCATTAACTATCATTAAGTAAACTTAAACATGAATCTACATAGAGTACTAAACTATCTCGAAACTTACCTACATTATATCACAAACACGCACGCACGCGCACGCGCACACGTACCAAGATCTTTGCTCCATTTCTGGAAGGAGAAAACTGCCTGGTGAAATGGGATGCGTCGAAGCTTGAAGATGGTCCTGTATTGGTGACGATACGAGAGGTTGAACCACTGCCATGAGGAAGCGGAACATAAACTACAGCTGCTACCTGCGACCTATCTATTCTCTGTATATCTCTATCAGGTGGAGCCATGAGATCTGTTTCCTGTTCTACTTCTATGGTCGTCATGCATCTACGCATCTGAACACAGAATTGACCTCCCAGTGCTCAATTCTACAAAATCATACGCTACATTATACTTGCAGACATTCAGAACTTCGATTTCGTGATATAGCACAGGGAATGTAGTGTTTCATCCTCAATCTTCAGCGTAATCAGAGAAGAACGGAAGAAGGATCCTCTGTTAAACCCTAACAACAACTAACTATGAATGTGAGTACACAAAGGGCCTTAATCACAAAATAACGTTGTGGTCTGTTTGTCACTCCCATCTAGCACGTTAGGAGTTCAATACGCCTCCCGTTAAAAATTCATTCACTTTCAATCTCTCTCCTACGTGGCAGAGATGACTTGGCACCCCCCTCTTTTCTTCCCATCCAGCTCTCTTTCTCTTTCCTTATGGGGCAGGGCACACAACATAGGTTTAGGGGTAATCCCCACATGTTAAAGCTAACATGTTTGGAGCTAGCTGTTCTTTCTTCCCATCAGCTCTCTTTCTCTTACCTTATGGGGGCAAGGCACACAACATAGGTTTAGGGGTAATCCCCACATGTTAAAGCTAACATGTTTAGCGCTCCAGCGGCCAGCCCCTCTTGCAATGCATGCACATGTTTCAGCTGATTCAGGTACTATTGGCTCCCCTCCCTTCTCAGCTTCTTCTTTACTTTGTAAAGAACTGTTTAAAGGCTACAACCAGAAAAATGGAAGCAACACATGTGCCCAAATGCCTCGGCAAGCCAAAAGCAAGCCTGCGCATGAACCAGCAGAGGTACATTTTCATGTTTGTAACATGTTTTTTTTTATTAATTTTGATTGATGTAGGTGCCACTATGGATTGATGAAGTTCAAGAGTTTTCAAGATCTAATTCTTTTTATTGATGATACTATTTGTTTTTTTTAATTCTTTTTTAATATATATTAGGTTATTGATTTGTTTAGGGTTGTTTAGGGTTGTAGGACGAGATCAAACATATATTGCTGAATTTTGCTGTTCTGGAAACCTCACTAGCATGATAAAGTTAGCAATTTGTTGTGACAACCGGTTAATCAAGCGGAAACAAGAACGTCAGCATTCTTCTTTTTCCTGGTGCCGTCTTCTTCCATTTCTCTAGTCCCTGTTTCTGCATCTACTGATCCATCATCTTCCTCCTCAATAGAACCATCCTCGATGGAATTAGGGTGATCACATGGAGGCAAGCTTTTGCCAACTGAACACCAAAAGCGGATTCAGTAAAGCTTTGTTTGTACTGTGGGGACCCGTACCATAAGCTGGAGAATTGCCATCGATGTCCAAAGCAAGCTCGTGAAGTGGCCCTTGCTGTGCTACCAGGAAACGAGAAGATCCATCCCGAATAGGAGCCATCCGACTGGATTGTCGTGGAACAACTCATGTTCCTCAAGGTTCTACACTCAAAGGTGTGCAAGCCGTTCCATGTTCCGGTGCAGCTGAAGATGCCAGTGTTAGAGTTTTTGGTAAAGCTTTGGTGGATAGTGGAGCGAATGCAAACTTCATCAACAAGAATTTTGCTGTCAAGCACGAGATCGTCTACATCCTTTGACTCTTGGTTCTGTACGAATCGTTGATGGACGAGATATCAAATTTGGAGCAGTAATAAATGACATAGAGTTTGTTAAGGTCATTGTTTGCGGTGTTGTGTGCAACATCTCTTCAGTGTTGTTTTTATTCTGGACTTTACGATTATCCTTGATTTGCTGTGGATCGAATTGGTGGATCCTGGTTGGAGAGAAATTTCATGAATAGTTTTTCAGCTGTTTCAACTCCGACCACACTCTTTGATTTCGATCCTATTCCAGTTCCTCCTCTACTTCAAGTCTCGCATATCACCTTGAAGCAGTTCAAGAAAGATAGCTGACATGACCCAGCGTCTGTGTTCGCGATCAAAGTCTATCCCTACTCTACTAAGGATGTTTCTGTTCTTGTTCCTCCTACCTTACCAAAGCAGTATGCTGATTTTGCAGATGTCTTCGACAAAAAAGCTTCTGCTTTGCCACCACACCGTGAGTACGACTGTCCTATCGATCTTGTTGAGGGTAAGCAGCCATCTTCCAGTCCCATATACAGTCACTCACCGACAGAGTTGAAGACATTAAGGAAATACATTAAGGAGAATCTTGTCACCGGATTTATTCATTCATGCTCACTAGCTGGTGCCCCAGTATTCTTTTGTTTTCAAGAAGGATGGAAGTCTCTGACTCGTGGTGGACTACTGGGATTGAGTAAGGTCACCATTCCAAACAAGTATCTTCTCCCGCTCGTTTTGACATGCTCGAGCGTCTTTCTGGTGCCCGGTATTTCACAAAGATTGATTTTAAGAGGAGCGTACAATCTCATCCGAATCTGAGAAGGGGACGAGTGGAAAACAGCTTTCGTACACGCTAGGACATTTCGAGTACGTAGTAATGCCGTTTGGCCTGACAAATGCACCTGCTGTTTTTAGCACATGGCTAACGATATTTTCCGAGACTTCTTGGATTTGTTTGTCATCATGTACCTAGACGACATTTGATATTTTTCAAACTCGAGAAAACATGAACGACATGTACGGTTAGTTTGGAGAAGCTTTGAAAGCACCACTGTTTGCCAAGTTGGAGAAGTGCTCTTTCAGTTAGCAGTTGTCGAGTTCCTGGGGTACATCATTTAGCTTGAAGGTGTTCACATGGATCCTGCAAAAGTCCGGACTGTATTGGAGTGGGAGAGACCATCAAATGTTCGTGATGTTCGATGTTTCCTCGGGTTTGCGAACTTCTATCGACGTTTCGTTCGGATTTCTCCAAGATTGCATTGCCATTGAGAAGTTGACTGGCAAGGATGTTCCATTTGTTGGTCCTCTGAGGCTGAGGAGGCGTTCGAGTTCCTAAAGAAGGCGTTCACCTCGGCACCTGTTCTTATCCATCCTGACCCTGCGAAGCCATATTTCATGGAAGCTGATGCCTTTCATTGGTGGAAGTGTGTCCCAGGAAGGTCCAGATCATCTTTCCATCCCATTGCTTTCCATTCCCGCAAGTTCACTGCACCTGAGATCAACTATGATGTTACAACAAGGAGCTGCTGGCGATCGTCGATGCCTTTGAGGAGTGGCGTAGATTCCTTGAAGGTTCCCCGCATGTGGTTAAGGTGTATTGTGATCACAAGAACCTCTAGTATTGGGCAACAACACGAGTTCTCAATCGGCGTCAGGCATGATGGGCACAATCTTTGTCTCGGTTCTGACACATGATTATTCATCGTCCCGGTTGTCTAAATGGCAAAGCAGATGCTTTATCTCATCGCAGTTACCTAATTCCAGTACCAAAATGAAATCCCATTTGATCAACAAGAACGAGTCATTATGAGCTCCGACCATTTGTTGGTGAACGCGCTTTCCCGTTCTTTTGCTCCAATTGACACTTTGTTCTGGGATCTAATTCGAGAAAGTCTTCCTCAAGACAAGTTTGCTCGTGATGTCCTTGCACATGTTCGACGAGTTTAGCCATTGTCTTTAGGGTCACTACGAGATTATGCTGCTTTCCATCTTTATAATGGATTGTTGTACCCAATCCAAATTTATGTTTCGGATGGAGAACTGAGGTTGCGAAATGTCTAACATTGCCATGACAAACATAGATGCGGGACATTTTGGCATTCGGATGGTACAGCGTGTATTTGTGGCTCGACTTCACATGTATGTTGAGAAATTTGGTGTGATCTTGTGACACATGCCAGCATACAAAGCTTCCTCGTCATCGACCGGTTGGACTACTATAGCCTCTTTCTATTGCTCAGTAGCCATGGTCCTTCATCACCATGGATTTCCTCACTGATTTACCACTTCTAGAGGGTTTGATGCTGCCCTAGTCATTGTTGATCGGTTCTCTAAGATGGCGCACTTTGTTCCTTACAATAAAGACATGTTCGGGTCCTGATGCTGCAGATTTGGTGTACCGAGAGGTTTTCCATCTTCAGGTTTTCCTAATGAACTTGTCACTGATCGAGATTCCCAGTTCACTTCGGCATTCTGACGGAGATTCCTAGATCGGCTACATATCACCGGGAAGTTGTCTACTGCACATCATCCTAAAAACAGATGGCCAAACAGAGCGCATGATTCAGACTCTGGAACAATATCTCCGGTGTTTCATTTCTCATTTACAAGATGATTGGGTCGATCTCCTTTCTGCTGCCGAGTTCGTGTACAACATCAATGGCACACTCATCCATAAGTGTGTCGCCATTTTTTCGTGTTCTCTGGTGTTCATCCTCGCTGGTCCTACAGCTTGCCCGTGGGATTTGCAACAACAAGCTGCTGATCGTTCCGTTCCTCTCCTCCAGCATTCATAGTTGGTGACCAAGTGTGGCTCCTCCGGCGTCATTGGCCAACCAGACGTCCTTGTGACAAGCTAGACTATCAACTCTTGGGCTCATTTCGCATCATCGAGAGACTCTATGATGTGACGTTTCGTCTCGAGCTTCCATCAACCATCCGGATCCATCCTATGTTCCATGTTTCTTTGTTGGAGCCTTATCATGCTCCTTCTAAACTCGGTCAACTTCTTCCACCATATTCGGTTACAGTTGCTGGAGAACCTGAGTTCGAGGTTGCTACAATTCTTGACTCCAAGCTTGTTTGTGGTTACAGTTTGCTGGTGAACTTGAGTTCGAGGTTGCTGCAATTCTTGACTTCAAGCTTGTTCATGGTTACAATTGCTGGTGAACCTGAGTTTGAGGTTGTTGCAATCTTGATTCCAAGCTTGTTCGTGGTCAACTTCACTATTTTGTGGACTGGGTCGGTTATCTGTCCAGCGGACGCACTTGGGAGCTTGCTGCTCATCTTGTTCATGCTGCTGAGTTCCTCATCACTATCCTGCAAAACCTGAACCAATGGCGCTACTCATCTTGGAGTCTGTTATCTCTTGTTCATGCTCCTGATCTTGTTGCCGCGTTCCATCATCGATATCCTACAAAACCTGATCCTGATCTTGTTGCCACGTTCCATCATCGATATCCTACAAAACCTTGTTGCCGCATTCCATCATCGATATCCTGCGAAACCTGATCCTGATCTTGTTGCCACGTTCCATCATCGATATCCTGCAAAACCTGAACCTGATCTTGTTGCCGCGTTCCATCATCGATATCCTGCAAAAGTTAAACCAGTGACACGCGGTGCTCATCATCAAAGGGGAGATAGTGTAAAGATCATGGATTATTTTTTGCTTTTCACAGGACTTGAACCCGAAACCTTTCAACTAACACACATATGTGTTAGCTAACTTGTCCGTATGATCCTGGATGCTGAATTACAACATCAATAGCAAGGCGTTATTCATACGCATGTTCTAGATCAATTGTGGACCACACATTCTAGACCAGTTGTGGACCACACAATCCTCAGGACCTCAGATATATACAGGTTCTAGTTCTAGGTTTCTCAAAATCATTCAACACCAGTCTTTGGCATTGTGTTTCATTTTGTATTCATTTCTTTCTTGAATATAATCTCCTCCATTCAGCTCAAAGGTTTCGCCCTTTGCACAAGGTCGTGACAAAATTGGCTTAAGCATCTTATTCGAAAGTCAAAAGAATGGAGATATGAAAATGTTTAGGAGAAATCATGTACCACAACATCCATCACAATTTTCATGATATAAAGGAGATGCATATCGAGATCAGCCGATTGATTTACTTTGAAGAGGATTTCAAGGCTGAAAAGCTTTTATTAAATATTTCCAAAACGAATGGAAAAATAAGTTTGGTAATTTATTAATAATTAATTCTTTTTATTTATTTATATATATATATATATATATATATATATATATATATATATATATATATTATATATGTATGTATGTATTTGTAGCTATGTGGGTTTTGGTAGCCCGTAACTTTCACATGCAAAAAGGAAACAAATAGCTCAATCGAGGCATTTCATGCAAATATGAAAGCTATTTCATCAAAAGAAATAGCACGGAATTGCAGGATGGATCGAGCACTTCAACAAACTTACCACAAAGTGCATGAAGATATTGGTTTACATCATTTTGCAAGGATCATGGCTTCATTTGGAACCATGAATTCAAGAAACTAATCGATAATGCACACTAAAGCATCACATACCAAATGACGCTGTGAGATTTGATGAAGTTGATCCTAGGAAAGCCTACATTCAGTCATCAACAAGCTCCACCACTTACCTTGTTTACAGTTTAGGAAGTGACTGCGATTCTCAACATGCTGTGATTGCCCATGTGCAAGAAAAGGTAACTTTTGTAAACACCAAGCAAAAGTGCTATTCATGCAGCAGCAACAGCAACATGCGTTCATGGCACGGAGCCCTTTATACTTGAAGAGACATGTTGTTAGAGTTTGAGAAGGAAAAGCCATTTTTTTCAAATTGATTTTGAGGCAATTGATTTAGACATAGTCGACCAGGTATTTAATATTTTCTAATAATTATATGTAGGTTTTTGTTTGACTATTTTATTATTTTTTAGGAACCAGAATGTCATATGTAGAACCTGAAGCTAGCATAGAAATTCCTGTAGCTAGCACACAAGTTTATTCTTTGCCAAAACACTAACAAAGGGAAACTTACAAAAGAGATGATGGAGTTGCTAAATTAGTACCCCATATGAAAAGCATTTATAACCATGGTTCTTGGGAACATACGAAGGCACAACAAAAGCTAGAAGCATTCAAAGGGAAACAATTGGAAATTCTTCATCAACAGCTGAGTTTACACAACGTTATGATGGATTTGGTTCTTCTTTAAAAAGAGCCAAACCATTGGTTGAGAGAATCACTAGAAAAAGGAAAGCTCCAGTTCCAATGTGGATGTAGCAGTCACTTTCTTCCTAATCCTAAGAAGAGAAAAACAAAAACTCGTGAGTGAGAAGCTTACACTTAATAAGAATTGAATTTTCTCATACAAATCAAAAATAATGACAATGCCTTGTTTGTTGAAAGTGCCTTGTAATTTCAGTTGAAATACATGCATGTGTGGTTGGGACATTCTAAAAGGGCCTTATAAAAACTTATTGTGCGCACCTTGCCCGAGAAGGGAAAGATGGAGAAAGAAAAGCTGGAAAGAAAAGAAATGCGCGGGGTGGCCAGTCATCTCTGCCATGTAGGAGAGAGAGACTGAAAGTGAATGAGTTTTAACGGGAGGCATTCAATCCGTTAGCTGGTAAACATATGCCTCATAATTAATTAAACCTGATTAATTAATAAAGATTAAACTCTAAGAAAATTTATATCGAACGGTGTATAAATGAAATGCATTAACTTGAGAGTCTTTTTCATTTAATCTTAAATGCATATAAAAGTTTTTAAAAAAAAATAATTTAATTAACTACAATTAAGGGAAGGAGAACCTTCTGTCTTAGATAAGGTAAATGTAAATACGATCCCTCCAATATGTTGTTATGTTTCAAAGGGCAAAGGCAGAAATTTAAGTAAGGGTCCATACAAGGCAAATGCAATATTATATAATGGTATAATTTTAGGAATGGGTATATGTGTGTGTGCGTTTTATAAAAATAAGAATCACAATTGGAAAGATTTATTAGACCATATTCAAGGGCCTTGGGCACAAATATAAATTAAATTAAATTCTTTTAAATTCAGATTAATTTTTAAATTCAATTTACACTGTAGATCTTATAAATAGACGTGGATACACATTCATAGTCCTAACAAGCCAGCATTAATTGCCTCCTGCTATGTATAAAACCCTCTACACACTGTAGAACTTTAACCACACCATACTTACCAAGAACGCGAACGGAGCATCTGTATGAGTTGTAAACAGAGTTTAAAATGTAAATTTTTGAAATAACAGAATTTCGGTAACAAACAAAACAAACGGTCACACCACCCTAAAAAAATTTAAAATTCATAAACCTAGAGCCAATCAAAATCAGAACCCCTTCTTCTTTTTTTATAATTTTCTTTCATTGTTCTTCTTTTTCTTCTTCTTGTTTTTTTCTTGCTACTAATCAGAATTCTTCAAATCCTCAAATTTATCTTGCATTTCAAGTAACTGCTGCCACTGAGCTTCTAATTCAACTTATCAAAATCCACTTTCTTTCAATCCATATCATATCAATTGAGGATTCTCCTTTGTTGGTTGCCATGTGCATGAGAAACAGAACATTGGATTAGCACATGTCAAGCTACTTGTGTAAAGCTGGAGCTGGTCTCCTACTATCCCACCATTACACACCCATCAAACACATATGTCTATCTCTAGCAATCTCTGTACGAAACTTAGAAACCCACAATTTTTAAACTTGATGTACTGTAGGGTCAACTCCCTTTACTTCTCTATATCTCCAGAACAATCAAATGGAATAAGCATGTAAATCACTTTTGCTTTAGCATCCTCAGGCATTCCATTCAAGAAGATGTAACAATGACCAACACTCTATAATATATTATGCATAGTTGGTCCAGAAGATTATTCTTAGATTCCTCATCCACATCTACATATATAAATTGCCTTATAGTGACAATTTTATTTATCCACCTTGTCATCATTAATAACTTTTGCAAGCTTTTTACATGTGATTCATGACTTCAAAAATAATGCCCATATTACTATCAGCCATTTTTTAAAACTTTCAAATAGGCCCCATAATCACTAAAAGTTCTGAGCATGAAAACCAGAACTGATTGTTCTTGATCAGTGACTGGACCTCCTCAACCCTTGGAATTAGATTCCATTTACGAACCAATCATCATGAAAGATGAATTGCTACAAAGCTCGTAACATCCTCTTTTCACAAAACTTTATAACCAAAAAGCTGTAAGCAAAGCGTGTGCTAGATGGCTTCACAAGTCTCATGGAGCAAACTTTCAAAATGCAGCTAATAACTTCAGCCTTTTAGTGAAGAATGTTACAAGCTTCTCACAACCTTTAACCAAAGTTGCACCCAATCCAATTCTCCAATGTCTTCACATAAAAGATCTAAAATGTGACAAACCATCCATGAATGATGTGTGGGAAATTCTAAGACATGTTTCTTCCCATCTTAATGCAATTTTTAGCATTGTCTGTCAAGCTACAATATTCTCAGGCCCTATGCTTTAATTGATCGTATAACCAATGCCTTTTTTAGTGACATTAGAGCTCCACAGCTTTCAAGATACACTTCCATGCACATTAACAACATGAAGTTGATTATAGATCTTCTCCTGAACATTGCCATCAGTGCAACCATATTTTCTGCCATCTCTAATAGGTTGCATTCTCTCATGTAAATTTGCATTCTGCTTTCAAATGCTGCACTCTAATTGCTTCAAACTTGGGTGAAACAACAACATAAGCTGGGCCTACTCTTCCAATAGCTGCTAGCATATCCTTCTAAAATGGAGATCTAACAGTGTTGAATGGTATTGCATTTGCATACATAAACTGTTGGCAACATCAACATCCCTGAAATGCTGATTCTAGAATGAGTCTTCAATCCTCCCTTGAGAACTCCTACGCAATTGCCCCATACTGGCATTGGCTGCAATTTGTGGTGCGTAGGCATTTGCTTGCCATCCAGAACTGGCACCACATGCATCTGAGAAGACTACATAGATGTTGCTCCTGACATTGCTCCTTCTACTTGTTTGCCTAAGTCATCTGAGATGTTGCTTTTGTTGTCTGCTGGAACCTTTTGCTCAAGAAGGGGCATAATCTCTCATATATGCGCCTCCAGACCTCTTTCTCACAGATTCTTCCACTCCTCAACAACTGAATGTCTGGCAATGGCCTTAAATATGCCTGAGACGTTTCAAGCTACCACTATGGTTTTTCTGCAATGCTTACTTTTCAATTATCTCCATCTGGTGTGTAGTGTGCAGATCCCACAATCCAGCTCGTTTTCCTCTCTCCAGTGTGCTTGCTATTGCTCATCACTGATGAAAGCCCTCTGTACTTAGAACTCTGCCAAAACCCTCCTTAGTACTGCTACTGCTACTCACAACTTTGTCTGCATGTACCTGAAAGAAACCTAAAATTCTAGATTTTAAAAGAATATTTTATTTGGGTCAATTTGCAACTGGTGAGCAAACAAATGTCAAACTAATGTACGCGTTTCATACAACTAAAATTCCAAAAAACTGTAATTCTAGTAACTTGACACACACTATCTTAATATGTTGAAAGTGGCTTCTTTTGGTTATATAGGATAGGTGGGGATACTCATGTTGTCACAACACACACACGTATACATAAATAAACACACAAGTACACCATACCATAACTTTAAGGTAGGAATGTTTCATGAACAGGGCCAATCGCGATTCTTCATTGGTGTCTTCATGATTTATGTCTGAATAAATCTTGCTCACTAGTTTTCTAGTTGGATTGTCTGAGACAATAATTAATGGCGATTTGATGTCTTACAAAACTCATTCAAGCAATAACTAAGAATTTAGAAAATTAGAAAAAGTAAAATTTACATTATCATTATACTTTTTCAAATCATTGTGTTTTGTACTTAAAGATCTATATATGTTCTTCCTTATCAGCTTGTCAAAAAAAATGACATTGCTCCATTGGAAACATATTACCTTTTATATTCTATCATACATCAACATACAAAAAAACACCACAAATGTAATTACATAGTATGTTTATAACATATAAGTATATTCATATATGTATACTTTTGAAAATGACTTCAATGATGATGTTAAGACATGAAGCAATAAGCTTTTGACTATGTATCACAGCATCCTGATTCACTTATAAAACTTCACCACGGCCAATAACATGCATGTTGCCCATGATAGTGTATAGCAAGAAAACCTGTCTTTGGTTGAAAAACATCCTCTTTCTCATGTACAACATGAAATATAGCATTAATTTTGAATATCTAAAAAGAAAATCAACGCTTACATACATATCATTAGTAGCCTCTTTCTCACCAAACACTAAAGACCTCTTCATTGTCAACTTCTATCTCCTATAAAACAAATTGCAAATTACATAATGAAGCATAAAGGATATTATGTGTGTTTATGTGTGAGAGAGAGTGTGTGTGGCTTACCTTGTTATTATTATTAATACCTCTCCTTTTCCTACAAAACAACATTACTTATATCCCATACACACCCACACAAGAAAATATAGACACAATCACACAATAACATAGGCACATACATAAGTAAATTACTTAAGAGTCACTCTTTAGGTCTTTAACATGCACATAAATTAAGAGTCACTCTTTAGGTCTTTAACAGAACTATTTATGTGCAACACTACATGTAGGAGTGGCATTTGATTGCCTTTTGGGGGAGGGTCATCTCCAATTATAGATCATCCTCCACTAGGTGTGTACCATGAAAATCTTCCTATGGACCACACATGCAATAGTGGCAATTTAGGACCATCTTACTTCATACCACGTGCATGACTAACATTTGATTGTCTTGGTTCATTTGGTGCAAAACATTGTTCTCTCAAAATGTGTTGATTAGCATTTCTTTTACATTACCATGTGTAGAAGTGGCTCTTCGGGCATGGTCATTTACATTACTTTAGACTCCAACTCGAGCTCAAATCTAAAATATGGGTGGTTATCATCCAATTTGGAGTTGTAAAGTCTAGGTCAAATGGTGACTTTATCAAACATTCAAACCAATACATTGTCTCATGTAAAACACATACAAGTCATGGCACATATATATAACCAATTGCATACTATAATACCATAGAGTAAAACTTACATGTACACCCTCACTTAAGAAAATTAATAATTCATATGTGTAAGGTATTCTCATCCCCTTAACTTCCTTGTGTAAAACAAAGAGGACAAGCCATACATGCCTTGAACAACCTCTCAAAGAGATGACATGGTTCTTTGTTATCCTAAACTTTACATACATAAGCTGCACTTCAATTTTGTCAATCTTATATGTCCTTCAAATGAATGCCTAATTGTGTCGATCGAATTATTAATCACATATCCAACTACTAGAATTGGAATACGCCTTCTTACAGTGAATGGTATTCAAACCTCAACCTCCCAAAGAATATTCTGAATATTCCTTTATTTGGTTCATTATTCTAACCTTCAACCTTCTTTAGAACATTCTTAGTAAAATTTGCTTGATTTGTTTGTAGGGCTTTTGATGCAAAACCTAAGGTTAGGGTCTTTAGTAGCTATGGAGCGTCTTGTTTCTTGTTTTTGTACAAACTGTCATGACCAACTTGTCTCAAGGCATTTAGGTACAAGCACATTGGGAAGAAACGATTAAGGATCAGATAGCAAAGTATGAAGAACATTGTCAGCCAATATTACAAGAATGTCAAGTCATTACTGCTAAAGCTTGCAAGTGCTAACTTTGATTTTTAAGCAACGAAATTTGATACTAATGAGAGGTATGTACTATGGTTTTGTGTTGATTATACTCATATGTTAATTTAACATAACATGAGAACAATTTGTGTGACTTGTAACATGCCTTCATTTCATTTTCTTGTTGTTGAAACATCCAAGAACATGTCATTGTTGAAGCACTCAGAAATTTTGAGTGGCTCGTGTCTTGTAATTATCAGATAATAAGAACAACAATTTGAGAAATAAGGACAATATATGGAGGAAGATACTTAAGACAATCTGTGTTATGGATGAACACCACTGTTCCAATAAGCTCATTGGGGTAGTTTTGGATGAATGGTTTGGGTTAGATGACAATGGGCAGTGGTTGGCATATTTGATAGCAAAGAGGGCACTAGGACAAAGTCTGAATAACATGCTAGTACCAAGCTCTTGGCAAAGTTTAATGACATTCATGGGCATCTCTAGTCTACCAAAGATCAAGAGACATGTGGTGGCTATGTGTCATAGTTTTAACTTGAAGGGCCCACACGTGACAACACGTGACTGTTAAATGATCATCCGGCATCATCACTTTGTGTGAGCAATGCTAAGTCTTCCAAGATGACCTTAAAAGTCTGACTCAAAGGCCCAATCAGGCAGAAGATTTAGAGTCCTACCCTGAATGACCATCCCCTGAACCCTAGAGGATAACCTAAGTAGACTTTAGGATCTTGTCCCAGTAGACCTAGATAAGCTCATGCCCTAACCCCACATAGAAGATGTGTTTTACACATACCCCATGATAGAGCTAAGGCATTGTCACTTACCCCTTGAGAAATCATCCTCATCCGAGAGTACAACCCCTTTAAGGCAACAAGGGGTATCTTGAACCATGACTAACCCCTAAGGGTTTGAGTGGCCAAGTTATACCCTATACTTAGGGCTAGTATTTAATAAGGACACGAGTGTGTGCCATATGCAGACATGAGTGTTTTGCTAAGTAAAACTCCCTAAGGCTAGGTTTGGATAACCCTAAAGTACATGATCTTGTGAGTGTTTCACGAAAGGGCTTTTATTAACAAGCTTAGGTTGTTCAACCTCAGGATTCCAAGGAGAACACTCCCCTAGCTAATGTTAAGCCACACCCAAGAGCAAAATAGAGAACAAGGAGGCTTGACTCAAGAGCAAGGCAAGAATAAGGAACAAACAAGAACAAGGAACAGGACAAGAATAATATAAAATGACTAGTGTTGATAATAACTAATTGTATAACAATTAGGTCGGAGCTTTTATATTCACAACTCCAAGAGCTAATCTAGGCATAAGCTAAAAATAATACTCTAGGAGCTAATCTAAGCATGAGCTAAAAATAATGTCCCTTATCCTGTAAGTATATCCTGTAAGCATATCTTGTAGGCATATCATGTTGGCATATCTTATAGGCATTTCCTAAATCATGTATCCTTTAGGTCGTATCCTGTATTTTGTATCGGGTCATGACAGCACCTCCTTCTTAAGGATGAGTTCCACGAGTCCTATGACCTGTTTAGCAGGATAACATTGATGGAAGGCAACAACCTTAGAAGAAGCATGGAGTAAATTAGATGCAGGTTCCTAAGTGCAATCGGTAGGCAAAATAACCTTTTCAATCCACCAAGTATTGAAGCTGGCAGCGATGAAGATGAAAATCAACAATGGTTACAACTTCATACTCAAGTTTATCGTCAATGACCACATGAGGGGGAGGAGAAAAAGCACGACTAGGAAGAGAAGAAGGATGATACGGTTCCAATAAAGAGGTGTGAAACACAAAATGAAGTTTCACAGTAGATGGTAGCTCTAGTCAGAAAGCTAATGGATTGACCTTAGCCGCAATCCTGTAAAGGACCAATCATTGAAAATCCAACTTAAAAGAAGGCATATTGGTGCAGATATGCTGACGAAGAAGCCACACGAGATCATCAATCTTGTATGCAGGTGTCGATGACAATGAGCATTAGCATGACGCTTGTACCATTCCTGTGCCTACTGAAGATGAACTCAGAAATCATCATGTACCTGACGAAGATGCTAGAGATGATCCTGTACTGCAGGAGCAGAAGAAGGAGAAGCATAAGGAATGAAGTCAAAACGTGGATGGTAAGCATGTAAGAGCAAAGAAAGGTGTCTGACCTGTAAATGTGTGAACGGAGTTGTTGTAAGCAAACTCTGCCATAGGAAAAAGGTCCAACCAATTGCCCTGTTGGTAACTGATGAAGCAGCGAAGATACTGCTCCAAGGTTTGAATCATGCATTTTGACTGCCCATCAGTTTACGAATGATATCATGAAGAAAGATCCACTTTAATTTGTAGACTCCGAAAAAGCTCTCGCCAAATCTGGACATGAATTGTGGGCCTCGATCAGAAACAATGCTCTCCGGCAGACCATGATATCAGAACACTTCACAGATCACCAACTCAACAGTTGTTTGGCCCATAGCCGTCTTGTTACAGGGTAGAAAATAAGCTTGTTTGGTGAAACAGTCAACCACCACAAGAACTGCATCAAACCATGAAGAGGAAAGATCTGTGAGGAAATCGATATAAATGGATCTCCAAAGAGCAGAGGGAACAAGAAGAAGACGAAGAAGACCAGAGGGCGCGTGATAAGGCATCTTCGACCTGTTGCAGGTGTCACAACTCCGTACAAACTTTTCCACAAAACCTCGCAACCCAGGCCACCAATAGTTGCGAGTCACCAACTCAACTGTCTTGGCCACACTAAAATGTCATGTAACCAAAATATCATGACAATCCTGTACCACACGAGTCTTGTAAACACCAACAGGAATGTACAGAGACCTTCCTAGATGCATTGTCTAGGCGCTCTTACCTTGCACCAACCCCGAGGATCTGAATATGACTGTTAAAAGCAAGTGTTGTTGGGTCCTGATCGATTTTGGTTTATGGCACTACAGGTTCATTAAGCTCTAGCAAATTCAACACTTCTACAAGGCATCCATTTGCAATTGGCTACAGACGACTTGGCAAAGAATGTATTCACACACATTAGTCTTAACATCGCAAGCTCCTCTTCTTCTAGACTATAAGTTGTTTGCCATACAGGACGAACTCATGTACTGCTTTGCCATTCCAAAAACCAGGCTTGTAGACAATGATAAAATCAAAACATAATAAGAATTCTGCCCACCTAGCCTATCGCCAACTGAGAACTCAAGTTGTTTGAAAAAACTCCAGGTTCTTGTGATTCGTAAGAACTTTGACATGATGCGCAACACCAGGAAGTGTCGTCACTCCTCGAACAAATCCACAATGGCCTTGAGTTCCTTGTCATGAGTCTCCTAATTGATCTCCACCAAAAAGAACTTACGAGAGTGAAAGGCTACAGGATGGAGTAACTTGTGATAGGATAGAACTACTGCAAAGCTCAAAGCATTTGCTTCAATAAAGAAGGGACGAGAGGGATCAAGATGTGTTAAAATCGGAGGCTGTCATGAAGGCATTCTTGAGTGCTGTGAATGCATGTTCTACCTTGTCGAACCAAGAAATGCATGTGCGTTTGTGAGTTCCGTGAGTGGAAGTACACGCTTGGAGAAGTCCTGTATGAATTGCCTAGAGAAATTTGCAAAGCCAAGGAAACATTGTACGTCTTGTACAAACTTAGGCCTGTCCCACTCTATGATAGTCTTCACTTTGTGCATGTCCATTGAGACACTGGCAGGAGAGACAATGTAGCCCAAGAACTCCACAGTATCCCTGTTAAAAAAACACTTCTCCAACTTTGCATACATGCCATGCTCGCGAAGCTTTTGTAGAACTAATCGTACATGCTTGTCATGGTCTTTGGAGAAAATCAAGATGTCATCGAGGTATATCACCACAAATTGATTTAAGAAGCACGAAAGATGTCGTTCACCATGTGTTGGAACACGGCTGAGGCATTTGTAAATCTGAAAGGCATCACCATGTACTCGAAGTGTTAACCTTGTACAAAAGGCAATCTTCCACTCATCGCCTAGACGAATCTGTACAAGAATGTAGGCCCTCATAAGTCAATTTTGTGAACATTTTTACTCCTTGTAGCCGATTAAGAAGTTCCGGGATCAATGGCAATGGGTACCGGTTCCGAATGGTGACTTAATTCAAACCCCTGTAGTCCACAACCAAACACAAACTTCTATCTTTCTTCTTAATAAAGAAGATAGGTGCTCCTGCAGGGGACTTTGAGTGACGAATGAAGTCAGATGCCAAGTTATCCTCAATGTACTGGCAAAGAACTTTCAATTCTGTAAGTGACAGTGCATAAATCGGTTCAAATGGTGGAGTCTTTTCTTCCGCGAGATCGATAAGACAGTCGTAGGACCTGTGAATAGGAAGAACTGCAGCCTTGTGCTTATCAAAAACGTTTTGAAAGAAGTGATACTTGGATGGCATGGAAGAAATAAGAGAAGGAGAAGCTTAGGAGATTGAAAAACAAAAGAGTCAGATATAGGACAGGTAGAAGAGGACGTAGGAGTTACTTGAAAAATAAAAGATGAAAAGGAATAGGATCAGTAGCAAGTTCATGCATAGTAATGGAGAGAAGAAGGAGGGAGTTGTGAATGAAAAAGAGGAAGAATCTTGGGGATGGAACAGAAGCAGAGTAATGAAAAGAGGCAAGATTAGGAAAAACCTGTGCTGATGTTGACGAGTGTACAAGATTTGAAGAACCTTGTACAGAAGTCCGTGAATTCACAGGAGTGAGGAGAGCCTGCGAATGTGTTGATGAACTAACAAGAAGTGGATTCTATTGAGGAGGAACCTTCGACACTGATACAAGAACAGGCATGGTCAATCCTGTAGTTTTACTGCCTCAAACACTAAGGTCATATCCTGCATGCAAGAAGGTACATGATTAATCATGGCTACCAGAGAGAAAAATGTAAGTGTCTTAGACCTCCAGTCGATTTGAGGATTTGCAACCACGAACCATGGCATGCCTAAAACAATAGGAGTTGTCTAAGTCTTGATCAAGTTGAAGGAAATCGAACAATTGAATGTGTCATGGGTGCAAGAGAGAGGTGTGGTAGCATGGGTAACTGCGCTAGAAGCAATCAGACGACCATTTACAACCTTTACAGGAACTGCACTTCAACTTTACCACTAAAATGCCATGCTGAGCTGCAAAATTGTCATCCATGAAGCATGCATTTGCACCAGTGTCTAACAGGGTAGACTCCTTGAGCTCTCGATTATTGAGGTGAATGTGTATAGGAAAC
The DNA here is from genome assembly GCA_003024785.1 of Selaginella tamariscina. Lineage (NCBI taxonomy): Eukaryota > Viridiplantae > Streptophyta > Lycopodiopsida > Selaginellales > Selaginellaceae > Selaginella > Selaginella tamariscina. The sequence continues at coordinate 68,100 of PUQB01000508.1, forward strand.
TTAAGTGATGGAATGGTATAAGTAGCACCAATGAAGCCTGCGCCTACGTCCAACTTTGCAGCTCTTAGACAAAGTGAACATTGAAGTTTTCTGACTGAACTTCAGCTTCAACGTCACATGTTTTGAACTTCCTAGCTTTAACAAGACATTTCGCCACCTTGTGTCCTGCTTCATCACAATACAAGTATAAGTTCTCACTGCAATGACGTTGCTTCTCAACAGCTGAAAGTGGGCCACATTTGTATTTGTCAACCTCCATAGGAACTACTCCAGAAGATGTCGTAGGAACATGTGCTACAGTTACAGGATTGGCTTGTAGGAATTGCTGACGGGATTTTTCCTAACGCGCCGAACAAACGATTGTCATAGCGAACGGCTTATTGCATGATCTCCGTTAAGGTTTGGGCATCCGATAACATAAAGAAAAGGTCCTTCACGTCATCCCTTAACCCAAAATGGAAGTGTTTGATCAATGCAGTCTCGTCCCATGGAATGTTCATGCAAAGTTGCTGAAATTTGGATGCATAACCGAAAACTAATCGAGATCCTTGTGCAGGCTTTCTTAACTTCATGCATGTGAAAAGGTACTTATCGGGATTTCCAAAGCAGGCTTCAAAGGCAGCCACAAATCCTTCAAAGTCTTCCATCAATGAGTCGTCATGCTTCAGCAAAGGAGCAACCCAAGCCCGTGGGGATCCAACTAGTAAGGATGCCAAAAGGCCAACCTTTTGTGCATCAGTCGAGTAGCAGCGTGGTTGCATGCAATCAAAAGTCTGATCTGATTTAGAAAACCTTGGAAATCGATGCGATTGCCACTGAACTTTTCCGGCATGCTGATCTTTGGTTCTGAAGAAGAGTTCAATGGAGAGGAAAACCATAAATGCTTGAGAGAGAGCATGTGCAACAGCCTTGGAGGATGCATCAGCAGCTGCATGCGCCGCATTGGTGGAACCTTGCAAATCTGTGACCACTTGGTGCAAAGTGGCCAGCTCATGAAGCAACATTTGGTGCTCGCATTGAAATTGCTCAAAATCTACCATGATCTGTGAAAGAAAAAAGGAGGAAAACCAAGAGAGAAGAATCAAGAAAAAAAGTAACTAGAAATTGGGGAGTTATGAAAGCAGTTATTATCAAATTATCAAGCCAACCCAAGAGCAAAATAAGAACAAGAAGGCTTGACTCAAAGCAAGGCAAGAACAATGAACAAGAAATAGAACAAGAATAATCGTAGAATGACTGGTGTTAATAATAATTGATTATATACAATTAGGTCAGAGCTTTTATACTCACAATTCCAAAAGTTAATCTAGGCATAAGCTAAAAATAATACTCCATGAGCTAATCTAAGTATGAGTTAAAAATAATGTCCCTTATCCTGTATGTATATCATGTAAGCATATTCTATTGGCATATCCTGTAGGTATATTTTATATGCATATCATGTATCGTGTATCCTATAAATCATATCTTGTATTCTGTATCAGGTCGTGACAGCCAGTGATATATGCCATAGTAAAAAAATGTTATGGATTAGTAATTAAACTAAATTAATAATTAGTAAACTAGTAATTAAATTAATAATTAAACATTTCCGTAGCATTTTTCGATTACGGATATAATCACTAGTGACATCCAAGTGTGCCTAAGCACACCTAGTTATGAGACCTAACTCTCTTGAGCCAATGCCCAAGGCTTAACACCCTAGTGCAAGCACAAGCATGCATGTTTGCTAGAGTGTTTAACTCATTAATGACAAATTCATGACACAATCCTGAAGGGTGTGCCTCAGGTGTTGTACCAGCCTAGTGTCACATCTGCATATGACATTGCCTTCCACAATGTAGGCTATCGTGCTATAACCTTTTAAAAGTTGCACCATTAATTCTATATTTAACATATATTCATTCTATATATTCTACTTTCTCATTACAAATATCCTCTCCTTCCAAAGTGACTGGAGGCCCCATTCCCAAGAGACCAATAGTTTGCATGATGTGACTTAGGACAACCTCTTGAATGATTCCTTGCTCACCAAAATGCCTGAAAAACATATTCACACGCACGCACGCACGCATATCTATATGTATGTGAGTATGTACGTACGATGTATATTATATATATATATATATATATATCTGACCTCCCTCTGCCTTCCATTCCCCAGTCTTCTGCAAAGACTATCTGCAAAAGCCAATGACAGGTTTTATATTATATATATATATATATATAATGCAGCAAAACTTACTTGCACATTCCGTGTATATGTCCGATTCCACAATGGCTCAAAAATGAGATTTGAAAAGCGTAAGATAGTCAAATTCTCAATGAGGTCTCTTCCGAGAAGATGATCGATCCTGTAGTGTGCGTGCGTGCATGTCCGTGTGTGTAAATGAAAATTATATATAAGTTATATATAGATGTGTGTGTGTAAAACTTAAATATATAAGTTTATATACCTGTAAATTTGGTCTTCTGAAAACTTTGTCAACATGCCTTCGGTTATCACTTTTGAAGATTCTGCATCATTTCCAAATGGGTTTTCAATTATAATTCGTGTGTAGCCTCTCTTGCTTTGAGCATTTGTTCAACGCATTCATGTGGTACTGAAAGGTAGAATACGCGGTTGACTACATCACTGTTCCCCTGGAGTTTATATATTAAACAGTTGAAAACAAGAGTTAGTTTAGACTAAGTTCGAGTTTCATGCAAAACATCTCTTATATAATATAAGTATATTAGTATATACAAATATACTTACGTATATCTATAGTTTGTAAACATATGTTAAACAGTTGAACAGTTTCAATAAATCTAAGTAAGTTTAAGTAAAGTTTAGTTAAAATAAACAGGTTTATGTTAGTTTAACACTTTTGAACATACCTCTAAGTGTTTGTCAAGGCTAACCACGCCTTCACAAGTGTCGTAGCCACCGTGTTCATAAAAAACATTGTCTAAGAAGCTTTTCATCTTTTCATCACAGCCCCCTACAACGTGTGTGTATATATATCCATCTCTCTCTCTCTCTCCTCTCTCTCTCTCTCTCTCTCTCTCTCTCTTATATATATATATATATATATATTTATGTGTGTGTGTGTGTGTGTGTGTTTGTGTGTTGACCAACCTGTGATCCAGTCTGCATGTTAAGCTACCCATTATCAACTCCCTAAGCTCTTCATCCCGCAATTCACTTCGAGAATAGCCAAAGATCAAAATTTTCTGCAAATTATATCATATATATATATTATAACAATTGAATCATTTCTTCAAGAGCAGCAATCTCCAAAGGAGATTAGTTTCCAGAATCTCATGTTTAAGAGGTAATTAAGATAATGAACAACATTCATTTGTCACAAAATAGAACTGCAGTCTATGCCACGAAGACATGTCGAAACTGTAAGAAACAGTTCAATCCTGAAGAAAACCATGCAAGAGTTTGTCGCTACCACACTGCGCACTACGCGGTATGAGACACAGTAGTTGCTACCTATATTGGAAATTCATAGGAGTGTATACAAGGGTGGACTATGACGACTTGTGGAGGTGGTGAGATATCACATTACAGGGCATTGTTGTCGTAAATCCAGATTCACAAGACTTGGGCTGTTCTCCACCATAATACCCATGCTGAACTATAATTGCAACACAGACACATATCTCTGTGTGTGTTGTCAGTTGTATATGGATGAGCCGACGTACGTTAATCTCACGCTCACATTAAGCTCAACTTAAAGCAGTAGAAAACCACTATAAGATGAGTAGAAGAGGAGGAGAGCACGGTTTTATCATTACTGCAGTTAAGGAATGTGGAGGGTGGCAAGTTATGCAGAGCTGGCTGGGTGCAGTCGTATGCAGAGTGAGAATGATCCTCTTAAGAAATTAATAAACGTAAGTTTGTGTCAAGAAAACTCAACATACTGAATCAAATTTCTGTAAGAAAAAAAACGACATAACCCTGTACAGAGGAAGGGAATAGGACTCTTTGGATGACAAGGTCACATTTCGTTTCGTTAAGATGAACAGAAAGAGAAACGCATAAACATAGAGAAAAAACCACCGAAAACGCAGGCAAGGATCGTACCAGTCGGTGGGAACGGTGTCCGACCGCAGAGCTTGAGAAGTACGAATGGTAGGGACCCATAAGCTCCCCTCCACGTCAAGGTTGCCCAGCTTGAGGCCAACAATAATGCCACCAAGCTTCTGCCCATCTACCATTTCCCCATGAAACCAGCGGCTTGAAGGAAGAGCTTGACGTCGGGACCAGTGGAGCCATCGAGCACCACAGAATGGTGATGTCATGAACCCTAGACCCGCATTGACCGCATTGACCAGACTACTTCAAACAAAACACGGTCTCTTGAGTTGCTCTTCACCGACGATGGCCTCAAGGAACAGGTACATGGAGTCACGTAACCAGGAGTTCCTGAGTTGCATGGCACTGGTGTCACTTGAATGCCAGAGATCCAGGGAATATCCAAACTCCAATCCCCATTCCCAACCCAGTTCAGTTGTCTGTCTAGTAATTTTCTATTTCCTATGCTTAGTTGCTACAAGAGCCCATTTTGATGTTTGTGTGGTTATTGATATTCCTGACTTTTAGGGTAATAAATGTTCCTTTATAAGAGCCTCGACCCTACACAACCGATCGCCCTCAAGCTCCTATCAGCTTCATCCCCTCAACTCTAACACGACGGTCTGACTAGAGTCCATGGCCAGATTCGGGCAGGCACATAAGTCTAGCGAGCGATTGAATCCCCCCTTTGTCGAGAAGCTGGTAGAGGCAAGACACTGGCCAGAACTTGTGGGGTATAAACTTGAAGATCCAGATGAAGTCGGTAACGAGCACAGCACCATAGGCCAAGTTTCGAGACTCTTGCTGCCTGAAGAGCTCCTCCATCTGAAACATGAGCCCCCCGACGGCAACCGTATCGCAATTCTCCATGTCAGCCGCTCGCATAATCCACATGAGCGTTCCTGTCGAGTTGTAGAAGCGGAAGGTGACCGCAGACCCCTCGGTCCCCTCTCGATCAAGCTCTGTTTCCATAGTGGCAAATGACTTGGGAACAAGTGCACCAATTTGCTCCAGCACCTTCTTGTACTCAGCGGCAGCGTGAAAAGAAAGATCTGTTTACCAATCCTTGGAACCATAGTGGACAGCTGTCCATCCGCGCTCCCCAGAGAAACCCTGTTCAGAACGTCACTCAGCAGCTTGCCCGTTGTTTGTGCCTGGTAATGTTCCTCTTCGCTTAGATACGCAGAGCCAGCGCGCGACGACTTGGCAGAAGTATCTGCATATTGCATGTAAGCCCAGAACAAGACAAGTTACGGGATTACTTACATCCATAGAGCAGCTTGTGGTCCACCAAAGGCTTCCAAACACTGCTGGGAATGGGCCGCCCCAGCTTCTCCCGCGTCTCCTTTGGGTAGCAGTCGATAATCATAGAAATGTCCTGCACCGTCCTCACACCAAGCTTCTGCAGTAGCAATACCGCCAGATTCCTCGTCTCGGGGCCATACAGCTCCTCCACAATGTCCGCTACACTGCTCATTCTTTCTGCAATCCCTAACCCTAACTTGGTCTCTTTCTATAACATCAATTGAGGAATATCCAAGTATCTGAATCCTTGAGGTACCGTGAGCACAAGATCGAGGTTGGCAAGATCAGGAGCAGAACGACTGGCAAACTCAGGATCATGGCGATCCACGAGAAAACCATGGCCGCCGTCGTCGACGGGTTTCCAACAAGCTCAATGCCGAGGAGGAACTCGTTCAAGAGCGCGGCCATATATGTCGCCATACCTGGACCGAGCAAGGGGCATAGGGGCCTTACATGGCCGCGGCTACGGTCCTTACGTCGGTGCCGCCGGAACGTACATGGCTCCATACATGGACACAGCGACTCGCTACATGAACGCTGCGGTCTCCAGCCAGAACAACTCCCCTTCTCGAACAAATCCTGGACGGCAAGCAGCTTAGGCTGCACCATTCTCGTCCTTCATTTCGGGGATCATCTGTCTGCAAACATCATATCTGAGGTGAAATATCGTATATATGTAGATATACCAGTACTATAAAGGTAGAGTTGCACACACACACAAAGATACACATGTCTATGAATGTATACGTATATATTGTCATTTTCTTTCCTTTGCTACAAGAGGATGAGGAACATACCATAACCAACATCAAAAACTCTCTTCCACTTGATATATCATCAAAAGACATCACATTTAAAAACGCTCAATAATAAGTATGTAAATTCACATTGCGTGCTTTCTTTGGATTTCATGGCACAGGAAAATCAGTTGCATTGACTACACAGGCTCTTGGGCCGGCCTTTGAAGGTACTACACTGGATTTTAAGGCCACGGTACTCACTGTTTTTTCGTGTCAGGTTATCAATTGCAGGCAACTGATATCTGTGGAGAAACCAAATAAACAAAAGATCAGTCAAGGATGAGACACTAATGGATACAGTGCTTGTCCATCAGTCTTCGTGCATTTTCAACAGGTTATGGAACAGAAGAGGAAGGCCTTTCCAGCGTCTCAGTATTTTCTGTCTGGATAGGATTTCTGCTCCATGAGCTGGAAGCGCTTTCCTTGGCACAGGTTCGGACGGACTGTAGGAGTTTGGCTGGTGTTTCTCCAGGTAACATGATCATGAGATACTGAGATTCCATCAGGAGCTTGTTCGATTCGCGTGGAGTTGAAGATGCCAGATCAGACGATCAGAGCTGCGACGGGAGTGGGTTACTCAGTATCTTAACGCGGCCCTGGTTGCCGACTTTGAAGAGCTTGCCAAGAGGTTCGAATTCCCGAACGGCGCTGTCTGCAGTGCAACCGTCCGAGCAACGTCCCTCGTTTTGCTTTGTTCAGTGGTCTGAGAACTTGCTGTCCCGGCTGCGTTGAGAAGCGGGAACGCCTGTGTTATCAAGCAGAAAGACTTGCTGGAGTCGCATCTGCTGGACGAAGTGCAAGATATTATGTTCCTAGATCTTTGCTTGGATGCGACTTCCTTTTCTAAGGAATATTCTACGAGATATATTTCCAAGAATCTCGGCCTGCTTGGTCGGATTGGCCCTTCTTGTCATGGTCTATCTAGAATGGACTTCTCAATGCGCAGTGAAATAGGAAAATGGTGGCCGCCCAATTTCAGGGAGATTGAACGCCCTCGGTGACATGTTCTAAGCTGTGTAACTAAATACTTTGCATGATGAACCAGACAGAGCTGCTTTGGGCAGATTGAGTTTAGTGTCTGATAGCAGCCAGGCTGATTTACGTAAGACGACACATTTCAACAAAATGATCGAGTGAAAGGAGAATGTTTTGTTTGGCATGTATATCGTGTCGTGAAGAAAGACGCATCCTATCGAAAGATGCATAAATTTACCCGGTAGTAGCAGTTGTTCGGGCGGAGGAAGGCAAGTCTCTTAATCAGAAAGAAGGAAGCTAAGTGTTGGAGTAGGGTGGGTCAGGGAGAAGGAAGGAGGCTGGCATGGAATCTCCTCATGAACGGCGCTTTCTCATGGACGGAACAGCAGAATTGTCTCGTGGTCAACACTGGTATGGACGATGGACGATGCTGGTCAGCTAGTATTCTGTTTTCTCTCTTCTGAACTCTCTGTATTGGTCCACAGGAGGCTTCGTGCTTCCAGGAGCTTGTACCTGCCTATCGTCACCGACTAGTACCACACCTCTACTGTTGCACGATCGGCACTTATATGCCGCCAAGGATAGTCTGGTCAAGTCGAAGCAATCTCCAGTCGCCATTTGAAGTTATCCGAGCATTCAGTTCGCGAGTACCTGTGCTTCGTTTCCCGTTCTGCGGTCGCAAACTCACCAAGAACCTGTGTCCGAAGAATACCTTGCTGATGCATCCAGATGATCCCCGAGATGAAGGACGAGAATGGTGCAGCCTAAGCTGCTCGCTGTCCAGGATTTGTTCGAGAAGGGGAGTTGTTCTGGCTGAGGAGAAATTCGAGACCGCAGCGTTCATGTAGCGAGTCGCTGTGTCCGCCATGTACGTTCCGGCGGCACCGACGTAAGGACCGTAGCCGCGGCTTGCTCGGTCCAGGTATGGCGACATATATGGCCGCGCTGTTGAACGAGTTCCTCCTCGGCATTGAGCTTGTTGGAAACCCGTCGACGACGGCGGGCATGGTTTTCTCGTGGATCGCCATGGATCCTGAGTTTGCCAGTCGTTCTCTCTTGATCTTGCCAACCTCGATCTGTGCTCACGATTCAGATACTTGGATATTCCTCAATTGATATTATAGAAAGAGACCAAGTTAGGGTTAGGGATTGCAGAAAGAATGAGCAGTGTAGCGGACATTGTGAGGAGCTGTATGGCCCCGAGACGAGGAATCTGGCGGTATTGCTACTGCAGAAGCTTGGTGTGAGGACGGTGCAGGACATTTCTATGATTATCGACTGCTACCCAAAGGAGACGGGAGAAGCTGGGGCGGCCCATCCCCAGCAGCGTTTGGAAGCCTTTGGTGGACCACAAGCTGCTCTATGGATGTAAGTAATCCCGTAACTTGTCTTGTTCTGGGCTTACATGCAATATGCAGATACTTCTGCCAAGTCGTCGCGCGCTGGCTCTCTGTATCTACGCGAAGAGGAACATTACCAGGCACAAACAACGGGCAAGCTGCTGAGTGACGTTCTGAACAGGGTTTCTCTGGGGAGCGCGGATGGACAGCTGTCCACTATGGTTCCAAAGATTGGTAAACAGATCTTTCTTATTCACGCTGCCGCTGAGTACAAGAAGGTGCTGGAGCAAATTAGTGCACTTGTTCCCAGTCATTTGCCACTATGGAAACAGAGCTTGATCCAGAGGAGATCGAGGGTCTGCGGTCACCTTCCGCTTCTACAACTCGACAGGAACGCTCATGTGGATTATGCGAGCGGCTGACATGGAGAGTTGCGATACGGTTGCCGTCGGGGGCTCATGTTTCAGATGGAGAGCTCTTCAGGCAGCAAGAGTCTCGAAACTTGGCCTATGGTGCTGTGCTCGTTACCGACTTCATTTGGATCTTCAAGTTTATACCCCACAAGTTCTGGCCAGTGTCTTGCCTCTACCAGCTTCTCGACAAAGGGGGGGTTCAATCGCTCGCTAGACTTATGTGCCTGCCCGAATCTGGCCATGGACTCTAGTCAGACCGTCGTGTTAGAGTTGAGGGGATGAAGCTGATAGGAGCTTGAGGGCGATCGGTTGTGTAGGATTTCATAAAGGAACTTTTATTACCCTAAAAGTCAGAATATCAATAACCACACAAACATCTTTGATTATAATGGGCTTTAAGCATAGGAAATAGAAAATTACTAGATAGAGAATTCTCACAACTGAACTGGGTTGGAATGTCCCTGGATCTCTGGCATTCAAGTGACACCAGTGCCATGATGCAACTCAGGAACTCCTGGTTATGTGACTCCATGTACCTCTGTTCCTTGAGGCCATCATCGGTGAAGAGTGCGTCAACCAGTCAACTCAAGAGACCGTGTTTTGTTGGAAGTAGTGTGGTCAATGCGGTCAAGGCGGGTCTAGGGCTTGACATCACCATTCCGTGGTGCTCGATGGCTCCACTGGTCCCGACGTCAAGCTCTTCCTTCAAGCCGCTGGTTTCATGGGGTTCCTCTTTCTGTTCATCTTATTGTTCAGGTAACGAAACGAAAATGTGACCTTGTCATCCCTTAAAATGCATAAATACCATTTATTTATTACATTTTCTTCCCTTCCTCTGTACAGGGTTGAAGACTCCCAAGAATGCATACGTTGTTTTTTTTTCCTTACAGAAATTTGATTCAATATGTTGAGTTTTCTTGACACAAACTTACATTTATTAATTTCTTAAGAGGATCATTCTCACTCTGCATACGACTGCAGTCATTGCCACCCACACACAACACACACAGATATGTGTCTGTGTTGCAATTATAGTTCAGCATGGGTATTATGGTTTGCACAAATCATCATATGAAAGATGTGGAGAACAGCCCAAGTCTTGTGAATCTGGATTTACGACAACAATGCCCTGTAATGTGATATCTCACCACCTCCACAATCGTCATAGTCCCACCCTTGTATACACTCCTATGAATTTCCAATATAGATTGAACTGTTTCTTACAGTTTCGACATGTCTTCGTGGCATAGACTGCAGTTCTATTTTGTGACAAATGAATGTTGTTCATTATCTTAATTACCTCTTAAACATGAGATTCTGGAAAAACTAATCTCCTTTGGAGATTGCTGCCTCTTGAAGAAATGATTCAATTGTGTATAATATTATATAATATATGATATAATTTGCAGAAAATTTTGATCTTTGGCTATTCTCGAAGTGAATTGCGGGATGAAGAGCTTAGGGAGTTGATAATGGGGAGCTTAACATGCAGACTGGATCACAGGCTGGTCAACAACACACAATACACACACACACACACACACACACACACACACACAACACACATATATATATATATAGAGAGAGAGAGAGAAAGAAGAGAGAGAGCTGGATATATATACACACACACGTTGTAGGGAGGGCTGTGATGAAAAGATGAAAAGCTTTTAGACAATGTTTTTTATGAACACGGTGGCTACGACACTTGTGAAGGCATGGTTAGCCTCAAAGCTAGAGGTATGTTCAAAAGTGTTAAACTAGCATAAACCTGTTTATTTTAACTAAATTCAACTTAAACTTACTTAGATTTATTGAAACTGTTCAACTGTTTTAACATATGTTTACAAACTATAGATAAACGTAAGTATATTTGTATATACTAATATACTTATATATTATAAGAGATGTTTTGCATGAAACTCGAACTTAGTCTAAACTAACTCTTGTTTTCAACTGTTAATATATAAACTCCAGGGGAACAGTGATGTAGTCAACCGCGTATTCTACCTTTCGGTACCACATGAATGCATTCTCAATGCGTTGGAACAAAATGCTCAGAGTTTTCAGAAGACCAAATTTACAGGTAAACAGAGCTAACAAATATATGAACTTATATATTTAAGTTTTACACACGCACATTTATATATAACTTATATATAATATAGTATATATAATTTTAATTTACACACACTACAGGATCGATCATCTCCTCGGAGAGACCCCATTGAGAATTTGACTATCTTACGCTTTTCAAATCTCGGAATCAGACAAGTTTTGTTGCATTATATATATATATATATATATGTGTGTGTGTGTGTGTGTGTGTGTGATTTAACCTTTCATTGGCTTTTGCAGATACTCTTTGCAGAAGACTGGGGAATGGAAGGCAGAGGGACGTCAGATATCTAATATACGTCGTATGTACGTACTCACATACATATAATATGCGTGCGTGCGTGTGTGTAAATATGTTTTTCAGGCATTTTGATGAGTAAGGAATCATTCAAGATGTTGTCCTTAGTCACATCATGCAAACTATCGGTCTTTGAGAATGGAGCCTCCAGTCAGTTTGGAAGGAGAGGATATTCGTAATGAGAAAGTAAAATATATAGAATGCATATATATTAATATATGTTAAATATAGAATTAATGGATAATATGTTGAAATTTATATATCATAAAAGTTCAGTATGTGCCTCCACATAAGTTACTTTTATATATTTATATAACATACACAGACAGACACACACACACGCAGGTAAAAGTCTTAAGATCGATGCGAAAGCCAACACTAAGTGATGTTGTACTGGGTCAATATAAGAAAAGGATGGGAAATTCAAAATTCCGGGCTATTTAGACGAGAAAGACGTGCAGCCTGATAGTTTAACACCTACCTTCATAGCGGCGGTTCTGCACGTTGATAATGGACGCTGGGATGGTGTTCCATATTTAGTGAAAGCTGGTCACGGTCTCATTAAACACAAGTAAGTTTTAATATATAGTGTATACATAACATCATATATAATATAATAAACTAATAAACTATATGATTTCATTAACTTAAAAGTCATATCTAGTTTATCAGACTATGTATCTCACACATACACACGCACACACACATTGCAGGCAAGAGATACGTATTCAGTTCGGTCACGTACCTGGAAACCTCTACCGGGAAAGATTCGGTTTTAACAGCGATCTTTCAACAAACGAGTTAGTCTTGAGAGTCCACCCAAATGAAGCTATCTTCCTCAAAATCAATAGCAAAGTCCCTGGATTAGGACTGCAGCTGGACTGTTCAGAGTTAAATCTGCTCTACAGCGACAAGTAAGCCTTTATATATTGATTGATTGATTATATATATATATAAGTATTATATATTGAAGGTATAATACTGAGATACCGGATTCATATGAACGACTGATACTCGATGTGATAGACGGGGATAATCACTTGTTTATACGGAGTGATGGGCTTGCACAAAGTTGGGAGATTTTATCTCCTTTGCTAGGAGAAATACATAGTAATAAAGTTGTACCTGAGCTGTATACATTTGGTGGGAGAGGACCTGTTGGAGCTTACTACGATTAAAGATTTTGCTAATCAATAAAAGTACAAAATCATAAAACGATTAGAAATATTTAAAAATTGTGTAAATATATAATCTATATTCTTTGCTGAAGCTAAATATGCACACGCAAGATACTAGTTGTCTAGACAGGTTTAAAACAGAACTTGCCATATTATTTTGTTTAGTAAGATAACGTAAACTCAAACATATAATCACCAGCAGCAACAGCATCTTCCAAGGGGCAACAAGGGATGATTGATGACCTTCTTTGAGTTTGAAAATATCTGCCATGGCAAAGTATTGCTAAAGGCAAAAGATTACCAGTTTGATCGGCTTCAAGTAATGTGTCAAAGTATTTCCATTTATTTTTGTTGGAGACCACAACAGGAGGAATCTCAGACATAAGTTAAGGGTATGGATGAAATGATACAGCAACTCGACCATGTCTATATGGAGAAAGGTTCTTTGTAGCCAGGCACATATTAAAAAGAAGGTACCTGTCATTATAAACCACTGCATCTCAACCGAGATACGTTTCCATGGGCAAAACCTTCGCTGGAGCTTCACAAGCGGATGCAAGAGGAGAGAGTTGAGCCGAATGGAATAACTCTGAGCAACGTATTAAGTGCCTGTGCGGTGCTTGGAGCTCGCAGACAGGGAAAGGCAATTCACCAGACGTATATAACATCGGGTATATGTAAGACAGACACAGTGCTGGAGAACTCCCTCATGAACATGTACAACCGGTGTGGGAGCTTAGACGAGACTGTAGGTGTGTTCGAGTCAATGAAGGAGAGGAGCGTGGTCTCGTGGAGCACAGTCATTGCTTCGTATGCACAGCACGGGGAATGTCGGGCTGGGCTGGAGCACTTTTACTGGCTGGCTCAGGAAGGAGTATTCCCAGATGAGGTTGTGTTTGTCAGTACACTCTCGGCTTGCTCACATGGCGGACTCCTGAAGGAACTGTGGAGACGATGCCTTACTTGCCGGATGTTGTAGCGTGGACAAGTCTGCTGATGGGTGTAAACTACATAACGACTCTAAGCGTGCCCTGAGGGCTGCTGAGAAGATATTCAAGATTCATACCACGGAGCTTCATTGAGGTTGATGACACAGTTCATGAGTTTGTAGCAGACGACTCCCATCCTATGTAAGTGTCAATCGCGGCTGAACTACGGAGATTAACTACGTTAATTATGGAAGCTGGATACGTACCGGACAAGAAAGTGGTCTTACATGATGTCAACGAGGATGAAAAGGAACAAATGCTGTGTTACCACAGTGAGAAGCTGGCTGGCTTATCGCGACTCCGCCAGGGACTACTATAGGGTTGTCAAGAACCTGAGGGCGTGTTCAGACTGTCATGCTGCTACCAAATTTATCTCTAAGATCAAATTTATCTCTAAGATATCTGGACGGGAGATTGTTGTGAGGGATTCTAGCCGGTTCGATCACTTCAAGGATGGACTGCGTTCATGTAAAGACTATTGGTAATACTGTAAGTTTTGAGTAGTTCTCTCTCTCACACACACGCAGATATATATGTGTGTGTGTACTCGATATTCATAGAACTGAGAAGGATCTATTTGTGTATACATGCACCAAAGTAAAACAGGGAGTGCATACGTGATTACCTTCAGCTTGCTTGTATCCTTTTCAAGTCCAATAGCTTCGTCTTCAAGCTGTCCAAGACCCGACGTACCACTTTCTTCTTTGTCAGTCTAAACTGTATTGCGATTCTGCTCGTCTCCGCCAGGCCTTTGTCCGCAAGCTTAGCCTCGTCCTCTTCAATGGTAGTTTTGAACTGATTGAAAACTATAGCACCAAGTGCACATAGCGTGCGTAAAACCTGCAAACAGAGATATCTTAAAATGTAAGTGTGTGTGTTATACAAACCTTCTCTTCATTCTCATTGCCCAACATGCTCGCTACATCCCAAGACTGTAGAACGGTCAGATCCTTTATACTCTCCACGCCCTCTTCTGCATATAAGATTCGTAATGCTGCCAACAAACGGCCGTCAACATGTTCTGGCCCTCCCAATGTAACCTGCATGTGTTTGGTGCAGCAGAGAGAGAGAGAAGGAGAGACGCTCTACACGGCAGATAGATATAACAAACGTACAGATGAACATGAATTACCTTTTGTGATTCACCAGGATCAGAGAGGCCAAGTTGCTTAAGCAGAACAAGTTGCCAAGGTGCAGGATTCGTGAAAGGCTGTGAGTTTGACTGCGACTGGCCGAAACCAGCAAGAAAGACGTGCATTCTCCATCAAAGCTCCATCATACCTCAGCTCAACGCGATCATGTGGATTATCCGGGATAACAAAACCTTAAATGCATCATGTATTAAAGCTGTGTGTGTGTGGAATGTGGTGTGGTATGTGTGTATGCATGCATACCATAGTCTAGTAACAGCATGTCGTTGCTAAGCTGCCCATAATTGATGGTCACTGGTGTGCCCTTCTTCAAGTCGTTCTCCGTAACCACCTAAGAAATTGAATAGGAAAGTTCATTGTTAACTAGTTGATTGAACCTGTGGTTGTAATATAATATACTTGATGATATTTTTGTAGAATCATACCTTGAGGAAACTGACGTCTTGTGCCTCTTTTGTCAAGTCCTCCACAATCGAGCATTCGGGTTCAGGCTATGGTTGCACATGTCTATCAAAGGGGAGCAACATAGCAGAGCAAAGCTTGTTCTTAACACCATGAATACGAAACGCTCTACTGGAAACCGCAGCCATTGCCCATCCCAGTGCCGCTGCATCCACACTTTGACCTTCATATGGATGCTTATCGTCTGGTAATCTGTCTAAACCAGACATCTCTGAAGCAAGTTTGTAGCAAAAATTTGCATCTCTTCTTCACCTGAAAACGGATAACTTATTTAATACGCATGATCCATGTTACATATGTGTATGTAAGTCTGCGTATATGTGTCCATGGTATCTACAGGTGCTTTACCTGATATGTCACAGGTATATAGTCAATGTTTTCAATGTCTGATCCTGGAAAGAATATAGGAAGCGTAAAGGTTTGAGGAAGCATGCTGATGTAAGGCCACCAATATGAGCCTTCCTGTGCTCTCTCAGACAACAAACTTAAGGCCAAGCCTAAGTGCCCATAGCTCCTCTGTCATTCCCTGCCGTGAGTACAATCAAGTAGACATACAGACACATGACACATCTCTGTATATCCTTCTGTAATTTGCATACACACGTGGCTATCACTAAATGATACTGTTGAGTTTTCGATCTCAGACACAAATAGATGAGGAGCTAATTATGTTATGTGGAATCAGAATACATTTCATGTTATGTAGTTATACTGTAATAAAAAACATATACATTACAAATAATGCTGACAAATAATACATATGATATATAACTTGGAATACCTGGAATGCGTGCTGCTAGCTGACAGAGAACAGCATCTGTTGGGCTGAGAGGGACCCCTGGATTCGGATCGGCATTCCTAACGGGATTTTACGGGGAAGAGCTATAATTGTAGAACCCTGAGGAAGATCCTGCGTGGCTAAAGTTCCATACCTTGAGAATACCCACTGTGCACGACATGAAGCCCACTCCACACAAATCCTCCCTCGCTCTTCACCCAGCTCCTCAAATTTGTTGCCGAAGCCACTATGTTAGCCACAGAATGCGTGCACCGCCTCCTTGCAGACCTCGCACCTGGCGCCAGAGTCTGGGAGCAGAGCGCAATGCCCCGCATTCCTGCCATTCCTTCTAGAACCCTAAAATCAGGGTTCAGGGTTCGCCCTTGAGTTACCCTTAATAAAGGCATATGCTCAGGATATGCCGAACTTGCCCTTGTGTTACCCTTATAAAGGTATATGCTCGGGATATGCCAAATTCATCGTCCTCTCGCAGATCTAAATGGGGTTTGTGGAGCATTTGGTTCTATTTAGGCTGAGAGACGATGCAAGCGGGAGCAGCAAGGAAGAAGAATGGTGAGGCAGCTAAATAGCTTAAGAGGACTCAATGGTGTCTTACATCTCAAAATCTCCCAGATTGCAACTGCTACAGGTGGGTTATCGTTCTCCCATACTCTACATGTCCGATTCAGGAACCCAGAAGCACTCAATTCCTATGCAGTCCACCCTGAGCATCTCAAGGCTGTTGAGCTCGGCAAGAGCCTGTGTGACTTCCTGCTTGCAATAGACTGGGAGGTCCAGGAAGAGGTGTTCTCTCGGGAGCTGGATGGGCCGAGCAAGACATTCTTCCTTGTGAAAATGAAACACGGGACTGATCCCAAACTGCTTATGAAAGTAGCACATGCGTGTAAGGCTATGTCTGGGGATGCATTCGTTGTGAGTGCTGGCAAGGATTTTTCATGCCGTAGCAGGGAGTATATCGACTTCGGGTACTTGCTACAAGGCGTTTCGAGGATCATCTCAAGTTTCTTCAAGGTCAACTGAGTGGGCTCATTGACAACTTCCTGGTTATTGAATGCTGATTGTTGTAGAGAGATAGAGAGACAGTTCAAAATTAGAAAGTTTCATTATGAAAGGTATGCCTGGTTAAATGACGGCTGCGTCTTGTGGGACGAATGGGTTTGCGATTTCCTCAGTTCCATCCGTGGGTGCAACGAGCATAACAGCTGTGCCTCTACAAACCTGTACAGTATCGGTGTGTACATGTGTTTCTGTAATAAATAGATGAACTTACAACTAGTCCGAGTTGTCTTGTTTGATCCGTCGTCTTCAAAGGGTCTTCCTGGTCTAGAAAAGCAACAAAACCCATCAAACTCTCTCTCTCTCTCGCTCTGTGCGTGTCTATACCTCATAATCTCATGTATGTACATGCATAAATGTACACGCAAGATCGTTTTTTAAGTACTCTCTCTCTCGTCGTGTTTTGTATGTATATGTTGTCTCATTTCGTTTACATGAATACATATTTACCTCTCAAGTACTCCACAGCTTCATCCAGGACGAGATTTAGCAGCTGATCATAGCCCTTCAATGTACCCACGACTGGAAGTAATAAACGTATACAAGAAAGCCAAGATAGAGAGTCTGTATACTGTATTATGTATACCTTGTCTCCCGCCGCTCAGCTTGACAGATACGCCCTTGTCTATGAACTTGGCCAAATCCAGCACCGTCTCCTTGCGGCCTGACTGCACAAGTGAAGGGAAGATTCTCAGTATCGCCATCGCCATGGCAATCGCATTGCAGCACTCACCATTGAACCTTGCCCTAAGTTCTGAAAACCTCACGAACCCTAAAAACAGAGCAAGTAGAATATTTCAAGAATCTCCTCGTATCAAGAACACGTTACTTATAATATAATTAACTTGGTTATTTCTATATTATTACATGGAAGTTTAAATACAAAATTGTAGCAAAATTTATTAAATGATATTACATTTAAAAATTTCTTTAATATTTTTTCTTATACTAAGTTTTATAGATTTTTAAAGTAATGAAATGTTTATAGGTTAGTTCAATAATCCTTACAATAATACACATATTTATTAATTTGAGATTTTATACATCTTCTTAATTATTTTTATAGTATTATTTAAACTAAAATATGTTTTTATTTATTTTTCTTATATATGAATATATACAATTTATGTGAACTCTCTAACTATGTTCAAAATCTTTTTAAAACATTATTAATATTTAATAAGCATTATTTAATATTTTATTAATAAGTATAAGATTTTAAAAAGTATCAAATTAATGAATATGTTATAAATAAAAAGTATAAATAAAAAACATATCAATAACCTTCTCTTTTTTTTTTCTCCTTTATAAACCATTTAAAAGAGGAAGATAGAAAAAGTATTCATGATTTTTCTTTTTATTATTTTTATTATTGTTCTTCCTTGAATGCCTTAACTGAAAACCAAGTCATTAAATGCTTTTACTAAATCAATAATTAAACATGTCAACAATAATAACTAAATCATTAACGCCTTGATTAAAGCAATAGTTAAACATGTTAATAATAACAAATCAAACATCAAATGCCTTTATTAAACCAGTAGTTTCAACATATCAACAATGCATATATAATTTCATTACAATGGTGGTGTAAAGAGTATTTCAAGTCTTAATTTTCATTGATAAACATATAGCATGTATAATATTGTATTATGCATAAGATGAAATATAAAAATCTCAAGTCTGTATATTTGAGTGCCTATTATACATAGAAAATCTACTATTAATATATGGTCTTTTTCTTCTTTAAAATGAATCAGTATATGTTGAAAAGTCCCAAAAATGAACCACTTGATTTGTATATTGATAAATTTTATTTTAGGTATTTAATAATATAAATTATAATAATAAGAAATACTTGTTAAGATGTAATGTATTTAATATATTATTTTATAAGAATATGTAAAGAAGAGGATAAAGCTAAGCAAAATTTCATATTGTTACTTATATATACTAGGTTTTTCGATTGAAATCAACATAGATTATTAATTTCAAATTTACACTAGAGTAAATTTATATTTATGTGCTATATACATATACATAATATAAATGATAAAATAATTTAATAAATGTATATATAGTGCATGACTTGTGTAGTATGTATTAATAGAGGTGTTTGGAATAGTGTAGAAAATATCACCATTTTATATACACATGTATAAAGAAATTTAAATTATTTCTAAACAACTTAAAGTATTTACTAAATGTGTATATAACACATTATATATAATAAGAATGAAATATAACATCTTACTTACAATAACCAATCGTTGATTAAAGACAAGTCTATGCCAACTAATTTATTTATTTAAATTAAATATCCTATATAATTTAGTTATAAATTAAATATATTATGTTGATAAAATTATTTAGTGTCTTTTACACATAAAATAATAAAGCCCAAATATAGTAACTTGTTGTACACGATGGACGATGTGTTTAAAGACTATTTAGACAAGTTTGTAATGATGTATATTGATACATACTGGTCTTCAGTTCAACAATTGAGGAACATGTAAAACACTTGGAAAATGTATTTCAAAGATTGAGGGAGAACCAGTTGTATATTAAGGAAAGCAAGTGCGCATTTGATCAAACTAAAATAGATTTCTTGAGACACTTAATCTCATGTGGAAAGGTTGTCATGGACCCAAAAAAAATTCAAGGTATTACCAAGTGGCCGACTTTAAAAGACGTGCATGAAATTAGATTATTTCTTGGTCTGACAGGGTATTACCGAAGATTCATAAAGGGTTACTCGGAGATAGCAGCGCCATTAACGGATTTCACGAAGAACATTCCATGGCATTGGACTTTACAGTGCCAGTGGGCATTCATCAAATTCAAAGAGGCTATTTCTTTTGAATCAGTTTTGTAGCTGCCCATCTTTAAAGATCCATTTGAGGTAGAGTGTGACGCTTTTGACTCTGATGTTGGTGATGTATTATAATAAAAAGGTCATCCAATGTCTTTTTTCTCAAAGAAATTGGATGCCACACAAGTTCGATGGCTTACTCACAAAAAAGAGATATATGTTATTGTTGCTTCCTTAAAGTATTGGCGTCATTATTTTTCCAAATCATTACACTGTAGTTTGGATAGATAATGTAACTTTAAGATATTTTAAAACGCAACCAAAATTATCACCGAAGTATGCTAGATGCCAACAGAAGTTAGTTCGATTTTTAGCCTGAAATCAGACATAAAGCTGAAAAGGACAATGTGGTAATTAATGTACTTAGTAAAAAAGTCATCTTCATATTATGTCGATACCAGTGGCAACTTTGGTATAGATATGGCATATCCTCAAGATAAGTTTGCTAAGGAGGCCTTGAGCCTAATAGCAAAGAGGAAACAAGTTCATCAACTATGAAAGATGGTGATATTCCAGCATGAATAGAAAGTTGAATGGATGCCCTCATAATATTAATTTAAACTTAATAAAATTTATTTTTTTAAAATAAAATAAATATAAATTAGAATTGTGAGTTTCTCAATTATATAATTCTTTTTATATAAAATAAATAAAATTAAAAGTTTTGCCTATTTATTTTAATATATTTTAAATTTTTTTATTTAAACTTATAATAATGAAACACGTGGCAAGAAAAAACATATTCTTACTCTCACGAGGATGAGGGAATTTAATTAAATCCAAACTTATTTAAAATCTTGCCCTTGAGACCCTCACGAAGGTGAGAATAAAATATTACATGTGACCTGATGAGGATAAAAAGATTCTTGAGGGTGAGGGCACATGTGAACCGCCTCTTAGGGTTGCCCCCTAGGGGTTAGGTTAGGCATCTCATTTTCATTAAGAATTGGTATTTTCGTGCCATCCCACTTACTCAATTAGGAAAATAGGGGGGGCTTTGTCACATAAATAAGATAAAGTATATGTAGTGAGACTTTCTGGATTTAAAAGAGAACTCGTTAATCTCTTACCAGTGCAAGTCAAGCTTGTGTCATAAAGGCACAACCCTTTGTTGTGCCGCCCCAATGTCCACACATAGGGGTACATTACACCTTCGGGTTAATCTACCCTTATCGTTGTAGGATTATGCTCTTGTGGAAGGTATGTCATGTTTAAGGAGTTAATCAATTCTTTGATTTGTCAACCTATTCGCAAGCCTAAAAAGAATTGCCCAAGTTCACATTCTGCAAAACCATAGTTACGAACACGGACACGAGCCTCAGATTTCAAGAACCACGACCATGGAACACGATCACGGCTCACGATGGCTCACGAATATTCTAGTGAATATTAATGAATATTCTAGTGAATATTCTAGTTCTCACACGATCGCTTTTATATTAACCATAATAAATAAACCTTACTTAATTAATAAATATAAAATAATATGTATTTAAAGAAACATATACATGCCAAATTATGTATACATTAATGTGTTTTTTTTATCATATACAAGATGGTTGCCGAAACCTCTCTTATAAATATGCTGCATTCTTCAAAAAAGAAATAAAATAAAATAAAATAAAATAAATCATATATGTGTCTAGCTTATATAAGAATATAATATTTGGATATGTTGTACATATTATTTAAAACTCCACGTTTTTACATGTTGTAGTTTAAATTTTATATAAATATATGTGTGTGTTGTGTGTGTGTGTGTGTGTTTATAAGTATTCTCATACATATATATGCAAATGTATATGTATAAATACAAAATTACCACTATTGCGAAGAAGGATGCTTTACAGTGTTGGATTGCTACGCCATGCTTGTTGTGCCTTGGATTGCTACTGCCATGCCTTGGATTGCTGTGTGACGCCATGCGCCCTAGAAAAAATATTTTGTAAGTATATTCAATCGAGAATATTCTAAACAGTGTTTCATGTTACGAACACGGGCGGGCCTGTGTTCGTAACATGAAACACTGTTTACAAACATGGCTGTAGGAACACGACCCATGGCCGTGTTCGTGAAACACGACTGGGATCCCGACTCGTGTTTGTAACATGTGCAAAACTAGTGGATGAGGCCTTACTTTGGCTACTTCAACCACATCAAGTTAGGAATAATACTTGCAGCTTGGTTAGTCCACACATTCTAACTCACAATGTGAGCCTTGATGGTGGACTTGGCAAACTAAGGGTGTGTAAGTGTTAGGTTCCTAATACATGTACTTTATCAGATATCGTGGGGTTTCTAGAAAGGGATTCCAAGGTTGGCATGTGACAAGCCGCCTCTGTGGGCACCAAGTAAAACCTTTAATGTGGACTTTGTGGATGCCCACATTGCTAACAATTATGCAAAGTGATAACTTGAACTTTATAAAGTATTAATAAACTTCAAAGTTCAATTTTGATTTCACTTTTTAGCTGATGTGTTAATGGAGTTAAATGGTTTGGATTATCAGTTTCGTGAAGAGCATATAGACGTATTTGTATTGGACGTGAAGTGCCTTCTATTTTAGAGGGTTGGAACATGCATTTTGTAAAGAGCAGGGCACTAAACATACTTTCGGGGTTCTTAAAAAATGCTTTTGGGTGTATGAAGATTCTAATAAGAATGTTCATCATCGTGGTTACATCTTGGGCCAATGGAAGAGGGAGATAACCAAAGTAGAGACACATTCATTAGTTTATTACACATTTGTTATTGATGTGCCATGACTACATTTGAGATCTATTGGGGATATACTCCCCTTCAAAGTCAATCACTGCTGCTGGTTATCCGGTTCATAGATTACAAATTTTACTCACTTAGATATATGTGATATTTACATACGCATATTCCATATAATTTTGTATATATAGATAGATCCCGGCCGTCCAAATGATTAAGGTTCTTTGCTAAGGATGGCGGTAGCAGAGTTGGCGATGGCGATGGCGATGGCGATGGCGGACGAGCGGTTTGCACGCAGGGATCGTTCCTTCAAAAGTATAGCTTCCGCGGTCTCGAGCTGGAATCGCTCCTGGACCTCTCCCAACGTCGAATTCGCTAAATTGGCTCAGTGCCGCGGATCGCAGGAGGTTCGAGAGGGGAATCGGTCGGCCGGAAGCAGCGTTTATCCAGAGTCTACGCGATGCCAAGCGTGCCGCTGCTCCAGGTAATATATGTATATGTATACATATATATGCTTATGATTATATATATATGTGTGTGTCCTGACACACGCATATGTATAATATGCTTGCATATATAAATGCAAATCTTAGCTCAGTTTTATTGGTTATTATATGTTTTATATAGTATAGATACGTTGAGGACCGATGAGAGGTAGAGAACTAAACTTTGGTGGCAGGAGAGAAGCCGCAGCCGGTGAGTACACACTTGAGGGACATGATTGTGGTTCCGGAGATGATTGGGAGTGTCGTGGCAGTTCACAATGGAACAAGTTCAATCAGGTTGGGATTAAGGCTGAGATGATTGGTCACAAGCTGGGGGAGTTCTCCATCAATTATAAGCCGGTTAAACACCGTCCACATGGCATTGGCGGGACTAGGGCTCCAAGTTCACCGCCCTCAAGTGAAGGATCTTGTGGTATATAAGTGAAGGATTTCCTGTTATGTATGTTTTTTCCTCTCTGTTGATTACTCTACGTTTTGCATTCTAATAGTACACACACACCAAGCCGGGTGTGTTTTCCATTAGTATAACAGATCCACATACACACTCGTAAAATGCTTAATAACAGTTCTACAAATATATACGGCATGTATTATATATGTATGATGTATGACAGAAATTTTTTATAGACCACATGATTATAGATATAATTTTTTATTATTATTATTAATATTCAAATAAGTAAATATGTTAAATATATATTTTAAAATGTAATCATTTCATACTTCATAAAGATAATGTATATCGTCTGTACAAGCATCAACTTCCATGAACTATTACACATTATGCGGTGTGTATGATGAAACCCATGTGTATATCATATCAGGGCAACTATCATGTTAGCCATAGGATTCGAGCCCAGAACCTTTCAATTAAGGTCCCACTATCCAACCCAGTTGGACTGGCCCAGTTGTTATGAATTACAAAATTACAGCTTAAAAATCAAGCATATTGAAAATTGTGGTCCGTAGATAAGAGATGATGGCAGACGGATGAGATCTGAAGGACTAATCTTTCGCTAGGGTTGTGGGAGATTCTGCAACACGATGTGGCACGAAGCAAGGCGGTCGGAGAAGAAGGTGCACGATCTCATGGACGCCGCCAGGAGCAGCGCGCGGAGCGTCGCGTGCGTTTCTCGCCAAGAAGCGTGGAGATCCGCAGCAACAGCTCAGGATTGTGGGTACGCGATGCAGGATGCACTACGATCAGGCTATGTACCAGGCGACTCAAGATCAGCATGGACTGTAAGTGATTTGTATGTCCATTGCTCCTTATTTTGATTGGTTTTATTCAAAGGATTCCTTGGAATGGCAAGGAAGACAATCTCATCGACAGGTAATTAAAACAGTAATGTTGCTCACAGTTGTATAGATACGGGTTACATATATATCATAGCTAGTATTCATAATTTATACACTTCTTTTCTTTTCAGACAGACACACACATATGCATTTTTTTTATAGTTTTATAATTTTCATATATCTTATACTTCTTGCATGCGTATATTTCTCTAGCTACTTTATTTTTACCTACGATTATGTACATACAGCCAGGTGTGTGTATACACATACTAATATATATGCTTATATATACACATATGTGATGTGTTATCTCCATCTAGTTATGATCTACATTTCTTTTGTATGTATAAATATCTATTTACTTATAATCCTGTCGTGCTTTATATGATTTGTTGTCCGCTCACACATTTATATGCTTCTAATCCTATGCAAAATCATGTTTTTTGTATACAATATTGTAATGTATCGAATATCTACGTGTGTAGCAGGATATGCAGTGTTCTGGAGCTTCCACTAACATTTAAAACAATTAGAAAAATATGATATATAGCTGTGTGTGTATGCAGGTGTGTTTGTTTCGTATAAGTATGATGTGAAGTTTAATATGTAAACAATATCTTTCACACATGAACTGCTTTTTCACAGGATACATGTGATTATGTGTGCTTTAAATACCTGTACCAAAGACTATATACAGATTGGTGTGTTCTCTAGACTCTCATTGTGATAATTTGTTTACATATCATGGGTTCTGCTTTTTGTCTATCGATGTATCTAACACCTAGCAAGTAACTTTGTCTACTATCATATGTATATAGAAAATCTCTGGGCACACGCACATGCACACTTCCATTTATGTGTTCTTTATGTATGCTGTGTCCGTGTATATATGTGTATTGACCTGTCATTGTTTTGTGAAGGTTTGATGGGAGAGCACTGTTGGATTACATAAGGGAGGCGGACAAAACACGGAAGAGAGAGAAAACTGAGGAAGAGGAAGAACTAGAAGAGATCGTAAACTTCGAGCGCTATCGGGATTTAATCAAACGTCGACGTCGCGGATGTCGGTACTTTGTCCCTTTCTTTCTCGAAAAACATTGCTGCTTGTTGTTCAGACAGTAGCTGGCAAAATTTGTCCTTTTCTGTTTGTTTCTACCGCTCATGCCAACTCTCGGGTGTATTTCCAGTCAGTGATGAACAAGGACTGTTGGATGTTGATCAGGAGGATGATGCGAAAAATGCTGCTGCTTCAGAAAGGTGTGTGTGTGTGTGTGTATAATTAGTGTGTAGAATACATATGGTTACTTCAGAGCATAATAAGATGCATATTCAATTTCTTAACTGAAAGAGAAATAGTACCGAGAGAAATAGTACTCGCTGGATGTTACACAGAAACATCCAGCGAGTACTATTTCTCTTTCCTTTGTATGCATCATCTTACGTTCAGAAAATATATATAATAAATATAGTGCATAATAAACACAATGCATGAAATGAAAGCAGAGTATGTGTAAAAATATAATGAAATCATCAGTGACATGTAGTAGAGATAAGGGATTTTTTATTTGTGTGTAAATTTTTTGTCGAGTTTGTTGTTTAACAGGCGTCGAGCTGGCAAGGGTACGTATGCACAAGTCGGATTCTCGTACGAGGGAGGAAGCCAGCATATGAACAGCGAAGACGAGGGTGATGATCACGATGAGGACGACATGGAGAGCAGCAGCGACGATAGTGAGGATGAAGAAATGGAGTGCATTGGCCGTGACCATGGTATACAACGTTTCGGTTATCTGGCACACATGGATAAGAAAGCCAAAGCAGCAGAAAGGAGGCAGAAAGAATCTGCTAAGAGTGGTGATCCATCATTGGTAAGTGTATGTATGTGTGTACGCGATTAACACTTGGATAGAACATGCATATTGGTTTTATCATTTCATCAGACCGAGGATATGATTAACTTGCTATATATAACACTTATAGCAGTATATACGAACTGGGAATCCACATCAGCTGTTTCATCTTGAGCTTTCTTTTCTTTTCTTTTAGTTTTTTTTTTTTTAATTTATCTTCTTTTCCATGTATACAACACTTGTGTGTATGTATGGATATATGCATACATATGTATTATGTATATTTTAGATACTCAACATCTCTTATATATATAATTTGTTTCTGTGCCATAGAATTTATGTGCATTTCTTCTGCATCTGTACGTATACATTATATATCTTGTATCAAGTTTGATCAAACTTGTCTGTTTTAGAAAAAGCTCAGCAGGAAGGAGAGACGACGTGTTTCACAGCAAGAACGAGAGAGGGAGAGAGATGCTGTCCGTGGGTACGGCCACCGCTCCAGTGATCCGTACAGGTGCTTTTTTTTGTTAAAGAATGAGAAAACATTCTTATATCTAATGCAATTGTTGTTGTAGAGGAAGTCCTGTTTACGACTCATATAGGAGACGGTCAGGAGGTCAGTAATAAATATGTTATATGCAATACGTGATTATTTTGTATGTATCTGTTAAGCTGCTCTTACATTTTGTTTATATATCAAATGTATCATTAACCCAGAGGTTTATCAAAATACATGCACGCAAGATAACTCTGTACCTGTGTGTTGTTAATCTCTACATGTACATCACTTACTGTAGACACATGCACGACCAGTTTCGTGTATTTGCATTATCACAGAGAGAGAGAGAGCAGATCATAAACAGGGATAATCATCAACTATGTACTCTGACTAAGATTTGCAACGATGTCACATTGTTCATTGGATTACATCTCTCGCATATATAATCATATATATTGGCATACATACCTTATATGTATATCTACAGATCTAGATCGCGCTCACGTTCACCTTCAAGGCGTTATGAGAGAGATCGAACCACAGATAGGCGCGTGGGAAAGGTTGAATACATAACGGAGTTTGGAGGTGACAACGACGAGGAACCTGGAAGGACGTATTCTCCACCACCATCACCCCCACCGGCTTCAATCCAAGCTGAAAAAATTACCCGGTCGGAGCACTGTCCCCTTTGTGATGAGTTTTGCTGCAGTCCTTTTATACATAGTGTGCTCGTTTGCATCTTTGGAGGTCATGCATGTGTCTATGTGGGCTTATTGCTTACTGTTGCTTGGTTTTTGTGTTAAACAGGTCTTCTGGACGTATACTTGAAGCTATACATGGTGATCCAGCTACAACTTCTGTTTTCCCAGAGCCTGAAAAAAGTGTGAAGAAGGATACAAGCAGCAGGTTAGCGGTTGTATATATTATAATCTCTCTCTCTGCGTGTTTATAAAGACAGGTGAATATGTCATATGATATTTTGTTTATGCAGTGGTTCATCAGCAATGGTGAAGCTAAGTAAACCAGCAAGCGGGTTGAAAACTCCGCAGGGAGAAAAGAAGGAAACTCCGCAGGAGCGACTGAAGAGAATAATGAACAAGCAGCTCAACAAACAAAGTAAGAAAATTCTTTGTTTCACTTATATCTTGATGCTGTTTATGTCATAAAACAGGCTATGTTTACACATGCATACATAAGACAGCCTTCCCGTTATTCCACGCGTTCCGTATTGTATGTGCATACTCTAGCGTGTCTAACGTATGGCCTAAGCGTGTATGATTTTACAGTAAAGAAAGACACGGTTTCGGAGCTGTTGAAGAAGCGTGAGCAGGAGAAGGAGAGACAGGAAAGACTTGCAGAAACACGAAGAGCTGCATACAGAAGCAGGAGCAGGAGCAGTAGCTACAGTAGGAGCAGAAGCAGAAGTAGAAGTCGCTCACCTCCTAGGAGGTATGTGTGTATATAAAGTAGAGATAGACCTTAACCTTTCTCTCTCGACATTAACATATATCTGATTATCTTATTATTTTATATTTTCACTAAACAAAATGTATTATATAATGTTTGTGATAGGTAATGTATATTGGTTTTTATGTAGATATCGTCGTTGGAGCAGAAGCGGGAGTCCAACAAGCAGGAGTAGAAGTCCTCGCAGAAGCAGATATACTTAAGTCTATGCATCATTACAATTATTCAGGATATGCATATTCAAAAACAGTACATACTACGTAATAATTTATTTTCTTATTTTCTATATGTGTATATATATATTATATTATCTGTGCTATCATAATTTATATCTTGTGCATTTCTTGGGTTATGACGAGAACGCAGTTATGTTCATTGTAATCTCTCTCTCTCCCACACACACACGTGCACGCACGCACGCACACACACGGATATAGCAAATGGAATTATAACGCGCATATGTATATCAAAACACACGTTGTATGTTTCCGACGCACACAATGCATCTAAAGGTGTGGATAACAAACATGTTTGTGTATTGCTTATATATATATATATATAGAGAGAGAGAGAGAGAGAGAGAGAGAGAGAGAGAGAGAGAGCATATAATAGTGTAATGTATTACCAAGAGCAGGATCTATGTTGCGGTTTTTGAGCTCCCTATACACTTGGGCAATGGAGCAACAGCTGCAGCACCACTCGGTGCACAAGTACAAGGTTCTTCCGGAAGTCCGTACTTTTGAGGAGCCTTGTACGATACATGCAACTGTAGAGGCATCCACACCCTGTAAGTAACTGTACCAAAAGAATATTGCACCAACGAAGGGAGCTGTCCAGCAAACACAGGTGAGTATATTGATAGTTATAAACATAACAAAGGACACTTACAAGTGATATATATTAGCATATCTTCCTACAAGTACGCATGGGCAGCACCATGCACAACAGCCTGAATGTTGTAGAGTAATCAGCATGCATAGCATAAATCCCCTTGTCTTTCTCTCTCTCTCTCTCACACACACACGTACGCACATGCACGCATGAGACTTACAAATAGAACAATCATCAGTGCATTGGCAGAGGCTACCACGTCGGAAGTATATATAAAACATAGGTATTCAAGAAAAGGCTAAAACATTTATTACTACGT
The DNA here is from genome assembly GCA_003024785.1 of Selaginella tamariscina. Classification (NCBI taxonomy): domain Eukaryota; kingdom Viridiplantae; phylum Streptophyta; class Lycopodiopsida; order Selaginellales; family Selaginellaceae; genus Selaginella; species Selaginella tamariscina. The sequence goes on from PUQB01000508.1 coordinate 97,417, forward strand.
GGTAGAATAGAAATCCCTAAACCTTAAGAACATCACCACTTCTACGTTAGAAACAAATCCATGTTATGATCATCCTTTTGAATACACATGTAAGTATATTATAAGCTAGCAGAGGATGAGAACGTCGGGTATGCAGCTTTTGTTAGTGCTCAACTAGTTCATATTAGTATTGTACTAGTATAAATGTATGAGCAAATTATATGTGATGGCATATCCTACAACACAGCTCCCTCCAACTTCATATATGCATATTACATTCAAAATAATTTACATCTTGTGCATTTCTTGGGTTTGTGGTGGCTGCTCATATACTGCTCTCACCTGCTCATACCCTGCACATATTCAACATGGGTTATTCAAGTATACATTAAGAATGCATGTAGCGTTTATACTTTAGTGGGCTTTTATCAATAATGCTTCGCCTTTATGTTTTTCTATAGATGTGTATTTCCATGGATTTATAATTATCATGTGTGTGCGTGTGTGTGACTCATGGATATTATGAAAGAGTAGCAATGTGGTCTTACCAAGAGCAGGGTCTACATTGCGGTTTTTGAGCTCCCTGTACACCTGGGCAATAGAGCAACAGTTACAGCAAACCTCCGTGACTATGTCACTGCATGGTTCTTCTGGGAGTCCATATTTCTGACGCAGTTTTGTACGGTAAGGCAGCTGTAGAGGCATCCACACCCAGTAGCAGACTGTACCAGGAAAAATATTGCACACCCAACAAATGGAGCTGTCCAGCGACACCGGTATGTTAACTGTGTATGTGTGTTGTATGTATAGATACATATTGTGCGTGTAGAGGGAAGGTGTGTGTAGGTTCCTGCGTGCGTGTGTGTTATCCATGGGTGGATATAGTATCGTTATTTATGCACGCAATGAGATATATATACTTACAACTCAGTCCCTGGTCCAAGATATTTGCATATCTTCCCACAAGTATGCATGGGCAGCACCAGGCACACAAACCTTAGTGTCAGAAAGAATAATCAACTTTTAGCAAGATCTCTCACACCCACATACACCCACACCCACCCACACACACACACACACACAGTGGCAACTTACAAACAGATGGATCCTCGGTACATTGACAGAGACCGGTAGTCCATGAGCCTGAATTGGGAAGAGGAAATCGATACTGCCAAGGGGTTGAAGTGGGAGGAGGAAACTGTGCTGCCATTGATGCAAGGTGAGTTATTCTAATCACATTGTAATGGTTTTTATACTAACTGAACCGCGTAGTCTGTAAACTTAGCGGGCAATTTAGTTAAACTATCAACTAGCTAACTAGAGTTAAAAATTATTACGTGACATAGTTATCTTATATGCACGAGGTCCAACTGTACATCATGGTAATATAATAATAAATGATATGTTTAATAAATTATTAATATGGGTTTAGCAATTGTTTATTAATTCTTGCGTCTTGCGTGAACATCTCCTTTTGCGTGACAGTCTCATGCTCTGTACATGACCTTGAGTAAATATATGAAACTTGCCTTCAAAGTTTAAAAAGTAAACTGTCTGGTATCTTAAACAATGTTTCTTTCTTGACTTAATTAATTATTATTTTATATACTTTAAAATATTTAATAGTGTGTTAACCTCTCTCACATATATGTTTATCCATATAGCATATGCAAATCCGTTAATAGGTTTAAATAATATATAAAATGTTATGAGTTGTGATGTTCTTAAGGTTTATGATACCACGTAGTAATAAATGTTTTGTATTTATGCATGCCTTCTATAGTTTATATATACTTCCGACGTGGTACATATTAAATTTACATCTTGTGCATTTCTTGGGTTTGTGGTGGCTGCTCATATACTGCTCTCACCTGCTCATACCCTGCACATGTTCAGCATGGGTTATTTAAGTACACATTAAGAATGCATATATCGTTTATACTTTTAGTGATGTTTTTCTATAGATGTGTATTTCCATGCATATAATTATCACATAATAAAACGTAGTAAATGTCAACGATGTATCATATGTATTACTATTAAATATTATTATAAATTTAATGAAAGAGTAGCAATGTGGTCTTACCAAGAGCAGGGTCTACATTGCGGTTTTTGAGCTCCCTGTACACCTGGGCAATAGAGCAACAGTTACAGCAAAACTCCGTGACTACGTCATTGCATGGTTCTTCTGGGAGACCACAGTTTTGTACGGTAAAAGCAGCTGTAGAGGCATCCACACCCAGTAGCGCACTGTACCAGGTAAAATATGGCAGCCCCGGCAAATGGAGCTGTCCAGCGAACACCGGTATGTTAAATCTGTGTGTGTAGAGGAAGTTGTGTGTGGGTTTCTGCATGCGTGCGTGTTATACATCATGGGTGGATATATAATATGATGCATATACACCTTATTTATGCACGCAATGAGATATATATACTTACAACTCAGTCCCTGGTCCAAGATATGTGCATATCTTCCCACAAGTATGCATGGACAGCACCAGGCACACAAGCCTGAGTGTCAGAAAGAATAATCAACTTTTAGTAAGATCAAACCTGATCTCTCTCTCTCTCTCTCTCTCTCTCTCACACACACACACACCAACACACACACACAATGGCAACTTACAAACATCGGCATCATCGGTACACTCAAAGAGACCGGTAGTCCATGAGCCTGAATTGGGAGGAGGAAATAGAGAGCCTGTCTTGGGAGGATACTGCCAAGGGGTTGAAGTGGGAGGAGGAAACTGTGCTGCCATTGATGCACGAAGGTGAGTTATTCTAATCACATTGTAATGGTTATATACTAACTGAAACCGCGTAGTCTGTAAGCAATTTAGTTAAATTATCAACTAGCTAACTAGAGTTAAAAAAGTATTACGTGATATAATTATCTTATATGACGTATAGCCAGTTGACTTAAGCTTAATAATTATTGATTACAAATTCAATGACAAATTGTATAGTACGGTTTAGATTGATTACAAATGCAATGACAAATAGCCAGTTGACTTAGTACGGTTTAGGAATTATTTATATGAATTGACAATGATAAAGAAAGTAATATAAAAAGAATATATGAAATGGTCTTCATTATAGACATTTAACACTCATTCATACTTACATAATATAGTTTAACTTCAAATAATTTTGATAAGCATAGTTGCAGCCAAACGGGTTCTCAAACGTTCGGATATATAGCCAAACGCATTTGGCTGCAACTATATTGATAAACGTCATGATCTAATGATTTAATTAGAAAATGCTTTAAGAATCACATATTAAACTTATACAAAAACTAATATTGTGCATATCCGCAATCTATTCATGAAATTTTAATTTTAAATGAATGATTAAATTGTTTATAGTCGCTTATACATTCGTGTAATAATCTTATAATTGTTTTGTTGAATTAAACCTAAGTTAAACTCATACAATCACGTGAAATGTTGAATGCTATTATTATAACCATATCTTAATTGATTTCTTATAATTCTTAAAATTATCTTAAATTAAATTAAATATATATTTTAATGTTTTAATGGTGAAATATTTATTTTTTACATATCACACATAAAAACTAAAATTAAATCTCTAAATTATTCTTATTTTTGATAAGTGCATTTGCTTAACAATAGTTAAAAATTATAATATAAATATGTACTTAAAAAACCATTAGTATTAAGCAATTTAAAAATTTCTATATACAATATTAGTAGAATAAATTTATACATAAAATTATATAAATTTATATTTTATAAAGTTACAAAATTATTAATATTATATACTATAATATAACATTTTTAATTTACCAATTTGTGTGGGCATCCTCCCCCTCCACATTTCGGTTATGCAGCTCCACCTCCTCCCCCATATTACTACAAATCTCCACCACCGCCCCCCAAATCCCCTATACCCACCATACTACTATCAATACCCCCTCCTCTGTCTAAATCCCATTGTAACTCTCCACTGCCTCCTCACCACATATTCCCACCGCCACCACCACCAGTGTACAAATACACATCCCCACCTCCATGAATATGTCTCCACCACCGTCCTCAGTAACATCTCCAACTCCTCCAAAATACATGTATAAATCCCACCTCCTCCAGTTGAATATCAATACAATTCCCCACCACCTCCAAAATACATGTATAAGTCTTCACCTCCTCCAGTTGAATAAGCATACAAATCCCCGCCACCTCCAAAATACATGTATAAGTCTCCACCTCCTATAGTTGAATATGAATACAAATCCCCACCACCTCCAAAATCCACCACCTCCAGTTGAATATGACTACAAATCCCCACCACCATTCAAATACTACTATAAATCCCCACCCCGCCACTTGTGTACCAAGTCCCCCCCCACCAAAGTACTGGTAGGGCTATTGTTGGCTCCTTCAAATAATAATATGATGACTGAATGTAAATGTGTCAAAGAATTTGATTCTCTCTCTCGCAGTGTATTGTTTGGAATAAATGTCAAGCATTCTATATACTATATGAGAGAGTATATATAGAACAGCAAACATGCAATTATAGTAGACAAACCTTCATTATATTAACATGATCCATTGGATAAGATAAGCATCTGCTGAATGAAAGATGTTATTTGAATTTTGTAAATGTTGATTGAAGTTTGCAACATACATAGATTTTTCTAAAAAAATGTAAAATGTGGGTTGGATATAGAATCTTATTATTCTTCTATTCAAATATTTGAATAGTAGAAGTCCTTGCATAAGCGGATATGCTTTTTATGCATCGTAGAGTTAAAATTTGGATTGATTGCATATTATCATGCATATTTCAGCATGGTACTTGCATTTTAGACTAGGTTTGTGGTTGCTCATAAATTGCTCTCACATGTTCATATCCTGTGTTATGAGCAGAGACCAAGAGATAGTTCTAGTTAGCCGCCAAGTAGGCAGAACATCACGAAACAATTTAGGTTCTTACTTGAGTGGGAGTACTATGTATTTCAAGTCAACCATACTAGAGAGTTGTGTCTGTTGAACTATGTTGTAAGTTGGAATGTTATGAATAAAAAGTGTTTTATTTCATATCTTTTATTTAATCTTTACAGGGTATCAGAATGTTGAAGCGCTTAATAGATCCTAGGACAACGGAGCATGTAGTGATAGCCTCATCTTCCTAAGTGAGCATACTTTGAAGATCTGATAAGGGCTTCTACGGGTGACAATAGCAATTGATGTGGTACTTAATGGAGAAGGGCCTTTGGGCAGTTGTCCATGGCACCAAGCTACATCTTGTACTAGCAGTAGCAGTTGCCATGGTTGCAAAGATAGCAGCGATTTAAAACTGGAAAGAAAAGAATACTATCTCAAGGTCCTGGGAGCAGTGCTTATCTTGGGGTGCATTTTAAAAGGGTTTTACATAAAATTATGCATTTAAAATGCAGATTTTGCACATGAAAATAGGCACTGCTTGAGAGGGCACTCAACAAGAATTTCTGCAGTGATCTCATATCAAATTTTGCATGAGGTAAAGTCAGTGAGAGAGTACATCAGCAAGATGAAGATGATGATTACTTAGATGGAGAGTGTAAGGTGCTTGATGATAACATCAAGTCATTGATGGTCGGGGTGTGCACATTCAACTCACCAATCATGCAACTTCACATGCTACTAAGACATTCCAAGAGACGGGAGTAGAGTTGATTGGGTACAAGGAGACTTTAGACCATAAAAATGAAAATGTTCAAAAGTAAGGCTTAACACTCTTCATTTTGGGATAAAATAAGACTCTTGATCCAATCTAATAACAGAATTGAAGTGGCAACCGGTAAATTGTAAGCCAACAACCGATCTAAGTCCAAGAAGAAGAGAAATGACCTTTATAATATTTGCAAGAAGCCATGTTATTTTGCTCGTGATTGAGCAAAACAAGTGAGAAAGGATAAGCAACTAGCTAATTTTGCAACCTCAAAGATAAGAGGAGCAAGATAGCTTGTTCATGCAATGACAAGGGCCCAATTGAAAAGACATCAAGGATAGAATTGATGTGGATTGATTTAAGTGTCAATCACCACATGATGCATATTAGGAGCTTGTTCACAAAGTTTACAATTGTCCAAGAAGACAAGAAAATTTATCTTGTCAATGATTATTCCCACAATTTAGAAGGAGTGAAAGCAATTGTTGTAAGATTGACTACGAGGGCTAGAATGCATAATACCCCCCCTAATTAGTCACTAATTTGGAGGTGCCACCCAAATATGGTGGTACCTTAATTCTACCAAATGTAGCTAGATTTAATTAAATCAAACGGTGCTCTTTATTAATAAATTAAGGAGGGGCAGTATTATGCATAGGATATTTTCATGGGTCACCTGCATACCTCCCTTATCTCCACGTATAAATTAAAGTTTTATTCAAAACATCTCAACATACAAATTAAACTTCTACTACCATGTTTTGGTTGTAAAAACCAACATGGTTACAAAGTGTCTTGAAGGCTTCTTTCTTTGATGTTATAAATCTCTTTCTCCACATGCATTCAGAGAAGTAGCTTGCATAGAGATTCTTGGTAGTACCATACCTTGGTAAAGATCTCTTCACTGCTCCCCAAGTTGCTTCTATAGTATTAATATGAACACTTGTAATTGGATCAACAAAGTTTTGTGAATGGTTGACTGTATAGTGTTCATAGTTTAATTGTGCCAACCATTCTGAATCATACCTAGCCCAACAATCACTAAACATAATACTACCTCTTGCAACATATCGATAAAGAAGATCCATAAGTGTTTCTTTAATTCGGTTTATTACTGGAACCATAAACATCTTATTTGAATCACGTTCTACTCCTTTGAAAACCCATTGACCTTCAACTTGTCAACCCTTGTTGTACTTCCGCTTTCCAAACTTGCTTTCATTTATTTTAATTATCTTTCTCAAGCCATCTATTATCTCACTTGTTTCTTGAATAGCTATAGCGCAAATATCACGACAAAAATTGTACCAATCCAAAGTTGTATGTTCACTTCCAATCTCACACTCTATTCGTGCTTGATCTTGTGGCATCTTGATCGACCAACAGTACATGATTCTAAGCATCTGAGTGAACTCCAATTTACTGTTTTGAAACCAAGTACTTGTTCGAATACCACAAGTGTTGCCACATCGTTTATTACATCGCCATCTGATACCATCCTTGCTCTTGCAATTGAAACCAATCCTCATTTCACTTTGACATTTATCACAAACACGTCTGGAAAGAAGCAAACCAATCTCTTGACATAATCAAATTGCATCCGAGTTTGTAGGAACAGTTTCACAAAGTTGAGCAAAATTGATGAATTCCATTTCCCCTTCCTCAAATCTAAAAAGAGCCATGAGAAATAAAACAAGAAAGAAATAAAAGATAGTAGAAAGAAGTAGAAACAAGAATTCATGTAGAAACAATGTAAAAACCCTTTGTTTTTGTTTTGGTTTTATACTACATTTTATTTAATGGTAACCTTAATTTATTAATAAAGAGCACCGTCTAATTTAATTAAATCTAGCTACATTAGGGCATTGCCATATTTGGGCAGTGCCCCGAGGGGGTGGGGGTGGGGAGGTGGGAGGGGGGGCGGTATTATGTAAGTGACCCGCCTACAAGACAAGACGACGTGATTTAAAATGTCTACTTTGTTTCTTATTAATTACAGTTTGAATTTTAACAACTAGAGGTGTACTATCTCACACAAGGGAATAAGGCAATAAGTATGTAGACTTGGCATAACATAACAAGTTAGAATGTGTGACTTTTGGATTTTATAATGTTTTTTATATGACCTTAATCAAATGTCAAGTTGGCTTTTAATAGAGTTTTTTTTGGCATAAACATGATTAAGAATGTTGAGTTTGAATAAGAAACTTATGTCCTACCATTCTAATGGTCTTGCAAAAATACTCAATGGCAATGAAGTTTATATGTGTGAGTAAGAAAATATGTGTTTTAACATTTGGTTTCACATAATTAGAGCAGCTATGGAAGACATTTTTTGTTGAGCCTTTAATGTGGTGAGATCATAGACAAACCAAGGTATATGTATAAATGTTTGTGTCTATGTATGAATATGTATGCATAAGCATTTTCCTAGAAATTTAATATATTCATGTACCTTTGTTACGATTTCAAGGAACTACAAACTTATGTGGTTACTATTACCATTGAGTTATGCAAGCACATGAACATACATATAAAATATGTATGTATGTGTGTATATATGTATTGCTTTTGCAAGACACACACAACCATGGATTTCATTGATTATATTCTTCTTAATAGTAGGTTGTAACTTAGAACTTTTATTAAAAGTATTTGTTGCAAGGATTTAAGGCATTAGTGGAACTAAGATGTATAGAAAGATAAAAAATGCATCAAAGTCTAATTGTTTTTAAAAAAATTTAGGAGGGTGCAAAATTTGATTCCAATATTATGGGTTTGAATGATGGAAACCATGCACTTTTTTTCTCATAGTGTTCAACAAACTTTGATTCTAATTCATAATCAATAAGAAAGATTATAGAAATTTGATTTTGGGATGGTTCCAACTCTACTGATGCAAAAATGGGGTATTAAAAGTGAAAGTTTTGAATCCATGTACAAATGGTTTAATAAAAGTTAGTGCAATGTTGCCTAGTATATATGTTTTTTTGGAATAAGTTTTGACTACAAGAGACATTCTTGATCTCTTTTTAATTTTGTTAATGGATGAGTTTAAAGAACTTTTTAAAGTTAGAATGAAGGTTGATTATGTTCTTTCATATAAGCACTATGGCATGTAGCTTTCTAAACAGTGTCAACTCAAAATTTTATATTTGGTTTTTATTGTTAATCATCCTGTTCAATATGAGTTAGTAAAAATGTTTAATGGAGGCAAGTCTAGTTATAGACATTGTAATTAAAAGATTATTAAAATGTAGCATGTTTGGAAATATTCTAACATTTTAAAATTTTTTATGAAACTCAAAAGGACCAAAAATATGAATGATTAAGAACACGATTTGGCCTAAGTCTTAACTACTAAAATATAGGTACATCAATTAGACTTATATGAGCTAAAAGAGATATTAGCATTCATGGAAAGCTATGCCTTTCTCAACTCACTTATTATTATGGATATGTATTTTTTTGTCTAATGAAGCATATGGTTTTTTTAATGTATTTTCATTTTACAAATTTGATTTATTGTCTTAAACTACTATTGATATAATGCCTCAAGTTTTAAATCAATGTAAAAGGTAAATAAAGAAATTTTTGCTAACATGCAATTTTCAAAAGGAAAAGCTAGTAAAGTCTAAGCTTCATCATATTGTTGTTTGTAAGTTGAACAAGTAAAATATTTTTTGACTTGTTTTCTACAGTGTTCATTCTCTCGAATTGGATATTGTGAAACAAATGAGCATCATGTCTTTTCCCAGTTGTCATAATTTTAACTTGGTGGGTTGACCACTTGGGTAAAGATTATGGAATATGTGGGAAAAAGATCTAAACAGACCTAGGTCATCATGCTTACATGTGATAAAGACAGCAAAACACATAATTTTCTCTCTTTCACACACATACAAATGCATGCAACACACAATCTTTTCTATCTCTAATCACACACACAAACAAACACATAAACTTCTCTATCTCTCTCACACACACATGCAAACACACAATCTTCTCTCTCTTTAATCACACACACACACACACAAACACAAACACATGAAATACACAATCTCCTCTCTCTAATCACACACAAGTAAACACTCATTCTTTTTTCACATACACAAAAATGCATACAAACATACATTCTTTTATCTCTCTCTAATCACACACACACATAAGCAAACACATAATCTTTTCTCTCTAATCACACACACACTCACATACAAACTCTCTCTCTTATGCACACACACAAACACAAATGTATGTAACACACAATCTTTTTCTCTCTCTCTAATCACCCACACATATACAAACACAAACACATGCTTACACATAATCTCTCTCACACACACACATACAAATGCATGTAAACACACAATCTTAACTCTCTATGTAATCACACACATACAAACACAAAATACATGTTCAACAATTATAATTAACACATTCTTGTTTATATTTATTCTTTTCTTGTCTTCATACATATGATAATGTACTTGCCTTAACCTTAGAAGAAAACATGTCAAATAATGATAATGATAACATATAAGTGAGAGTGGATGAAGATGTTGAAGTAAGAATTTTTGAATGACTTTATTATGATTTTTTAATTTAATATGTATTATAGAAACCCAAGAATGATCATGTGGAACCTTTAACCTCTTCAACTTCTCTTGGAACACATTCAGGAAGAACAAAATGAAAATGAACACCAATAGACAAATGAGGAACATCAATATACATTTGAAGAAGAGGCAGAAAAGATAATTAAAAACGAAAAGAGAACCAAAAAGGCTTTTGACACACTCAATAGGTGTGTCAAAGAATATGTAATTAGTCAAGAAAGAAGGACTAAATATGGTCATGACAAAAATATATAACATGTAGATATACATGTTTTCATATAATCACATAAACATTCACATTTAAGAATGCATAATATAGTCATCCAAAAATTATGAAAATTCAATAGGCTTTACTATATATTTTTAACTCATAAGTATAATATGGCTTATTAGAAGTGAAATCAGAAGCTTGGGAGAAAAATGTTTGAAACTCGTTAATTATATTTAAGAAAAAGTTTTTGTAATAGCTTTTTGTATTTTGAGAATATAAAAAACCACTTTCATAAACAATTCTTAAAATTGCATCACTAAACACATGAAAAACTACCAAAAAACTAAATTCAAAACAATACAAAAATCAAATAAAAAATCACATTCAAAACCACGTCTTAAAATCACATATAAAAAACGTATAACATTATAAAAAGTTGAAATACTAGATAAAAAATCATATACAAAACCATAAAATTAAAAAAAAAGATGATTGACATGTGAATAGTCATATGCAAAGTCACATTTTGTATGTGAGTTTTGTTTGTAAAACAACATATATTTAAACCCTATTAAACAGATATATAAAAAATCATGTAAAAAATCACACAAAAAAATTGCTACAAAAAACCTTATACACATTAAACAAAAAATCACTCTCCCAATACAACTTTTGCATGTGACAATTCACATGTCAACTACTTGACTTTTTTCACACATTTTGACTTATTGTGCAAGAGGCTTGGGCATTCACATGGAAATTCAGTGAGGAAACTAGCAAGAGACGAGCTTGTCCAAAGATTGAGCATTTCTCCATCACAATTGGAGTTTTGTGAGGTTGTGTCTTTGGTAAGCAACATAAACATCCATTTCACTCCTGCATGAGTAAAATAGGAAAAGATCTCTTAGAACTAGTCAACTACATGTAATGCAAACACTCTCAAAGATGAAGAAGAAGTACTTTGTCCCATATGGAAGACTTTTTAAGAATAGTTGCAATAAAGTTCTTACTTGATAAATATAAAGTTCTTCAAACTTTGAAAGTTGAAGCGACACAACAGAGAGTTGTACATTGATGATACAAGCTTAATTTGCATTGGTAAGAGAATAACAAGTTCTCTTTTAAACCAATGAATTCTCACTACATATATACTACCTTATTTATGTAACGAAGCCCTCCCCCTTCCCCCCCTTTCCCTTATTTGTGTAAGTGGGCTAGCATGGAATGCCAACCCCTTTATTAACAAGATGAGCCTATACTAACCTAACTTCTACCCTAAATCTTGCTCGAGGGGAGGGGATTTTAAGGCGTGGGTTAGGGCAATAGTGTTTCTAACCCTATTTAACTCATTTGAACGACATCAAAATTGGGAAAAAGTTTTTTTAAAGGTAAATTCTAACTTTGCCTAAAGGTTTTTGTAAATATTTAATGGCACTTGGCTAGACCATCACCAAATCCCAAGTGCACCAAGCAGGCTTGTTTCCTATTACATGTTGGACCCGTCAACATAGTATGGTAGATGACCATTCAACCTTAAAAAGTAAAGTAAAGTCATAGTAAAAACTATGACAAATGAGGTTGCGAGTTAAATAAGCTTTAGGTTTAGAAAGTTATAAAAAATAATGCATGGCCCCAGTGAGGTTCAAACTCACGACCCTGTCCATCCTCAATGTTGAGTATGAGATGCACCATGTTGGGGCCACGACCCCATCCTTGACCCTAGCTACCCCATCAAAGTTTGAACTTGCAACCCCATCCTCGGATGGTGCATTTGATCCTTGGCATTGAGGATGAGATGCATCATGTTGGGGCCAATGAGGTTCAAACTCATGACTCCATCCATCCTTAGTGCTGAGAATGAGATGCACCACACTTAAGCTCATGAGGTTCGAACTCACAACCACATCTTCATATGGTCTCCCATTCTTGATATTAAGGATGGGGTCCTTCAATGATGCATCTCATCCTCAGTGCTAGGGATGGTGGGTCTCCAATCCTTGACACCAAGGATGGGATTCTCGGATTGCGCATCTTATCCTTTGCATTTAGGATGGGGTCCTTGAATGATGCATCTCATCTTTGGTATTGAGGATAGTGTCCTCATATGCTGCATGCTCATCCTTTATATTTAGGATGGGTCCTTGAATAATGCATCTCATCTTTAATATTGAGGATAGTGTCCTCATATGCTGCATGCTCATCCTCGACGTTAAGAATGGGAGATTTATTTTATAAAGTTCAAAATTGGCACAAATGAAGTGCATGTTCCATCCTTGGTGCCAAGGATGGGCATGCACTTCATTTGTGCCAATTATAAAACTTTATAATAAAAGATGTTTTATGTAAGTATCTTTTTTTTTTTCTTATGAAACGAATATACTAGTGCGAAGGTCCATTCACTATATAAAATATCTTCACCACTGTGATATAGTTAAGTAATGGATATTTCTTATTAAACACATCATTAACACCGAGGATGGCACATTTTATAAGGATTTCTTAATTTTCAATTCCCATTGTATAGAATTATATAATTTACAGTTATATAAAAGCAAGCAATGGGCACATTAGACTCTCTCATATTAATGTGTGTGTGTGCCGCGCATAAATATATGTTTTAGTCTTGTAATACATTTATATGTTACCTTAATTTAGATAAATCTATTAAGATATAATTTTTAAACATCCTTATTATAATATATAAATCACAATAAAAATTTAATCCAAACATTCATAAACATTATTAATATTTTTGATTTACCATATTTAGGAGTTTGTTAGTGAATTGTAAAGATTTATAATATTTTAATTGTAATATATTTTAAAGTTCTTCTAAAGTTCTTAATTCTACACATCTTAATTTAAACCATGATTTTAATATAGAGAGAGAAGAATTTCACTAATAAAAATAATTAACACAATTTTAAAATTGTTTAATAATATAATTTTCCTTCAATTTATTTTTGTTTCTTTCTATAATTTTCTTTGTCTCAAATTCAAATGTTTTCTTAAATCAATTTATAACATACGAATTACTAATCTAATATAATAAATTATATTGTTATGTTTACTAAATGACTAGAATGATTAATACTATGAACATAAATTATATATTCTTTATATTATAGTATATGTTATTTAATTATTTTATAAGTTTATGGTTCAATATATGTATTTTGTAATTATAAAAGTATAAAAGTAATATGTTACTTCAAAAACCTTTTAGTATGAACTTATGTCATAATATATAATTATCAATGTTATGTGTCTAAATGTCCTAATTATGTAAATTTGACAAGGCATTTAACATATATTCATTCATGTCCTATAGAAAACTAATATATAAATTAAAATATGAAAATATAAAATTAATACAAATGATGAAAATGTGAAACATATCAATTTAAAATGGGGAGTTCTCAAGTTAACAAAGCATAAACAATTCAAAATAAAATAAATACTTATGTAAATAATTATATAAATAGATAATTTTAATTTTTATAATGATTTACAACTAGTGATGTTATTTAATTAAAAGATAAGGAAAATCTCCCAATTAGGAAGATAAAATTAATATATTTAATTTTTTTATTCAATCTTAATGAAATTCTTCTCTCTATATATTAAAATCATGGTCTAAATTAGAATGTGCAGAATTAAGAACATTTAAAAAAAACTTTAAAATATACAATCCTTACAATTCATTAACAAATTCCTAAATATGGTAAATGAAAATAATAATAATATTTATGAATGTTTGGATTGAATTTTTTTATTGTGATTAATAAATAAATAACTAATATAAATTTAATTTTTTATAAAACCTTTAAAATGAAAGTGTTGCTTAATTAAAGATACTTTATTTTCGTGCTTAAAGCAATGGAACATATTTAACACAACTTATGTTTGTGTGCATGTGTATTTGTGTGTGTTTATAACATAGATTATTTATGATTTAAGTATATTTTTTGAAAGATACATTTATCTTTATATAATAAAGATTTAGAAATAAATGTGTCCTTTAAAATATGTACTTAATCACAAATTATAAAATATAATTAAACATAATTTAATATATGTAATTTAACTTTTGAATTTAAATAAAATCAATGTAGATTAATTAGTAGTTGCAACGAAGACTTAACTTTCATTGTTTATAACTTTTTTCATTTGTGTTTTCACACACACACAACTTACTTAAATAATTACAATATATGTTAAATATCATTTTTAAATGTAATCTAAAGAATAAATAAATAATGTAAAAGTTACTAAAAAATAAGGAGTTGCAAGGATATAAATCATTAGGCCATGCAAGTTAAGTAAATGATTATATATGTGTATGCATACATATTGCTTCTACACAAGTCATGCACATATATACATACATCTATTAAATTATTTTATCATTTTTATATATAGATATTTAACACACATAAATATAATAAGTTGAAAGTTAACAATTTGTGTTAATTTCAATTGAAAATCTCAATATATATGAATAATAATATGTTTAGTTTTACCTTTTTCAAAATTTAATATCTGTAATTTCACGTGTTATAATCATAGTTATCATCTCCAATTACGTATTCTTATAAAGTAATATATATTAAATATATCTTAATAAATATTTTTTATTATTGTAATACCTAATATAAAATTTTGTTGTAAGTGGTTCATTTTTGGACTTAGGTTAATCTTAAAAAAAAAAAAGTATTAACAATTGACTTTTCTGTATATAACATGCACTTAAATACATAAGTTTGAGTTTATTTTTATTTCATCTTATACATAATACAATATCAGCTTGAGATTGTTTGTATTTCATCTTAGGCATAATACAATATCATAACAATATGGCGATGGCGATACTGAGAATCTTTACTTTTGTAGTCAGGCCGCAGGTGCTGGATTTAGCCAAGTTCATAGACAAGGTCAAGCTGAGCGGCGGGAGGCAAGGTATACATAATACAGTATACAGACTCTCTATCTTGGCTTTCTTGTATACGTTTATTACTTGCGGCGCTGGGCTATGCATCGTACAAGGTATGCAAATTCTCATATGTATCACGCAAGCGCAGGCTCTCCTAAGCAGCCTGTCGCGTCTTATAGAAGCATTCTCATCCGGGTACATTAAAGGGCTATGATCAGCTGCTAAATCTCGTCCTGGATGAAGCTGTGGAGTACTTGAGAGTTATGTATGTATTCATGTACGAAACACATACACAAATATTTGCCTGAAATGCCAATGTGTGTATATAGACGACATACCAGAGAGAGAGAGTACTTAAAAAATGATCTTGCGTGTACATATGCGTATAGATACACAAACAGAGCGAGAGAGAGGACTTGATGTGTTTCGCTGCTTTCCCAGACCAGGAAGACCCTTTGAAGACGACGGATCAAACAAGACAACTCGGACTAGTTGTAAGTTCATCTATTTATTACAGAAAGACACCATTAATAACACATGTACCAGGTTTGTAGAGGCACACAGCTGTTATGCTCGTTGCACCCACGGATGGAACTGAGGAAATTGCAAACCCATTCGTCCCACAAGACGCAACCAGGCATGTTTTTCATAAATGAAACTTTTTAATTTTTGAAGTCTCTCTCTCTAGCATTCAATAACCAGGAAGTTGTCAATGAGGCCACTCAGTTGACCTTGAAGAAACTTGAGATGATGCTCGGAAACGCCTTGTAGCAAGTACCCGAAGTCGATATACTCCCTGCTAACGAAAAATCCTTGCCAGCACTCACAACGAATGCATCCCCAGACATCGCATGTGCTACTTCCATGAGCAGTTTGGGATCAGTCCCGTGTTTCATTTTCACAAGGAAGAATGTCTTGCTCAGCCCATCCAGCTCCCAGAGAACACCTCTTCCTGGACCTCCCAGTCTATTGCAAGCAGGAAGTCGCACAGGCTCTTGCCGAGCTCAACAGCCTTGAGATGCTCAGGATAGGAATTGAGTGCTTCTGTGTTCCTGAATCGGACATGTAGAGCACGGGAGAACGATAACCCACCTGTAGCACTTGCGATCTGAGAGATTTTGACATGTAAGACGCCATTGAATCCTCTCAAGCTATTTAGCTGCCTTACCCATTCTTCTTCCTTGCTGCTCCCTCTTGCATCGTCTTTCACCCTTAGTAGAACCAAATGCTCCACTACAGTGCTCCTGTTAGATATGCCCTTATAAGGGGCACAAGGGCAAATTTGGCATCTCCTGAGCATATGCCTTTATTAAGGGTAAACCTGAACCCTCATTTTAGGGTTATAGAAAAAATGGCAGGCATGAGGAGCATGGCGCTTTGCTCCCAGGCTCTGGCACCAGGTGCGAGGTCTGCGAGGCCAGGTGCGAGGTCTGCGAGGAGTGTATGCATTCTGTGGCTAACATAGTGGCTTCGGCAACAAATTTGAGGAGCTGGGTGAAGAGCTAGGAGGATTTGTGTGGAGTGGGCTTCATGTCGTGCACAGTGGGTTTTCGGAGCTTGTAGCTACACAGGATCTTCCTCAGGGTTCTACAATTATAGCTCTTCTCCGTAAAATCCCGTTGGGAATGCCCGATCCGAATGCTGTCAGTTAGCAGCACGCATTCCAGGTATTTCGTATTGTTTGTGTGCTTGTAGTTAATATATTACATATTTATATATTATTTGAGAGTGAAGTATAACTACATAAGATGAAATGTGTTAAAATACAATCGTAGTGTGAATATATAGCATATATAATAGCTCTATATGGCTTTCCATGTCTTGTGATCCACATGCTTCTCATCTATTTATGTCTGCGATCGAAAACTCAACAGTATACATATTTATAGCTACTTATTAGCTCCATGTGCATATATCACGTGTGTATGCAAATTACAGAAGGATATACAGAGACTTGTGCATGTGTCTGTATGTCTGTGTGTAGTCTACTGATTGTACTCACGGCAGGGAATGACAGAGGAGCTATGGGCACTTAGGCTTGGCCTTAAGTTGTTGTCTGAGAGAGCACAGAAAGGCTCATATTGGTGGCCTTACATCAGCATGCTTCCTCAGACCTTTACGCTTCCTATATTCTTCCCAGGAGCAGACATTGAAAACATTGACTATATACCTGTGACGTATCAGGTAAAGCAAGTTGTTTATGCCATACACAGACCTACATACACATGTAACATGGATCATGCGTATTAAATAAGTTATCCGTTTTCAGGTGAAGAAGAGATGCAAATTTTTGCTACAACTTGCTTCAGAGATGTCTGGTTTAGACAGACTACCAGAAGATAAGCATCCATATGAAGGTCAAAGCGCGGATGCAGGGGCACTTGGATGGGCAATGGCTGCGGTTTCCAGTAGAGCGTTTCTGAACCCGAATGCTCAGATTGTGGAGGACTTGACAAAAGAGGCACAAGACATCAGTTTCCTCAAGATATGATTCTACGAAAATATCATCAAGATATATTATATTACAACCTCTAGGTTCAATTAACTAGTTAACAATCAATTATGGGCAGCTTAGCAACGACATGCTGTTACTAGACTATGGTATGCATGCATACAGACATACCACACCACATCTACATACACACACAACTTTAATACATGATGCATTTAAGGTTTTGTTATCCCGGATAATCCATATGATCGCGTTGAGCTGAGGTATGATGGAGCTTTGATGGAAAATGCACGTCTTCTTGCTGGTCTTGACAAGTCGCCGTCAAACTCACACCCTTTCACGAATCCTGCACCTTGGCAACTTGATCTGCTTAAGCAACTTGGCCTCTCTGATCCTGGTGAATCACAAAAGGTAATTCATGTTCATCTGTACGTGTGTTTACATCTATCTGCCGTGTAGAGCGTCTCTCCTTCTCTCTCTGCCGCACCAAACACATCCTTCTGCAGGTTACATTGGGAGGGCCAGAACGTGTTGACGGCCGTTTATTGGCAGCATTTACGAATCTTATATGCAGAAGGGGGCGTGGAGAGTATAAAGGATCTGACCGTTCTACAGTCTTGGGATGTAGCGAGCATGTTGGGCAATGAGAATGAAGAGAAGGTTTGTATAACACACACACACACACACAGAGTCACATTTTAAGATCTCTGTTTCCAGGTTTTACGTACGCTATGTGCACCTGGTGCTATAGTTTTCAATCAGTTCAAAACTACCATTGAAGAGGACGAGGCTAAGGTTGCGGACAAAGGCCTGGCAGAGACGAGCAGAATCGCAATACAGTTTAGACTGACAAAGAAGAAAGTGGTACGTCGGGTCTTGGACAGCTTGAAGACGGACTTGAAAAGGATACAAGCAAGCTGAAGGTAATCACGTGTGCATTCCTGTTTGACCTTGGTGCATGCATACTTAAATAGATCCTTCTACTCAAAACTTACAGTATTACCAATAGTCTTTACATGAACACAATCCATCCTTGAAGTGATGAAACCGGCTAGAATCCCTCACAACAATCTCCCGCCCAGATATCTTAGAGATAAATTTGGTAGCAGCATGACAGTCTGAACACGCCCTGAGGTTCTTGACAACCCGTATAGTAGTCCCTGGCGGAGTCACGATAAGCCCATATGCAATTGCCAGCTTCTCACTGTGGTAACACAGCATTTGTTCCTTGTCATCCTCATTGACATCATGTAAGACCACTTTCTTGTCCGGTACGTATCCAGCTTCCATCATTAACGTAGTTAATCTCCGTAGTTCAGCTGCGATTGACACTGACATAGGATGGGAGTCGTCTCCTGCTACAAACTCATGAACTGTGTCATCAACCTCAATGAAGCTCCGTCCTGGGTACTTGGTTTTGGAGCTTCTGCTCCTTACTCTCTGGACATCATCCCATCTTCCAGCCTCTGCATATACATTCGACAGAAGCGCAATGGTGGGTGCATCATCCTCAGGATGAAGCTCCAATATCTTCTCAGCAGCCCTCAGGGCACGCTTAGAGTCATTATGTAGTTTACATCCACTCAGCAGACTTGTCCACGCTACGACATCCGGCAAGTAAGGCATCGTCTCCACGAGTTCCTCGGCAGCCTCTAACTTTCCAGCGCGTCCCAAGAGATCTATAACACATAGGAAATGCCGGTAGTCTCGAGGAACCCCGTGATCTCCGAGCATAGAGAGGAAGATCTCTAGTCCCTCTTTCAGGAGTCCACCATGTGAGCAAGCCGAGAGTGTACTGACAAACACAACCTCATCTGGAGATACTCCCTCCTGAACGAGCCAGTAAAAGTGCTCCAGCCCAGCCCGACATTCCCCGTGCTGTGCATATGAAGCAATGACTGTGCTCCACGAGACCACGCTCCTCTCCTTCATTGACTCGAACACACCTACAGTCTCGTCTAAGCTCCCACACCGGTTGTACATGTTCATGAGGGAGTTCTCCAGCACTGTGTCTGTCTTACATATACCCGATGTTATATACGTCTGGTGAATTGCCTTTCCCTGTCTGCGAGCTCCAAGCACCGCACAGGCACTTAATACGTTGCTCAGAGTTATTCCATTCGGCTCAACTCTCTCCTCTTGCATCCGCTTGTAAAGCTCCAACGCCTCCCTCGAGAACCCATGTTGCACGTAAGCAACTATCATGATGTTCCATGCAACCACATCCCGTGTGCACAAGCTGTGGAAAACGCACCTTGCCTCTTCCAAGCTTCCACTGCATTTGGTGTACATGTTGAGAAGCACATTCCCAATGACGGTATCTGATTCGTACCCGTGTTCCTTGACCTTCTGGTGTATTGCTCTACCGGCATTCACATCCTCAAGAGTTGTGCAGGCAGTGAGCGCCCCAATGAAAGTTACTGCATTCGGTTTTGGGTTATCCATCCTGTGAAAGAGCTCCAGTGCATCCCTCCCACGGTTGTTCTTTGCATACCCAGATATCATCGTGTTCCATGCAATCACATCCTTGTTCTGTAGCTTGTCAAAGACTCTCCTTGCCGAATCGAGCTTCCCACACTTGGCATACATGTTGATTAGTGCATTTTGTACAGCTCCTTCTGAGGCATATCCTGCTGCCCTGGCTCGTGACTCGATTTCCTCCCCTTCCGTCGCATCCCTGAGGACTGAGCAGGCATAGAGTGCACTAGAGAATGTGATACCGTCTGGCTTCAACCCCTCTGGCTCCATGGCACGGTAGAGCTCCAGAGCCTTTCGCGGTTGCCCAAGCTGGGCATACGCAGTTATCATCGTGGTCCAGGCACATGTCGTTTTGGTACGCATCGTATCAAATGCATCACGAGCGTCCTGGAGGCTCCCACACTTGGCATACATATTCACTAGTGTGGCAGAGACGAAGGGATTGAGTTCAAAACCGGTCCCCGCAAGTGCAGCATGTACCAGCTTAGCCGTCTCGAGGCACTTCATGCTAGAACACGCCTCAAGCACTGACATGAACGTGGTTGCATCACGCTTCACACCCTCCGTCTCCATCCTGTGGAACAGCTTCACAGCCTCCATATGACGTCCACTCCGAATATAAGCCGATACCATAGAGTTCCACACATTCGAGCTCTTTGATGACAACTTGTCAAACACTTGCCTGGACTCGTCAATAGCCCGACACTTTGCATAAGTGGCAAGTAGTGTAGCTCCTAGGAACGGGTCCGCGTCGAACTTGTGTTCTTGGATGTGTGAGTGCAGCTTTCTGCAGTCTTCAACAGCTGCAAGCTTGGAACAAGCATCGAGGGCAGCCATGAAAGTAGCTCGGTCAGGCTTCTCCTTTTGGGATGACACAAGTTCATAGTACACATCCAGAGCCTCATGGGGATGTCCATTCCGGGCATACAAAACAATCATTGCATTATACGTCACAAGGCTCTTCCTGCGGAGCTCGTTGAATGCTCTCCTTGCCGACTCCAGACTCCCACATTTCGCATACATGCTCACCAGAGCAGTACCGGCGACTACGTCGTAGCGGAGTATCCCGGACTCGGTCACGTGAGAATGCAGCCTGTGACCCTCATTGAGATCTCTAAGTTCCGAGCACACATTGATTGCTGCAGTGTATGTTGCACCGTCTGGTTTGACACCCTCCAGACACATCTTCCTGTACATAACAAGCGCTTGCAGGAGATGCCCTTCCCGGCCATACGCGGTGATGATCAGAGTCCATGAGACGGGGTTTGGAGTCTCAATAGAATTGAACATGGAGAGTGCGTCTTCGAGGGAGCCACACTTTCCATACATCTGTACGAGGAGATTCTCCAGGTATATGTTCATCTTCTTGTTGGTGAGAATGTGGGAGTGTACAAGCTTACCTTGGCGGAGAGATTTCCGATGCCCGCAGTCTTGAACAAGGGATGTGTATGTGTAGCCTGCATTCAGCGCTTGTGAGACGCCCTCGAGGTCCTCGATCTTTCTGCTCTTGCTCTTGCTTGCGAGTCGGTTTGGATCTTCGTTCACAGATGCCACAAATTCTGCCAGTGATTCAAATCCGCGCTGCTTTGGGAAGATGTTTCCGATCAATGCTGCGACAGATCGCCTGTCTAGTGGACGCATTCGGGTTTAGGGTTTTCGTGCATAATTCAGGAATATTCTGCTGTAATTTAGGGTTCTTGACGCTTGGCGCTTGGAGAAATTCTGTCCGGAGCGTGAGGAAGATGGGTGTGCCTGCATTCTATCGCTGGTTAACACGCAGGTGCCCACTGATTGTGGCAGATGTACTGCTTCACGAGGACATTACCGGGATTGATCTTACACAGCCGAATCCGAGTCGATATGAATTCGATAATCTCTACCTGGATATGAATGGCATTGTTCACGCGTGTTTTCATCCTGAAGGCAAGGTAAGCATGCACACACACCCACGCAACATATATATATATATGGATATGTGTGTCTTATATGTATATGTGTATGTCTCTATTTATATGTATATGTATATATATACCCGACACACACACACACCTTTTATGTGTAGCCGGCCCCTTTCACATATGATGAAGTTTTCCAGTCCATTTTTCAATATATTGATCGCTTGGTAGCCATTGTGCGACCCAGAAAGCTTTTGCACATGGCCATCGGTACTTTGTGTGTGTGTGTGTGTTCTTACATATATATACATATGCACAACTTGAAATGTAGATGGAGTTGCACCGAGAGCCAAGATGAACCAGCAACGGTCTAGACGTTTCAGAGCTGCAAGGGATGCAGCAGAAGCAGTAAGTCTTTGTACTTTATGCTTTCTATGTCTTTGTTTATATTATGTATACATGTGAGCTTGTTATTGTGTGTGTGTGTGTGTGGCTCTGCGCATGTATGTGTATATGTATATATAAAACTTGTATGCATGTTAGACATCGGATGCTCAAGTGAAAGCAGAGACATCAGACTCAAACGTTATCACACCAGGGACAGAGTTCATGGCTTCTCTTTCGGATGCTTTAAAACACTACATTCAAATGCATTTAAGCCACGACTTTGGATGGCAGAAGATTAAGGTCAGTTTAATGACACACAACACACACACACGCGCACACACACGCGGTCTATTCTTCTAAGACATCATATAAACATGTTGTATGTATTATATGTTGTATAGGTGCTTTTATCTGATGCAAATGTTCCTGGTGAAGGTGAGCATAAAATTATGAGCTATATTCGGCTTCAAAGAAACCTTCCTGGATATGATCCCAACACTCGTCATTGCCTCTATGGCCTGGTAATGTCTTCAATGATTAGTTAATTTTAAATTATGCATATATTTCATATAGATAATAATAATAATAATAATAATGTTATATTATGGGTCATTCCAGAAGTTCATCAGTCTCTTATACTTCATCGATGAGCTCTTCAGGATGCCGATTTGGTCATGCTTGCTCTTGCTTCTCACGAAGTTCACTTTTCTATCTTGCGTGAGGTATGCATAATATACATATGCATACATGGTGTGTGTGTGTGTGTGTGGAACTTTCTGTTTTGTTTTATTCTTTTATTTTCTTCAACAGATAATGGATGCTAAAAATGTTATCTCTGTGGTGATACCGGACATGTTGCAATGCACTGTGATGGACCACAGAAGGGTACAGTCGAAGAGACTTCTGACGTACGGTATCAGGTAAGCATATGCAGCCATGTATATATGTGTATTGTATACACACATATACATGTGTCTGTAGTCGTATATGTATGTATTTTCTACATGTTGCAGTTTTGCAAGTGTGGGTGCTTCGGGAATATCTGGAGATTGAGCTTCATATTCCAGATACTCCGTTTGAGCTCGACTTTGAGCGTTTAATAGACGACTTTGTTTTTATGTGCTTCTTTGTTGGCAACGACTTCCTCCCCAGTTTACCAACATTAAACATTCGCCAAGTACGTGTGTGTGTTGTGGTATATGTCCTATATTTATGTATGTGTGTGTGTGTGTGTGTTATGATGCGTGGTGCATGACTCTCTCTCTCTCTCTCTCTCTCACACACACACACACACACACACACAATGGCTTTTCTATCATGCAGGGAGCAATCGATTTATTATTGACAGTATACAAACGGGAGTTATGCAATATGAATGATTATCTCACACAAAATGGCGAGGTGAATCTGAGAAGTTTGGAGTACTTCCTTCGTATGGTTGGGGAAATGGATGAGACTATGATACAAAAGCAATCACACAAGGTATTTGTTTAATTTATTTATGTACACACACACACACATGCTTACGTATGCATGTGCATGTGTAATGTTTGTCTTTTTTCATGCCAGAAACATTTATTAGGTGGAAGCTTTTCAGATTCCTCTTCTAGCAAACCAGTACGTGAAAGCTTATCTATCTAAACACACACACATATATACACATATACACACAGACGCATATATATGTGCGTGTGTGTGTGTGTTATTTTAATATTAAACGTTATTTATATTTTTTAATTGGCAGTTAATTCGGGATTGGAACAGAATGTATTATGAAACTAAATTTGAGATTCAAACTTCAGAATGTTACGAAGAACTTCGTAAGAATTTGGTATGATGATCACACACAAACAGAGTCTATGTTAACACACACATGCTGCTGTGTATCATTGATATATTTGTGGGCATTCATTTGCAGACACAAAAGTACACCGAAGGCCTATGCTGGATCTTACACTATTATTATAAAGGTGTGAGCTCTTGGCAATGGTAATTATCATGTTACAAGGTTTTTACACACACTAAAGGATTTGCGATATGTCCTAGTTGAATGCAGGTTTTATCCATATCATTATGCTCCATTTGCATCTGATATGTTGGGTATAGCTAGTTTGGATATCTGCTTCAATATTGGGCAGCCTTTAAAACCATTTGATCAACTTATGGGAGTTCTGCCTGCTGCAAGGTTTAAATCCAAACTCTATACCAGCTGCTATCTCTCTCTCCCCCCCCCCCCCTCTCTCATACACACACACACGCAAGCATGGGCACACACATGCATACAAAATATACACACTCTATGGGTTATATACACACACAAATTATATACAGTCGACCTTTATTGTCTAACAAACTTCTGTTTCAGTGCGAATGCTTTGCCTGAATATTATCGTTATTTGATGACGAGTCCCGCTTCTCCTATAATAGACTTTTATCCTCAAGGTAAACTCGTTTTCGTTCTCATTCAATCACACACATACACGCACGCACGCACGCACGCACGCACGCACACACATGCACGCATCACTTCCTATACATTGCTTTACTAATTTAGTTTACAGATTTCGAAATTGATCTCAATGGAAAACGATTTTCATGGCAGGTATTGCATGTATCTAATTGTGTGTGTGTGTGTTCATATTATCTTTGCAGGGTGTTGCAAAGCTCCCGTTTATAAACTTGGAACGTCTGCTTGAGGAAACCCAAAAGCTAGAACCAACACTCTCAGTAAGTTTACATAAAAATAACTGTATAGACTATGACTAACATTATTGAATAACAATCAATCTATTTTTAACAGCATATATTTAATAAAAAATTTATTTATATATTTATATATAGAAATCGGAAATAAAGAGGAATAGCATTGCCCATGAATTAATGTTCGTTTCCTCGCGGCATCCATTAGCGGTGTACATCTATGCTACGATTGAAGATTTGAATGGGATTTGTGCACTTAATCCACTTATCAGGTATAAGAACAAGAATAACAACAATGTAATTATAATTATAAATATATCATGACAGTGTGTGTGTGTGTGTGTGTGTGTGTGTGTGTGTGTGTGTGTGTGTGTTTGTGTACACACACATATGCATGGGTAAATGTATATGTACATATATGCATAAGTGAACCTGTCATCGTGATTGCAGTGAGGGAATGCTGGGGTTCTTCATGTTGAACAATGAGAAAACAGAAGCTGCACTACCAAACAATGTTCTGTGAGTATACATGTGCGTCTGTGTTACTTTATCCTTACCTGCCCTATCATCCAGATGCGTCAAATATATAAACCCATCGGATCATCCCCATGTTCCGAGGCTCTCGATGGCACTGTATTTCCTTCAAAGGTATGTGTGTGTATGTATGTATGTATTCATTTCATTTACTGTTTCTTTTCGTATAGAATATCACAAATAGAGATTTTGGAAGGAATCGTCATCAGGGTTCCAGGCAAAGAAGGTGTGTGTGTGTGTGTGTGTGTGTGTGTGTGTTCGTGTGAATAATATACAGCATATGTAAACATCTGCAAACAGTTTAATGAATGGGAAATGACACTTTCTTTTTATCCTTTTTTTTTATTCAGTACCTCCAGTGGAAGCTCAGATGCTTTTCAGGACCAATATGGTATGCACAGAGTTATTTTGTACGTGTATGGATGTTGGACTGTGTGTAAGCGTGTCGCATTTTGTCTTGATAGTTACGTACATACATACACGCGCTTGTTACACATCAAAACATATGCATCTTTTAAATACACCCATAAGAAAGCATATATTTATGTTGAATCTCATATTAAAATAATATACTTACACACATGTACGAGTGTGTGTCTCTGTGAGGTGTATGTATAAATACCACACAGCCATACACACATGCATAAAAGTGATATATTCATACAGGTAGCTTTTATAAACAGGTCACAGGTGTAGAAGTAGAAGCAGAAGTAGAGGAAGCAGAAGATCGAGCAGAGGACAATATGTAGATGCAAACGAAGATTTTGAAGGTCCACGTCAGTAACATGATGCGTATCTGAGGTGATATACCATATATATGTATATATGTATATATAATTTTTAGGTAAAGTATATATATATATATACATATATATGAATTTTGGAGAAACAGAATTAAAATGGAAATGGATTCAACAGATGACCAGACAAAAACAAGTAAGATCAGGATGGAAGAGGCTGGAGAATAACTGGATCAACGCAAGCCCAACAGTGAGTCGCTTATTAGCTGCATTAAAGGAATGTATACGATCCAAAGACTTACAGACAGGCATCGACCTACACACTCATGCCATTGTGAGTGGTCTTCTTACCAACGTATCAGTCGTGAACGCACTCATTAGTATGTACGCAAACTGCAGTCGAATGGACGAAGCACGTAAGGTATTTGATTCTTCAAAGCGACGCGATATTGTATCGTGGAACTCCCTGTTGCATGGATATCTTGTAGATGATCAGCCACAGATGACTATACACATGTTCGATGCAATGTGTGAGCAACAAGTTGGGAATGCTCGCAGTTTTGTATCGGTTTTCTCAGCATGTGCAACACTTGGAGGCAGGGAACAGGATACCTGGTTAAACAAGGGACGGCTTATCCATGCTTTGGCAGTAAAACAAGGGTGGCACAAGGAGATATACGTGGGATGCGCCTTGATCAACATGTATGGCAAGTGTGGGAGTCTGACGGAAGCTTTGTGTGTTTTCAAAAGCATGCCTCAACGAGATATTGCCTCATGGAATGCCCTTTTACAAGGATGTGTATTCAATGGGGTAAGCGAGCTTGCTTTAGAGCTTTTCAATGAGTTGCAGGGAGATGTTTGTGTTCCAGATGGGAGAACCTTTGTGGCTGCGCTTTCAGCTTGTGCAGCTTTGGCAAAGGGTAGCGTGCAGAAGGGCAAGTGGCTTGAGAAGGGCAGGGATATTCACTTTCAGGCTGTGACGAGTGAGTTCTGCGATGTATTTGTGAAGAGCACGCTTATTGATATGTATGCGAAGTGCGGTCATATGGGGCTGGCACGTGAGGTATTCGACGGCATGGATGAGCCCGACGTGATATCCTTGACTGCCTTGTTACATGGATACGTGGAGAATGGGGAAAGTCAGATTGCTTTGGAGCTCTATGACCAGATTAAGGTTCCACCAGACGCAAGGATCTTTTGTGCAGCTCTAATGGCATGTACAGAAGATGGAAAGGAAGGACTGCGAAAGGGCAGTGTTATCCACTCCCATGCAGTGACAGAGCAGTGCTGTAACATGTTCGTGAAAAGCTCGTTGGTGAAGATGTATGCGAGGTTCCATGACATGGACAAAGCTCGAGGTGTGTTTGATAGTATTAGATACAGAGATGTTGTCTCCTGGAATGCACTGGTTATGGGATACGTGGAGAATGGGGAGAACCAACTAGCGTTAGACTTAGTTGCTAGAATGGATGTGAAGAGAGATTCTTTAACATATGTAGCTGCTCTTATGGCTTGTGGAAATCTTACATATGTGGAGAGTGGTAGGGCAACTCATGCCAGTATTCATCGTTGCGGGTTAACTGCAGACGAAGTCGTGGAGAATAGTTTAATGGATTTCTATGGGAGATGTGGTAAGATGCATATTGCCAGGCATCTCTTTGAATGCTTTGTGAATCCTTTAGTTGTGACATGGAATAGTTTAGTTAATGGGTATAGTTTACAAGGGGACAGTCGGAATGTGTTTAAGGTGTTGGAGGAGATGAATGTAGCTCCAGATGGTGTTACATTTGTGTCTGTTCTTGCGACATGTAGCCATGCTGGGTTTACTGCGAGAGGGAGAGGTTACTTATATGAGATGCAGGTGAAGTATGGGATTGCTCCTGGCATTCAGCATTATAACTGTTTGATCGATCTGCTTGCGAGAGGGAACTGTTTGGAGGAAGTATTACAGATTGTGAGGGAAATGCCTTGTGAACCAAATGCTGTCACGTGGACTGCCGTCTTGGGCGGGTGTGTTAAGTGGAATGATGTGATTGTGGGAAGGGTGGTATATGAGTTTCTATTGAGAACTGGTGAAAAGGATGGGCCGGCTCACGTGTTGATGGAGAATATTTATAAAGGTGTAAATGTAACGCATTTTTCAAACAAGTTTGTGTAAAATAACTGTGTTAAGAAGTTTTACACACACCACACGTGTGCGTGTGTATATACGTGTCTCTAGCATTCCTCAAGTTTGCATATAAAACAACGAATCCGACTTCGCTGGGGATCGAACCCAGAATCTCTGGTTCCGTAGACCAGCGCCTTATCCATTGGGCCACGAAGTCATTCTTAAATTAATTTGTACCTTAAATTCTGAGAATTGTTTAATTTCCTATATTCTGTCCCAAAGAGGTTTTACTACGTGTTTGTCAAACTTCTACACTTCTTGTCTTTTGTAAGATTGATATATATCACATCCTATGTCGGCTCATCCTTTGAGGTACCCATATAGGGTATATACACATATGTTATAAGCATAATTAGACATTGGTAGAATTTCTTGTTATTTCATGGGCAATATAATAGGAAAATATCAAAAACAATATATATTGTGAAAAACCGAGAGTGGAAAGGATATATCAAAGTACGAGTTATTAACGTAATATCGCAATATGGGTCATCATCGCAATACGATACCAACGGAGTACGGCATTTTTGAATAAGGATAAAGAGTTACAATAACTGAATGGATAAGGTTGGGAGGCAATTGTGATAACTACTAGTACGGGACCTAGAATACGGGTATAAATAGATCAAATTAGGACTAGAAGGGCATCCCGAGTATACTGTTATTTTGTACCATGTGCCGTGCGTGGACATAATATAAGTTTCCTTTCTCTCTCAATATGTCTATCTTTCACTCATATTTTTGTTATGTAGTATACTGATCTTCTTCTCAATAATGTGACGGGATCCATAGTACTGCTGCCTGCTATACACCTTGCCATCCTTACCCTTTTCCCGACCTTCTGATGATTGATCTTTTCTCTATATTATTCCGGTAGACCCTTAATACGGGCTTGATGTAGGAAATCTTACCTATGTGCGGTGGGTAGGATTTAACGGTTCAACAATATACAACTACGGTTATTATACAGACAACACACACGCGGATGTGTGTGTGCGTGCGTGCGTGTTTGTTGTTATAGTTCAACATGGGGTATTAAATCGTATGAAAGATGTGGAGAACACTCACAGCCCAAGTCTTGTGGATCTGGATTACCACAAAAATGCTAGTAATGACCACCTCCAGAACTGTTTCTGCGTGTGTGTGGTCTTTGTTATATCAAAACTGTAAGAAACAGTTCAATCCTGAAGAAAACCATTCAAAAGCTTGTCGCTACCACACTGCTCACTACGGTGGCATGGCATAGATTGCAGTTTTATTTTGTGACAAATGAATGTTGTTAATCACCTTAATTACCTCTTAAACATGAGATTCTGGAAACTAATCTCCTTTGGAGATTGTTGCTATTGAGCGTTACCCAGCAACATTTGCCCTAGTTGACGTGTACATGAAAGTATATGCCTGGAATCTTTAATAATATTTATCATAGCATGTTTAATACATGACATTGTGCACAACATCATACAGTTGGACCTCTTTGCACTTAAGGGAGTTCGGTGGAGTTTTCATTTTGATTTTGGATACTTAGTCCATCTTGAATATAAGCACCACCAAGTGCTCAATGGGCATTTCCTTTGTATGCTAGTAGATAGAGACAGTGGATGCTTGGCAATAGCTTGATACCATAGGCAATAACGAAGTTGTGGTCAACAAAGTTGGCATTAGCCCTGCTCTCACAAGCGAAGGTTAAATTAAAAGATCGCAACATGGCTAGAATGTGAAAAGGCACTAAACACTGTAAGCTGGTGTGAAAATACTATTCAGCTTTTGCAAACCTTGTGTCCTTGGCAAGAAGAATAAGTTTCTATTTAATTATGGAATGAATATTCAAGCTTCACATCCTTTTAAGTTGATTCATTTTAATATTTGTGAAATTATGCAGACTTAGACCCCTAAGAAGAAGCTTTATTTTCTTTCTTAGTCACATCATGGTAAAGCTCCTAATTCACCAATCTAAGGCTCTTGTAGAGTTAAGAAGTGACACTTAGTAGTAGAGGTGGAAATTGGCAATAGGCTAATAAAGCTGGTGGGTGGTGGTTTGAATCTACATAGGTTTACAATTGTCAAGAACACAAGGCTTGTAAAAGCCCAACAAAGAAGGAAGTATTTTCATACCATTCACCATCTCTTTGTTTGTTAGCATATGCAGGTTATGCACATTAATATGGCTACAGTGCATGTGCCATGTGTTGATATTTATTGATGTTGTCCTTGTTTGCCATGGTATAATGGGGCCAATGACTCTGCGCCCATGCTGTCAACAACAAGTTGGACAATACACTTGAGCTTGAAGAGATTTCTCACTCAAATGCAATTCTCCTATGATATGGCAAAAATCACCTAGTCCATAATAAGTGCCATGTATAAGAGTCTTTACAGCTTTTGAAACATACTTCACACGAGATACTTGAGCAACTACTCTTAAGAGAAGTTGAATCCTTGTATGTCTTTGGCCTTGAATGCCCAACATTACACCATTGTCGATAATGACTTTGTTGTGGTGTTGTAAATAGTTGAATAACATGTCTTTTTGGTTGGTAACATGATGTCTTGAATCACGCCAAAAATTATAGTTATTGCTTCATGTTTGAGCACTCTTGACCATAATGCCTAAGTTTGTGACACTTGTTGTAGCAACCCTTGCACTTTCCAAAACCTAAATTTACACCTTGTGGTGAGTTGGAGCCGATCTTAAACGGATTTCTTTTTGTGCTTTTTATGTTTCTACCCTTGGTGGAACTTGTTGCAAAATTACTCTAAGTAATTACTTCTCATTATCGATGCTAATCAAGTTTGTGGAATTAAATCAAAATTAAATGCACCATGAGCAATGTTACATAAGCACATGGTGCCTTTTAAGATTTTGGCACAAGCCTTTTATGTCCCTTGTACGCTTGCTACACGATAACCCACACATGACTAACGTACTTGATGGCTATTTCTCTTGGAGCCTACTCAAGCTTGAATAATTCGGCCTTCAAGAATGCCATGTTCTCCTTACCCAAGGCACTCTTTAGTGCTTTCCATTTCTTTGTGAAAGATTGAAAACATCAATGCGACTATAATACACTTTCCTCATCGATCTAGCTTCTATTCCATCCACTATCTACTAAAGACCCTTCCCCATAAAGTGGAACTAGAGAGAGAGGGACAAGCCCTAGAAGTCAATGTCATCGTAGACTTCTAACTAATTGCCACGTGAAGAAGAATCCAACCTTAAACTCTTATACCATGTAGAATAAACAAAAGAAATGCCCCTCCCCCCCAAGCTGAGCACTTGGCAGTGCTTATGCTCAAAATGTACTTAGTACTTAAAAATCAAAATGGAAACTCCATCGATTCCTTAGATAGAAAAAGGTCCTATCATACAATGTCATATGCATGTACTATACATCAATAAATTATACTCCTAAAAGTTATTATACCAAAGCTAGAAAATTATATTAATCCCAATATATTTAAGTTATATTTAACCATTTTAATCTTTCGAACCTCTAACCTTATTTGTTCTTAGTATTCATAACCCTAAAGATGTAATGTACAAGTAATACATTTATCAAAATGATTCTAAAGATATATTGTATGCCTATCATATATATCAAAATAATTTTAAAGTGCATTCACGTGTATTTATTCTATTCTTAAAATAAACTCCCCATGCTCGAAGTGAACTGCGAAATGAAAAGGAACTTAAAGAGGGACTTCATAGGAGCTTAACATGGAGACTATATCACATGTTTGTCCATATATATAGAGAGATGTATATATATATGTATATACAAACATCATTGCAATGAAAAGATAAAATGTGTTTTACAACACAGTGGCTACAATACTTGTGAAAGGAATTGTTAACCATGACAAACCTAGATTTGAAATTGTTGAACATATGTTTACAAACTATAGATATACATATGTAAGTAATTTATATATACTTATAAAGATTATTTATACTAATTTGTATACTTATATTATATATTGAAACTAAATTAGAGGTATACTTGAAACTCCTTAAATGCACGAAACTTGAACTTAGTCTAAACATAAACTCAACTTACCCACATGCATAGTGACGTAGCCAACCACATGTTTTGCCTTTTGAGGTGCTTAGTAAAACTATGCAAATATGAACAAGGTAACCCTTGTAGGTTACTACAATCCTGTATGAAGTACTGCTTAGAGTTGATCAACTAGCAAGCACCTCAATCACAATTGATGGATGAAGTTTGAAGTGCTCCGTGCAGCACAATATTTGCAGTCTAAATACTGTATGGATTAGTGCTTTTTTTAAGAAACATTTTTAGTATCTTGAATGTAGTTAACTATTTGATTTAGTGCTAATTAAGCTTAAGTCTCTCTAAGTATTTAAAAATCACATATTCTACTAAGAAACCACATATTTTGAGGTTTGCATGTTGAAAAAACAATTTGTCAAATATTCTGGACCTCAACGAATGAATGAGAAGAACACTTGATCATACAAAGTTTTAACTTAGATCTTTGAGCAACATAGTGACATAGCTTGAGTGGTAAGCTTCTTGCCTATTTTTCTTATATATAGACTCTACTTCTCATTCTTTAATCTCTACTCTATCTCTATGTTAAGAGTAATAAGGCACAAATGCAGGGGGAGCAGGCATGGTCGTGGAGTTGCCACGGTTGCTTGTGGGCACAACAGTCCCGGCCTTGGAGTTGCAAATTGTGGGTGGTCGTTCAAGCTTGGCTCCAAGGTTTTCAACTGCAGAGGTACTACAAGTAGAAGAAGTAGTAGAGGAGGATGTAGTGGTCCCATCCAACCAGCCAAGAGTAGCCGAAGTAGAGCAATCAACAAGATTAGCCACCTAGGTCCAGGAGCCATCGTTGAGCCAATACTAGCAATCTTGAGTAGCCAGTTGAAATAGTAGGAGAAGAGCAGCAGAGTCGAGGTCAACCATGTGATTCAATCTGGAAAATTTTCTATTGCTACCCAAAAGGACTTCTAAGCATTGGGTAGACTAATACAGATCCTCAAGTCTATGGAGGGAATTCGGATTTGTGGGAGAAAATAATGTGGTATATATGTTCTTGCATTATCAACTTCAAGTATGAAAAGCCAAAGGGTATAAAGGAGCACATTTCTTGGATTCACCATAAATCCACTCAATTGCTACCGTGGGGATTGGTCAAAATGATATCTAGAAGAATTTGCGCACAGAGGTACTCTCCGATTTTAGAAATTTGCAGCATTGCTTGTGTGTTTGATGCGTTTGCATTTTAGGTCCTATGATGAAGATGAGAGCTCAGACAAGCATCTAGACGTTAAGAGGGTATTAAAAAAATTAAACTTGAGCTCCGTGGCTTCCGCCCCACCACCACTGAATCTAGTGGTACCACATGAAGCACCTACAACTAGTGAGTTTGTCTTTAGACATGTCAATGTCTCTAGTGCATGTTCCGTTTGGCATTAAGAAAAAAAATGACCTTTATGTTATGAAAAATAATGTTGTAATAGCACATTCCATCCAGAAGGAGGCCTAGAACTCGCTCTCCAACCCTACAATATCTTCATATCACGTGTTACAAGCTAGTAGCTTGAACAAGTTCAACCAAGCGCAAAGACAAGCCAGATCCGGGAGGAAAGCAGTGATATTAATATGGACTTAGACATTGATTTAGTAGCCTAGTGGCAGCCCAAGAAAAGGACGAGGAGAGTTTGTGAATTAGCATGTCTACTTTATTTGGGTAGTGGCAAAGCACTACTAGGGGATCCTCATGCAGAAATTAATCGAGATGTTCAAAAAGGATTTGCATGAATAACAACATTAAACTTAGTCCGGACTCAGACAAGGATCTCGTGTTTTATCTTTAAGAATTACTTACACAAACATGTTCATTAAATGCTTTCATGCTTTAGATTCGCAAGCTCCCAACCTCATTGTTTTCTGACTTTTAACATAATCATAATTAATTAAATTTTATTAATCTTTAAAAGTGAAACTTTTACATTTAAAATGCACCCCAAAATAAGCACTCGTATGGATGCATGTTTGAAGTACCTGGAATATACACATCCATATCTTGTTCTGCATAAGGCACCTTAACATGTTGAACATGATGTTTTTGATTGTTCTTAGCAAAGATTGCTTCATAGGGTTAGTAATGCATCTGGACCCTTGAATGCTATAATGGGGGATACCCAGTAAGACCGCCTTCTTGATCGCCATTGGCTTGGCAAATGCAAACGTGGCATCCCATTTGTAAAAGCTAAGGAGCTTATGAACATGCAAATTGAATCAATGAAGTTTAAAATTAATTATTAATAAATTATGTTTATTAAACTTTATTTATATAATTTCTCACCCACTCTATTCAAAAGTCAATGCTTACTATTTAAATCTTATTTCTATTTCTATAAATTTTGTATGATAACGGTAATCATAAAATATTTAAATAATATTTTAGTTGAGTAACATATCATTTTCATGTAATTAAATAGGATTTAAATTGGGGATTTCCGATCCAATCTTACCCGACTCCATGATTTTAGTTGCACCTTTTAAATAATATTTTCAGAAATCTCCAGTTTGGACGTGCGATGTATTAATGCACAACCGTAATCGCACGTCATTATATGTATATTATAATCCCTCGTTTTGCTCGCGGACCGACTGTTGCAACGTTTTCACAATCCAGGCCCCTTATGTACTTAATTAATGAATAAATTTTAAAAATCAGGAAAAAGTATGTATTTAAAATAAAAAATTATATATATCACATGGTGTAGGTTATTTTTAATTTAAATTTTTTAAATGCATAAAAAAATTACAATAATTAGCTTAATTAATTTTAATTAAAAAAAGAGGAACTGGATTGTACTATATATGTTGAGCGGGGTTCTCCCTAGAAAGAGAAAACATCAATGGCATCGTATTCTAAGAAGCTTTCTCTGTTCATGTTTCTAGTATTTGCATCTTGCTATATGACTCACGCTAGTAGCTACTTTGAGTACTTTGTTGAAGGTT
This sequence comes from Selaginella tamariscina, assembly GCA_003024785.1. Classification (NCBI taxonomy): domain Eukaryota; kingdom Viridiplantae; phylum Streptophyta; class Lycopodiopsida; order Selaginellales; family Selaginellaceae; genus Selaginella; species Selaginella tamariscina. The sequence goes on from PUQB01000508.1 coordinate 133,195, forward strand.
GTAAGGAAGGCACAGGCATCAAGCTTGACCAGATTGGCACTTGCTACCCGCTGCCCCCAATCTCAGGCTACAAGTTTGTCTACGATGGAAACTTTGGAATTGTCTTCTCAGGACCCTCTTGTTCATTCAGCGCCTCTCGTATCCTCCCAGGCAACGAAACTAAATGCGGGGTTTCCATCCAGACTTTTGTTGAGCTGAAATCAAGGAGATGACAGCCTCAATCTCCGGCAGCTTCTTCGGCCGCTTTCAAGGCTTAACAGTCGCCAAGATATTTTCAACGTAGAGTTGTATATATGCTATGCGTGAACTAATAAGCATTACAGTTGTTTCTTTTCTTTTCTGATTAAAGATCTTTCATTCTGTCATGGTATCGGAGCAGGGTCAGAAAGATGGAGATGCTGCTACCGTCACATTCTCCAACGGCCGTTCCATTACCATTTTTGATGGTTCTGGAAATTTCTCAAGCTGGAGACGCCGAATGGAACTCATCCTCAAAGGCGAGGGAGTTTGGGGCTGGTCAATGGAGACGAGCTCAAACCAGGAGCCGATGCTGGATACCAAAAGCTGGACACCTGGAGCCGGCGAGAGGATAAAGGCACGGCAACGATTGGATTAGCTGTGACGGAGAGTGTGTTAGATGATCTCAATCTCGAGGAGAACTACACCAGCAAAGATCTGTGGAAGAAGCTCTGCGACAAGCACAAGTTGCAGACTCATGTGCAGATTGGACACCTCTACACAGAGATGGTCAATATGCGGTGGTCCGAATCCGAGAACTTTGACCAGTTCGTGGACAACATGAAGAACACGTACAGGCAAATTGAGGAGTCCGACAAAGACAACAAGCTTCCTCCTTCCCTCCAAAATTACTTCTTTCTTCGTTCTTTACCCAACTCTTTTCACTCCCTTCGAAGCAATTTGATGCAGGTTGAGAAGCTTCAACTTAGCCGTGCAATACTTGCCGTTAAGGAGGAGATAATCATGCGGAAGGATGTGGGAATTGGCAGCTCAAATTCTGATCAAGCCTTGTTTGTAGGAACTTCTAAGCAAATTGCAAGGAAGAAAAAGAACAAGGGAAAATCAGAAGGGGAGTTGAACACGTCCAAGTTGAAGGAGAATGGGAAGGATAAGAAAAAGAAAAATTGTGGTTACTGTAACAAAGCTAACCATGATGAAAGTGAATGCAGATTGAAGATGAAACATCTTCAAAAGCAATTGGAAGAGATCAAGTCTAGGAAGACATCAGCTAACTATGGACGCCTACTTGAGGAGGCTTGTGTTGCTGAGATCAAAACCGAAGCTTGCAATAACACAACGGTAAAAGGTTCTTTTGTGATAGATTCTGGTGCTACTACTCACCTAACTTGGCATAAGGATCATTATGTTAAGTATCGTGACTGTCTTGGCCAACATGCAGTTCAACTGGGAGACAATAGTGAGCATCACGTGCATGGAATCGGTGATATCAGCATTCACACATCTGAAGGGGATCTCACACTCGCTGGGGTAATGTTTGCTCCTTCCTTACGCAAAGATTTACTTTCTGTTGCTAAAATAACTGATATGGGTAATACGGTCGTTTTTAACGATACGACTTGTATTATCCAAAGAAAGTATTCTAACAACGTGGTTGCCGTAGCACCTAGGAAAGGAAATTTGTACCATCTTACGGATAAGGTGTCAACCAATTCCTTAATTCTTGCCTCAGTTGGCAAAGGTAGTTGTGACCTTTGGCACAAGCGACTAGGTCATTGCTCAATTTCCGGGATTGAAAGTTTGAGACCAATGGTAAATGGTTTGAATGTATCTAACGATTTGACTCTTTCTCCATGCGAGGCATGTGCTCTTGGCAAGCATCATCGCCAACCATTCAAAACAATCGGGAGTAGGGCACATGAACTGTTGGAGCTTGTCCATAGTGACGTCTGTGGCCCAATCCGTATTCCATCTTTTAGCAAGGCTAAGTATTTCCTAACCTTTACGGATGATCTTAGTCGAAAAACTTGGGTTTATTTCTTAAAAACTAAATCTGAAGTTTTGGATTGCTTTATAGAATGGAAAGCATTGGTGGAGAACCAAACTGGTTGCCGGATCAAAAAGTTGAGGACTGATAATGGTGGTGAATTTGTGAATCGCAGTTTCAATCAGCTATGTTCCACTTCTGGGATTCAACGCCAACTCACCGAACCATATACACCTCAACATAATGGGGTCGCAGAAAGAAAGAATCGTTCTATCGTGGATATAGCAAGATGTCTTCTTGCACATGCAAATGCTCCTGAGAAATTTTGGGCAGAAGCCGTAAGGTATGCAGTTTTTCTTCTTAACCATCGTCCCACTGTCGCAGTTAGAGGGAAAACTCCTGAAGAACGGTTTACGGGAATTAAGCCTGATGTGGCTAATCTACGTATTTTTGGGTGTACTGCTTATCGACATATTCCCTCAGATCTACGTTCAAAATTTGAACCTTCTGGACAACGACTAATGTTTGTAGGCATGTCAGAGACAAGTCCTCATGCTTACCGTTTGATGAATCCATCGACTAGCACTGTTCACGTCTGTAGGCAGGAAGAGGTACAATTTTTTGAGGAAACTTCTTATTTTGAGACAGCTTCTATTCCTGACCTTGATTTTGTGACGTTTCCACATGAGTGGCTCTGGGACGACAACATTCTTGATGCAGATGTTTGGAATGATTATCCTGCTGTAGAGTCTCTTGATCAAGGAGGAGCTGACTCAGTGATCCAAGCTGATAATGAACCAGTTGAATCCACGTCTCCATCTCCAGTGATAGTTGATCCTACACCAGCAATTGAGGAGCTAGGAAGAGGAAAGCGGATGAAAATTCCAAGCAAGAAAGCCATTGAAAATGCAGAGTGCTCGTATGCTTTTACCTCTAATCTCTTAGAATTTTGTGCAGCTGCCTGTGTGCTAGAGCCAATCTCTTTTAAAGAGGCTATGGCTAGCTCGGATAATGTTCACTGGAAGGAAGCGATGGATAGGGAGATTGACTCTATCACCCGCATGGGAACCTTTGAGGTCACAGTTTTACCAAAGGGAGCCTCAGCTCTTGGCTGCCGCTGGGTCTATAAGACTAAGTTGAATGCAGATGGCTCCATCAATTGTCACAAAGCACGGCTCGTGGCACAGGGTTTCAAACAACAGTATGGCGTTGACTATCTCGAGACTTACTCTCCGGTGGTAAAAATGATAAGCATTCGAATTTTACTTTCTTTTGCTGCTCATTTTGATCTTGAGATTCATCATACTGACATTAAAACAGCATTTTTAAATGGAGATTTACTGGAAGAAGTTTATCTCCAACAGCCCGAAGGTTATGTTGTTCCTGGAAAGGAGCACCTTGTATGGAAACTCAAGAAAGCTCTTTATGGGCTTAAGCAAGCATCGCGAGCTTGGTGGCAGAAAATTGATGCATTTTTCAAAGCGGACGGTTTCACACCCATTTCTCCAGAATCCAACGTCTACATTAAAAGGGAAGGAAAGTTTTTACTTATAGTTGCTCTTTACGTAGATGATTCACTTTTGATTTGCAATAGCATTGATTATTTGAAGTGTTTTAAGGCAAAACTTGGAAAGGTTTTTGCTATGGAGGATCTTGGGGAAGCACGGTATTTTCTAGGACTGGAGATTTACCGTGATAGGAAACGACGTCTACTTCATGTATCTCAACAACAGTACTTGACCAAAGTACTTGAGACGTATGGCTATGCTGATTGCAATCCATCTCTTGTACCTATGGAACCTGGTAACATCAAGTTCTTAACCAAGGCTGAATGTCCTTCTAGCAAGGAGGAGCAACATGCCATGCAAAAGGTACCGTTTCGAAATCTACTTGGAAGTCTAATGTATGCTATGGTGTGTAGCCGCCCTGATTTAGCCTACGTGGTCATTGCTCTTAGCCAGTTTTCCGCTAATCCAGGTAGAAAGCATTGGGACATGGCTAAATCGGTGATGCGTTATGTAAAGCAGACGCTTGGTTATGGGGTGTTATACCAACCTAGCGAGATGTTCACGTTAACTGCCTACAGTGACAGCAGCTTGGCAGATGACCGTGACAGTTACAAGTCCACTACAGGTTTTTGTTTCCAGCTTGGAAGCAGTCTAGTTCTATGGAGCAGCAAGAAGCAAGTTCACGTTGCTCTCTCTTCTACAGAGGCAGAATACCTTGCTGCCTCTGCTGCCTCACGAGAAATTCTTTGGTTTCAGGATTTCCTTGGAGCTCTTGGCCAGGAAATATCACCAACCAAGCTTCATGTTGACAACAAAGGAGCTATCGATTGGTGTAACAGTGAGGTAACACACTGGAAGTCTCGACATGTTGCCAAGCATTATCATTATGTTCGAGATTTGGTAAAAGCAGGATTGTTGAAAGTTGAACACATTTCTTCACGTCAGCAGCTTGCAGACATTTTCACAAAGCCACTGGCCAAAGAATTATTTATTGAGCATCGGTCAGCAATTGGAGTCGTGGCAAGGCCTTGACTGAGGAGGAGGTAAAGTACAGATGCAAAGCAGCCGCAGCAGCAGTCATCACCCTTGTTTAGGAGGAGTGTTGAGCTGAAATCAAGGAGATGACAGCCTCAATCTCCGGCAGCTTCTTCGGCCGCTTTCAAGGCTTAACAGTCGCCAAGATATTTTCAACGTAGAGTTGTATATATGCTATGCGTGAACTAATAAGCATTACAGTTGTTTCTTTTCTTTTCTGAAAAAAGATCTTTCATTCTGTCAACTTTATCATTCGGAATTGTCCCACCGGTCCATGCAATGCCTAGAATAATCAGATTTATCTGTAGTAAATAATAAATATATCTTTCATTCGTTGTTTTGTTATAGATATTGTTTGGTAAGTTGATTTTATTGAAACATTTATTTCTTAAGAGGATCGTTCTCACAATGCATATGATGCGACTGCAGTCATTGACACCCAGCCATCTCTGCATAAGTGATTAACGTGTTGAGTATATACGTATTGGTCTTAGCACCTTGCCACCTTCCAGATCTGTTCCGTCCCACATTCCTTAACTGCAGTAAGTAGTGATAAAAACCCACATTCCTTAACTGCAGTGAGTAGTGATAAAAACCCACATTCCTTACTTAACTGCAGTAAATAGTGATAATAACGTGCTCTCCTCTCTCTACTGATTTTTGTGAGAAAGTTGACGCGTGAGATTAACGCTCGAGTCACTCTACATCTGCTCATCCTTGAGATACCCATATAGGGTATATGCATATACAACTGCAGTTATTACACACACACATATGTTTGTGTGTGTTGCAAACTGTTATAGTTCAACATGGTTTGCATTAATCATCATATGAAAGATGTGGAGAACACTCACAGCCTAAGTCTTGTGGATCTGGATTACCACAACAATGCCAGTAATGTGATATCTCACCACCTCCAGAAGTCGTCATAGTCCCACCCTTGTATACACTCTCAAACTTTCTCTTGGTCTCCCCTATGAATTTCCAATCATAACTACTTGTGTGTGCGTGTGTGTGTGAGTGTGCATGACATACCACCGTAGTGAGCAGTGTGGTAGCGACAAGCTCCTGCATGGTTTTCTTCAGTTTCTTACAGTTTCGACATGTCTTCATGGCATAGACTGCAGTTTTATTTTTGTGACAATGAATGCTGTTAATCACCTTAATTACCTCTTAAACATGAGATTCTGGAAACTAATCTCCTTTGGAGATTGCTGCTCTTGAGCGCTCCTGTGAAATTCACGCCCGTAGTAGTAGTCGCCATACCCAGCATCGTTGATCAGTTTGCCCTAACCTGCATTATTATACCCTCATATATATAACAATAAGGTATATTGTGATTCAGCTATGGCTGCATCATTCATGGGACTGCCTTCTATAATCAACCCAAAAGCTATGATCGTTAGCTATGACTTGTTTGATCGGTCACCAGCTATTTCAATTTGTAAAAGCAAGGGTAATTCAAGTACTAAAGGAGGAGCTTTGATGAGCAAGGTATGCCCCATTATTGTTAATCTATATTATTATACTTAATCATGCTATTGAAGGTTGCTACTCGTCCTATTTTCTGCTCAAATACCGAAGTTCAACCAAGTACTGATGTTAAACCATCTCTCTCTCTCTCTCTCTCTCTCTCTCTCTCACACACACACACACACACACACATATGTAATGCAGATGAGGAGGCTCGATATTCATTCAGAAGTAAAAGCACAAGCCCATCCTTGTCGATCATAGTTGTAGGTGCTACAGGGGATCTTGCAAAGAAGAAAATATTCCCAGCACTTTTTGCTCTTTATTATACAGGTTATCTTCCTGAGGTATATGTGTGGTGTACGCCATAGAAACTCCCAGATTTTAATTTATTTTACCGTTGAAATAGAATGATTAAATTGTTATATATATATATATATATATATATATATATATATATATATATATCAGCTATAATTTGCAGAAAATTTCGATCTTTGGCTATTCTCGAAGTGAATTGCGGGATGAAGAGCTTAGAGAGTTGGTAATGGGGAGCTTAACATGCAGACTGGATCACAGGTTGGTCCACACACACACACACAGATATATATATATATATATATATATATATATATATAGAGAGAGAGAGAGAGAGGAGAGAGAGAGAGAGAGAGAGAGAGAGAGAGAGAGAGAGAGAGATGGATATACACACACACACGCGTTGTAGGGAGGGCTGTGATGAAAAGATGAAAAGCTTCTTAGACAATGTGTTTTATGAACACGGTGGCTACGATACTTGTGAAGGCATGGTTAGCCTTGAGAAACACTTGACAAAGCTAGAGGTATGTTCAAAAGTGTTAAACTCATCTTAAACTGAACTAAACACAGCTTAAACTTACTTAAATTTGTTTGAAACTGTTTAACTTATGTTTACAAACTATAGATATACTAATCTAAGCTTATTTGTATACTTATATTAAATATAAGAGATGTTTTGCATGAAACTTGAACTTAGTCTAAACTAACTCTTGTTTTAAACTGTTTAATATATAAACTCCAGGGGAACAGTGATGTAGCCAACCGCGTATTCTACCTTTCAGTACCACATGAATGCATTCTTGAGGTTGCACAATGCGTTGGAACAAATGCTCAAAGCAAGAGAGGCTACACACGAATTATAATTGAAAAACCATTTGGAAATGATGCAGAATCTTCTAAAGTGATAACTGAAGGCCTGTTGACAATGTTTTCAGAAGATCAAATTTACAGGTAAACAGAGCTAACAAATATATAAACATATATATTTAAGTTTTACACACACGCACATCTATATATAACTTATATAATATAGTATATATAATTTTCGTTTACACACACGGACATGCACGCACACACACTACAGGATCGATCATCTTCTCGGAAGAGACCTCATTGAGAATTTGACTATCTTACGCTTTTCAAATCTCATTTTTGAGCCATTATGGAATCGGACATATATACGGAATGTGCAAGTAAGTTTGTTATTATATATATATATATATATATATATATATATATATATATATATATATATATATATATATAACCTGTCATTGGCTTTTGCAGATACTCTTTGCAGAAGACTGGGGAATGGAAGGCAGAGGGAGGTCAGATATATATCTATATATATATATAATATACATAGTACGTACATACTCACATACATATAGATATGCGTGCGCGGGTGCGTGCGTGTGAATATGTTTTTCAGGCATTTTGATGAGCAAGGAATCATTCAAGATGTTGTCCTAAGTCACATCATGCAAACTATCGGTCTCTTGGGAATGGAGCCTCCAGTCAGTTTGGAAGGAGAGGATATTCGTAATGAGAAAGTAAGAATATATAGAATGCATATATATTTTAATATATGTTAAATATAGAATTAATGGATAATATGTTGAAGTTTATATATCATAAAAGTTCAGTATGTGCCTCCACATAAGTTACTTTTATATATTTATATAACATACAACAGACACACACACACGCAGGTAAAAGTCTTAAGATCGATGCGAAAGCCAACACTAAGTGATGTTGTACTGGGTCAATATAAGGAAAGTAGTTCAAAGGATGGGAAATTCAAAATTCCGGGCTATTTAGACGAGAAAGACGTGCAACCTGATAGTTTAACACCTACCTTCGTAGCGGCGGTTCTGCACATTGATAATGGACGCTGGGATGGTGTTCCATTTTTAGTGAAAGCTGGTCACGGTCTCATTAAACACAAGTAAGTTTGAATATATAGTGTATACATAACATCATATATAATATAATAAACTAATAAACTATATGATTTCATTAACTTAAAAGTCATATCTAGTTTATCAGACTATGTATCTCACACACACACACGCACGTGCACACACACACACACATTGCAGGCAAGAGATACGTATTCAGTTCGGTCACGTACCTGGAAACCTCTACCGGGAAAGATTCGGTTTTAACAGCGATCTTTCAACAAACGAGCTAGTCTTGAGAGTCCACCCAAATGAAGCTATCTTCCTCAAAATCAATAACAAAGTCCCCGGATTAGGACTGCAGCTGGACTCTTCAGAGTTAAATCTGCTCTACAGCGACAAGTAAGCTTGCTTATATATATATATTGATTTATTTATTTATATATAAAATATTATTTATTTATTGAAGGTATAATACTGAGATACCGGATTCATATGAACGACTGATACTCGATGTGATAGACGGGGATAATCACTTGTTTATACGGAGTGATGGGCTTGCACAAAGTTGGGAGATTTTATCTCCTTTGCTAGGAGAAATACATAGTAATAAAGTTGTACCTGAGCTGTATACATTGGTGGGAGAGGACCTGTTGGAGCTTACTATCTAGGTGCTAAACATGGTGTTAAGTGGGCGGACGATTAAAGATTTTGATTTATATAACTTTATTTAATATATATTTATTTGATAAATTAAAACTTCATTTAAATAAACGTAAGAAATGATGAATGAGTTGAATTATTTTAATTTATACTAACATTACTATTAGCAGTTAATAAATATATTTATGAATATCTTATATTTTTCCAGTAAATTAGATATTGTCTTAAATCTATTTTAAAAATTTAAAAAATAAATCTATTAAATATCTTGTGTTTACATCAATATAATTTATATCTTAATTAAATAATCTTTAACATTAAATTTTGTATAAAGTAATAATCATATAAAAAATCCACCAGCTAATTATAAATATTAAAAGAAAGAGATTTACCACTATATATTAAGGCAACAAGGGCAGCATCTCTAATTAAAACTAGGGTTAGGGTTTGGTCTTTTAGGGTTAGGTTTAAGAACGATGGATGGAAAAATACAAGGGGCTGATCAGGAAATGCGCACGAGAGGGCGATCACAAGCAGGCATCAGAGATCTTCCTGCGGCTGTGCCGCGAGAGAATCCCCATAGAAAGCGCTACAATATACACAGTATTGAATTCATGTGCGAGCTTGGGAGATCTACAGAGAGGTATACAAGTTCATGGATTGCTTACAGACAGCGGCAGCGTGAGAATCGCAACAGCCCTTATCAGAATGTATGGGAAATGCGGGAGTCTGCACCACGCAAAGCAGACATTCGATGGGATTCGCAGGAAAGACATAGTTTCATGGACTGCCTTGATCACAGCATTTGCCCAGAACGGGCAAGGCAGGGAAGCGATCGACTTCTATAATGAGCTCAAGTCGCATGGGCTTAAACCTGATGCATTCACTTTCTGCAGCGCATTGGATGCTTGTTCTTCAACCAGGAACTTGCGGCAGGGCGAAGCAATCCACGACGAGATTCGAAATACCCACATGGTGACCAATCCTGTTGTCAGCAATGCGCTCGTCAACATGTATGCAAAGTGCGGGAGATTGGTAGAGGCGAGACAGATCTTTGACGCGATGCAGGAGAGGAACACAATCTCTTGGAACACCATGATTGCTGCATATGCTCAGAATGGGCATCCCCTTGACGCACTGAAGCTTTACCAAGAGATGGATTCAAAGCCCACTTCTGTGAGTTTTGTAAATGCCCTTGTGGCCTGCTCAGCTCTTGGGGATCTAGAACAGGGAAGATCGATACATGAGCGCACTCGTGCTCTTGGATTCGACTCGAATGCTCTCTTGCTCAGCGCTCTCATCGGTGCGTTGTTCCAGGAGTTCCTTTGATAACTCATACCGGTTTTGTTCTTGTAGACATGTACACCAAGTGTGGGCAACTGGAGACTGCTGAACAAGTGTTTGACAAGAAAAGACTGAGGAGTGTTCACGTATACACATCGATGATCTCTGCATACACGAAACGTGGATACGCGGAGAAAGCTCTGGGCTTGTACAAGGAGATGCTGACAAGGGATATAAAACCCGATACAGTAACCGTTGTTGCGGTTCTCAACGCTTGTGCAGTCTTGAGGAGCTTGGAAGAAGGAAGACAGATACACGAGCTTACCGATCCCAAGGTGTTAGAGGAGAATGAGTTTGTTGGGAACTCCTTAATCAACTTGTATGGTAAGTGTGGGTTATTAGCCGAGTCAAGGAAGGTTTTCGAGTGCATGAAGAGGAAAGATATAATCTCGTGGAACAGCATGATATGTGTGTATGCACATCAAGGAATGCCCCAGACAGCTATCCAGCTTTACAGACGAATGCAGCATGTAGACGTGAAGCCAAATGAGATCACATATCATGCTGTTGTTGGTGCATGCAAGGAGCTCGACCTCGGCAGGGAGATCCACAGGCAGATCAGTTCTAGTCCGTTGACAGACTGGCTGGCGGGTTCTCTTGTGGAAATGTACAGCAGATGTGGGAGACTGGATGAGGCTAGAAGGGTTGTTGAGGGGAACTATCCGAAAGCATGGACTAGCATGTTATTGGCTTATGCCCAAAATGGAGAGAGTAGGCTGGCTTTTGACATTTTTCAAGAAATGGAGCTCCAAGGTGGGCGTGTGCGTGTGCGTGTGTGTGTGAGAGAGAGAGTTGATATGTTATGCAGGTATGGAGGTGGACGGTGTCACATATTTAGGCTTACTAACAGCGTGTAGTCACGCCGGGCTCGTTGAGAAAGGATGCAATTATTTGGCATCGATGGTGGAGGAGTGGGGGATAGTTCCTGTTGGGGAGCATTATAGCTGTGTGGTGGATATTCTGGCAAGGGCTGGCTGGTTAAGTGAAGCTAAGAAATTGATCGAATGTTTACGGTTCGAGCCTGACGAGGAGACTTATATGGCTTTGCTAGGTGCCTGTCGCACACATGAAGATATGGAGCTGGGTATTCAAGTTGCAACATGTGTACTGGACATAAACCCCACTCATTTTGGAGCGTATTCCTTACTCCACAACATGTACACTGGATAGTATTCTTTCAGCCTACAGTATATATATATAAACTTGAAATTCTTGGTCAAAGGTACATTAAGTTGCTTGAGCAGTCAAATATTCCATAAAATCTACTATGTAAATATTCTTGAATTTGAAAGACAAGTTTAAAATATTGATAAATACGTATGTAATGTCTACGTACACTCATCCTTTATAGCAGTTTAGTGCATCAGGCCGTACATATTTTTGCAGTTTGTTTATAGATGAGATCCTTATTCAATTTGATAGTGATGCAGTTTGATTTAAATCGTGATCACTTAAGCATGTTGCGCAAGTTGACTGTGAACATGCATATTCATAGTTGTTGCCAAGGAGCTTGGTTAACAAGCCCATTAGAGTCTGAATTAAGTCATATACATATATATATATATATATACATATATATTCTATGTCCTTTGCTGAAGTCAATTCTATAAAGAAAGAATTCATTAACGGCAATAAAGAAGCACAGGAACTCAATTTATGATAATTTTAACTACTATATGTAATAGGAAACATGTATGATTAATGCACTTGGTATCTCATGGTTTAAGACAATGTACTTTTAAGAAATTCTACGTGTTACGTTTTAAAACTCTCCCATTGTTTTTGGTGTCTCGGTTAAATTCTTAATGATTAGATGAGTTTGGTGTGTTGAGTATAATTAAAACACACCTAGGGGGGCTAAAACCAAACCATTTAGGGGTCAATGGATTAATAAGTTAAATAGTGTATGGGATTAGATTATGTATTACCCCACATCAAAATGATAAGGGGCTCTATCACATAAATTACATAAAGTAGGTGTGAGGCAAACATGTCTGCTACTAAGATGTCTTTGGTTCCTTCTTCCTTGTTGGCATGCCGCTTTAACTTTTAGCATGTAGGGTATATCACACTTCAAGGCTTTGAATTGCTATTGTAAGGGTACATCGCATTTAGGGAGTTAGCTAACTCCTTTATATGGTAATCTGTTCACATGCCTTGTTAGATTACATCCAAAGGTTAATGCATGTCTCAAGCCTCTTCCTTTACATCAAGCTAAAAATAATAATCATGACTAAGTAGGGCATTTATCTTGATTCACAATGTCTATGTCCTTATCCAATTGTGAGCATAAACTCTTGATAAATAAGTTCTTTTATTATATTCATTAAGGATTCATATGGGAGATTCTAGGGTTGGTGTCATAGTTTTTATTATGACTCCTTTTACTTTGGATGTTAACTATTGTTACCTACTGTACTATGTTGATGGACTTTATATGTAGTAGGAAACATGCCCACTCGGGTATCTAGTGATGGTCCGGATGAGTGTCATTAGGTATTTATAGGAAACTTTAGATGAAGCTAGAACTTACTTTGTAGAAAATTCACCCCCAATTTTGACGTCCCAGTTAGGCTAATTGGTTAATGCAAATGAGTTCGGCGTGTCAAGTAGGGTTAAGAACACCTCTAGAATTAACCTAACCCTAGACTACACATTATAAGAGGCAGAGGTTGAGGCTTGTCTCTAGCCTCTTCCTCCACATCAAGCTAGGTGTAGCACTCACGGTTAAACAAGGCACATTCGTGTCCTTGTTCAACTATGGGTGTGGGATCTTGTTTGATAAGTTCACATTACTCAATTCATGAGTGTTCACTAAGGGGTTCTAGAGTTGGCATTTAAGACCCATGTTTGTGGCACTTGGTGCAACTCTTGAATCTAAGGGCTATGGCATGATAGCCCATATCATGAAATGTAGTGTCACATGAAGATGTGACACTGAGTTAGACGTCACACGATACAATGCCCGAGGCATGCTCTTTAAGGTTGTGTTATGGGTTTGTCGCCAAGGGGTTGGATACTCTAGTAAATAGGTATGCTTGTGCTAACACTAGGTGTGCTAAGCTTGGGCATCAACTCAAGGAAGGTTAAGTCATAACTAGGTGTGTTTTAGCACACTTGGCTAGGGGGTGTTCTCTTTGGGATCCAAGGGTTGAACAACCTAAGCTCATTAGTCGGAGCCCTTTCATGAGGCACATGCAAGGTCATGTACTTAAGGTTAAAACCTAGCCTTGAGGTGTTGATTTAGCAGAACACTCGTGTTCGCCTAAGGTGCACACTCATGATCTCATTAAGTACTAGTCCTAAGTCTAGGGTATGTCTAAGCCACTGAAACCCTCAAGGGTTAGTCATGGTTGTCACCTTAAAGGGGTTGTACTCTTGGATGAGGGTGATTCCTCAAGGGGTAAGTGATGATGCCTTAGCTTTGTCATGGGGTATGTGTGAGATACATCTTCTTTGTGGGGTTAGGGCATGAGCATGTCTATGTCCTAAAGTTTATTCGAGATATCCTCTAAGGTTCGAGAAATAGTCATTCTAGGGGACTTAGGGTAGGACTCTAAGTCTTTTATTTAACTAGGCATCTGAGTCAAACTCTTGGGGTCATCTTGAAAACTTAATATTGCTCACACAAGATGATGATATCGGATGGCCAATAGGCAGCCACATGTTGTCACATGTTGACCCTTCGGGTTAAAACTCTGACAGTTGGCATTCTTGAGCCCCATGTATAACTCTTGTTTCTAAGGGGCTATATGGATAGCTTACATTTTAAAAAACACTGTCATATGAACATGTGACACTAGACTAGATGATACATGGTACATTATTAATGCCTAAGACATGACCTTTGGAGTTGTGTTACAAGTTTAATGCCGAGGGTTGGAAATTTTGAAAAGCATACCTACTTGTACTTACATCAAGGTGCTCCTTAAGCATCTACTTAAGAGAGATTATGTCTCATAATCAAGTGTGCTAACTGACACACTTGACTAGGGGTGTTTTTTTTGAAAGTGTGTGAACATGTCCAGGGATTAAACAACCTAAACTCGTTAGTAAGAGCTCTTTTATGAGGCACTCTCATGGTCCCATGCTTAGGGTTGTCTAAGGATTTGCTTAACACAACACTCATGTCAGCCTCAGGCACACATTTGTGTTGTCACTAAATATTAAATTTAGGTATAAGGTATAGCTTTGCCTCATAAATCCTTAGGGGTTAGGCATGGGTCAAGGTACCCCTCGTCATTCTCAATTCAAGGGTTAAAATGATGCCTTAGTTGTTCCTAGACTGTAATTATCCACAATAGGCTATTATCCAGATGATAAGGGTACATCCCACCTTCAGAGTAGACTACCCTTAACTTTAGCAAATTCATGTCTAGGAGGTCTTGTTGCCAAGGGTCAAAGATTTAAGCATGTCTCTAGCTTTCTCTTCCACATCAAGTTATGAGTAATACTTAAAACTAAGCAAGGTCCTTGTCCAACTATGGGTGTGGAATCTTGGTTAATAAGTTTTCTTTACCAAATTTCTAAGGGGTTCTATAATTAACATTTGAGAGCCACGTTTGTGGCACTAAGGTGTAACTTTGAATTTGAGGGACTATGGCAAAATAACTCACATCTTAAAAATAGTGTCACACGAAGATATGACATTATGTTAGATGGCACACGGTACAACACCTAAGGCATGCTCTTTAGGGTTTGTCTCATGGATTTAACGCCAAGGGGTTAGATATTTTAGCAAGCATGTGTGCTTGTGCTCACATCAAAGTGCTAAGCCTTGGGCATCGGCTTAAGAGATTTAAGTCTTATAATTAGGTGTGCTATTGGCACACTTGACTAGGGGTGTTCTCTTTAGGATCCAGGGTTGAACAACTTAATCTCACTAGTAGGAACTCTTTTTATGAGGCATTCATGAGGTCGTGTTTATGGTTATCTAAACTTAACCTTAGGGAGTTTGCTTAACCAAACACTTGTGTTCACCTACAGTGCACACTTGTATCCTCGCTAAGTGCTAGTCCTAGGTCTAAGGTATGACTTAGCCACTCGAACCCTTATGGGTTAGTTGTGAGTTAGGGTACCTCTTGCCACCTTAAAGGGATTGTACTCCTAGATGAGGGTGATTCCTCAAGGAGTAAGTCATGATTGTTTAGCTTTGTCATGAGAGTATGTGTAATGCATGTCTCCTTAATAGGGTTAGGGCATGAGCCTATCTAAGTCTCTTGGGACAGGATCCTAAAATCTACCCATATATCCCCTAAGATTCAGGGATAGTTATTTTAGAGGACTTAGGGTAGGACCTTAAGTTTCATACCTATTTGGGCATTTGAGTTAGATTCTTAGAGTTGTCTTAGAACTTAGCATTGCTCACACATGGTATTGATGCTGGATAGCCACTTGGCAACCATGCGTTGGTCCTTCATGTAAAACTCTAACAATTGATATCAAAGCCTATTCTCTAAATCAATAAGACTATTTAAAGTGGTAGTGTGTGTTAGGGTTTAGCTAGTTCTAAGTTTTAAAAGTACATTATCACTTTTGACTATCATGTCTAAGAGTTATTTTTGAGATAAATAAATCTTTAAAAAACACCTATTTGGTAAGCATGTGTGGGTCATGGACTTTAATATTGAGGATATTACTCAAAAAGCAACTTCTAAATTGTATGTTAGGTTTCTTTACCTTATAATTGTTTAAATTACTTAACCTTACGATTGTTTATGTTACTTTATCTTATGATTGTTCATGTTACTTTACCTTACAATTGTTTAGGTCACTTTACTTTATAGTTGTCCAAGTTACTTTACTTTAAGTTTGTGCAAGTTAATGTATTATACATTTCCATAAGACGCGACGAGTTAGTTTGTTCTAGCTCACAAACTAAGTCTTGTAAAGTGGATCATGTGATATGCTAAATCTACACATTATTGAAAAATTTTCTTTTTTTTTAAAGTGTTTAAAATTGAGATAACACATAATTTAAGAATGGATAGTGTCCATTGAATTTTGGCTTTAGTCAAGATTCAATGTCGATTTCAACAATGGTGTTCAAACAAGAAAAGACTTATATTCAAATGTGCATCTTTTAACTTCAGAAAAAGGGGCATATTCAAACATAAGATTGAATACTACATTCTTATAGAAAATATGAAATGATAGAAAGTTGGGTATTAACATATAATTAATATGTTAAATGGTTAGTTCAAAAATGCAATGTAGTCAAAAATTGTTTGATGTTTGCAGTATTTTGATGATGCTAGTTGCAAGTAATATTAAATAGAATAATTTATTGAGTTCAAGTCTATTGATTTGGACAAATATAATGTCAAACCTTAATTAGTTATAAGTATACACTTTGTACTCAAATGAGCTAGCTCAACTAACTTGATTATGGAGTTGTTTCATGTGTGATCATGAAAAGGAGATAAGATAATAATTTGTGGTAGAGGGATTTAATATTACATTCTTATTAATGCAGTCTTGGGGTAGATGGCGTGATCTACCAGAAACAAAAATGTTAGAAACATACGTTTACATTTTCAGTTTATTGAGTATAAAAGGACTTGCATAGTGAAGGCGTTTGGCGCACACTTGTGGATTTTATTGAACTTTTTAAGCTTAAAATCTATAACATTGTTTGCAATGTGGAAATTGATTAGTTTAATTTCTTAAACAATGATGATTCCTTAGTTAATAAGAGTATTAAGTTGAGGGTCTCCATTTTGCTCAAAAACTTTAGATAAGTCGGTATCTGATGGGATTTAAAAATTGGTGTAAGCTAGATGGCACATGATACAACGCCTAAGGCATGTCCTTTGGGGTTGTCTCATGAACTTAATACCATGAGGTTAGATACTCAAGCAGGTGTGCTTGTGCTCATGTTAAGCCTTGGGCATCGGGTCAAGAGAGGTTAGGCCTCGTAACTAAGTGTGCTATTGACACACTTGGTTAGGGGGTGTTCTCCCTGGGATCCAAGGGTAGACAGCTCATTAGTAAGAGCCCGTTTTGCGAGGCACTCGTGAAGTTATGTATTTAGGGTTATTTAAACCTAGTGTTATGGAGTTTACTTAATTGAACACTCATATTTACCTATGACGCACACTTATGTCCTCGTTAAGTTCTAAAATATGACTTGGCCACTTAAACCCTTATGGATTAGTTGTGGGTCAAGGTACCCCTTATCGCCTAGAGGAGGGTGATTCTTCAAGAAGTAAGTCATAATGCCTTAACTTTGTCATTGGGTATGTGCAAGGCATGTTTTCTTAATGGGGTTAGAGCATGTTTCCTTAATAGGGTTAGGACACAATTCTGTATAAGTCTTTTGAGACACGATCCTATCCTTTAAACTTTGGGGAATAGTCATTTTAGGGAGACCCTAAGTCCAATGGCTATTCGAACATCTTTGAAAGACTTAGCATTTTATATAATGTATTAACGTTGAATGACCACTTGGCAGCCATGTGTTAACCTTTTGGATAAAAACTCTGACAACCTTGACATGTGTTAACCCTTTAGGACTTTAACAATTACTTTACTAGGTTACTAGGGTAATTAATTTAGAAAATTCCTAAGTCTATTGCATATTTGAACAAATAAGCCTGACCCTAAAGATTGTTAATGTTGTCCAAGAGACTTAATACTGTTCACACATAATAATCACGTTGGATAACCACTCCACAATCACATATTATCACAACCAGTATTGACCAAACTTATGAGTTAAATGTAGAACATTTTGTGCAGTGATGGAGAAGAAGTGAACCATGTAAATAATTTTGTAATAGAAAAGAAATTTTAATCATTTTATTTTTGATATTTAATGGCCCTAAAGAAGAACAAACTCTAATTTATAATATTGTCTATGTTTATCATATGCATGTTGGAA
Source organism: Selaginella tamariscina (assembly GCA_003024785.1). NCBI lineage: Eukaryota > Viridiplantae > Streptophyta > Lycopodiopsida > Selaginellales > Selaginellaceae > Selaginella > Selaginella tamariscina. Next base: position 151,282 of record PUQB01000508.1, read on the forward strand.
TTCTGTATGTATAATAACCTCACGACGGATGTTTGTGGGTACGTGGCATAAGCAAGCTGAAACAGGAAGGAATATTCTCTTAGGCGGAGATCTATGTTCTTTTTAGGGTCTCTGTTTTCTAGGTTCGAAATCCGTTCTGAGGCACATCGGAGCGGGATTTAAGGGAATTCTCGGGAATCCGGGCGACTTGTAGAGATCGTGCTGTTCTTTCATCAGTGATCCATTTCTAGGGTTCTAATTCCGATTCATGTGATTCTTGGGGATGTAGGCTGAAAACAATTGATCGATTCATCGAGCGGGATTCTCGTAAGATTGGGATTCTATGCTGAACACAAGAATTTTCTTTGTTTTTCTGCCATTAGTGATCCATCTATTGCAGTCCTTGATGCAATGCATTCCGAGTGTTCTAGGTCCTCCGATTATCTCCAGCGGCAGTGCTACAGACGTCGTTCTCTGGCGTCCGTGATTAATTGTTCGCATATTCGTATCTGCCACCATGATGTGGCTCTGGAAACGCAGGGAGAGGTTCTCTCTAGAAGAGCTTAAGTACGTATACACACATACGGTCTGTTAAATGTAAATCTACGGTTTTTACAGGTTTCTCACTGAGCAGCTACAGAGAACTACCTATATAAATGACTACAATAAGGTACCGTTTTAGTTACAAATATTTACATTTTGTAAACTAGTTTACTGTCAGTTTAAGTACTCGATCTGCATGTACTAAACAGTTATCAAGAAGCACTCATGTAGTTATAGTGTTGTGTGTGTGTGTGTATTATATGCTTTCCATCATTGTAGAAACAAGTCGTACAAAGCTTATAAAGCATGGTTTGCATAATTAGTATTTTTAATGTAGAGAAATATTTCATTTCTAATTCAAATACCAGTAAGTACCAGTACGCATATGCACTATCATAATTAGTTTATATATGTTTTGACATGATATAATCCACCTGTGTATCTTTACATGAACTATAGGATAGAATACGTACTGTGGTTTGTAATGGATGATATGTACGAGTTTAGGAGTAAACCAGGTTACATATGGTATAAATTCTGAAAGTTAATAACCATTCGTTTTTATTATGGAGTAATAGGCATATTGGCATTACAGGAATCAGTAATTGAGACGCTGAGATCCATTGCGGAGCTTGTTATATGGGTGATCAGCGAGACCCTTCCTTCTTTGAGTGAGCAAACTATATTTTAGTGATATAATACAGGAAGTGCCATTGCCACAAGTATAATATAAGGACTTATGTATATATATAGACACACACACAGATCGTTTTGATGATTCAGTTGAATATATATGTGTATTTTTGCAGGTACTTCATGGAAAAACAAGTGATGGTTTTGCTTTTGCAAATACTCGAGCTTAGCAGTAACACTACATCAGTAGCCGTCCAATTGCTGCAAAGTATAAGTATTATGATTCAGAATATACGGAGCCACCATGCCATATGTAAGTAAATGTTTTGTACATTAGGTATTGACTTTCTCTATATACATAATGACTGTGTATGTGACTTTATTGTTACTTCTTATTTTGCAGACTATATATTTAGCAATGGTTATCTTAATCACTTTATTACGTACCCTTTTGACTTCCGGGACGATGAGCTGCTGGCCTACTACATTTCCTTTTTGAGGTATATACACAACTATGAATCGCTTTCACATATATTGAAATATCATGATATATACATAAATACACGACAATATATGATACACGTTTTTTGCCAGAACAACAAGTACGAAGCTCGATCAGACCACGATATCATTTTTCATACAAACGGAGAATGTACGTTTTGCAACTTTTTCTAACTTTAGATTGGCTTTGGTATTTTAACTTAAAATAACTTCGCACATGATTACAGGACGAAGTGGTGGCTTTTCCTCTCTATACTGAGGCTATAAAGTTCTTCCGACATGAAGAGAGTATGGTACGGATAGCAGTACGAACTCTTACACTCAATGTCTATCATGGTAAACTTTGGTTTTTTTAAGTAATTAACTTTTAATGGCAATATACTGTTATATGTGTATATTCTATCATTCCTTGTTTGTGTTGTTTATCATTGTATTTCTTTGTTGTTTTTGGTTCACTTGACTTTAACGTATTTGTCAATAATCACTTAACGACCTTGAATATATTTAACTGTGTGTATTCATTACAACTATTCAATTGCTTGTGCAGTCAACGACGAGAGCGTGAGAAAATTCCTTACAAGCAAAAAAGTGGTGGGCTACATTTCTGATATCGTAACCTTTCTAAAAGATAAAAGCTGTGCATTGGACGATCTGGTGGCCGATGTAGAAAGGTACTGAATTATTTAAACGTATATACCATTACCAAGCAAGTTATTGGTAATTGGCCGTTCCATAAATTGCAATAGTTTATGCATGATACAAATAGTTATTGAAGCTCTTATGCTATTTGCTATATCTAGTCACTATGATCCATAGCATCTCACACGCACAGGCTAGTAATTGGTTATTGCTCTTACAAAGCATCTACAATTTTCTTACATTTAGTTTGTGGTTCATCCCTTAAATTGAGCTATTTGTAAGTAGTACACAATCGGCTGCTGTCAATAGAAATAGTTGTTGATATATTAATACTTAATAATTGTATTAATAATAATAATAATTGTTATATTAATACTTAATTTCTTAACAGGAACCCTGAATCTAGTCAACTGATAGGCAGACTAGAGTATGGAGTAGCCGAGACTGAAGAAATTCTTTATTACTGCAACGACATAGTCTCTGCCGGCATAGCAGATCTGGCTCGTTCAACGACAGATAATTTACTACATCTATTTGTTGTTCCTCTATTGTGTTCACTTGCATCAGTAAGTATTTGTCTTGTAGTTGGTATTAAAAATGGTATCAACTGTACATAGATTTATATATGAATGTACATGTACTAAAGAGCGTTTATTTAACTATTAAACTTCCTTTTTATGAGCGTAAGTCTCTAATTAATACAATGTATAAATATTGCAGGGAACCGCTCTTGCTGCGTTATACTTGCTGGCTCGTACATTGCACATAATTAAGCATAAACCACTTGCGAATGGAATTGCTGCTGCGTTAGTTTGCGAGTCATTTCTACACAAGGAGGACACAACACGAGAGAATGGAGTCGCTACTTCGTGTCCAATGTACTCTTGTGAGCTTTCATACTTTTATATTTTACTTAACATTATACATTATGTACTATAATATTACTAACATGTTAGTTATTTGTTTAAAGTACTCAAAAGTATAGTTTTATAAAATATTGTTTCTGTTCAGGGAGCTCGTTTTAGCTCATGTGGTTTCCGACAATGAGAAGATAGTCGTTGCTTCCGTTACTTTCTTGCTTGCTTTACTGCATAGCGAAGGTTAGCTCTCTGTGTGTGTGTGTGTGTGTGTTTATATGTACATATGTATACACGCACACATATGTATGTAATCTCGATTATCCAGTTATTCTTAAGTAATGTTTATAGTGGACGAATCAATTTTGGATGTTCTTGGACTTCTTCCTCGTTTAAAGCAGCACAAGAGACGGCTTCTGGTATATTCTGTTAATCATATATATCGTATTTAATATATATACTTCGAAACTTATGAAATGAAATGCAGCAAGCTTTGATGGGAAGTAACTCGGATGACGAGTTGCTATTTTCTTCTTTGCCATGCGAGGATAGCATTGATGTGTGCGACTATTCTAGTTTAATGGTAAATATGTGTATTTTTTGTTGAGTGTGTGGTATGCATAATACGCATGTGTGTGTGTTTGTGCTTTTGTATGCATCTATATAAAGAGAGATGCTTACATTTTTAGTTATCAGGCTGAAAGTGAAGAAACTGTGGATGGGAAAAGGCTTCAGCTTTGTACTGATTCTAAAGAGAACCCCAAGGTTATTGTCTTTTATGTTATAAGTTCTATTGAATACATATTTTAATACGTATGTTGTTCCTTATTTTATTTCCTGGTTTAGTAGACAGCTTGCATTACGAGGTGCAACTCTTTAATGCGGATGCAAGAAGCGGTATGTATATGTATATATAGATATAGAAATATAGATATATAGATATTTATTAGTAGAAATATTACTGATAACGTAATGATATAGGATGCACTTTTATGTATTATGTTACATATGCTTAGTTTGTAACATATACATATAAAATTTACATAAAATTCGATACATTTTAATTTTTAATAATCCTTAGTAATTTATGCTACAAGGTCGTGAAAAAGCTTTTGGAGTTACTGTGTAGACGGCCTCCACCTTGCGTGGAGGCACTGTGGCAATGTGGTGCACTGTTATGGCAAATATTTCCATATCATCAAGAAGATACTGTACACAACTCAAGACTAGAAATGATCCATGCAAGTTGAATTTTGTATTATACTGCTATATAGTTACACATGTGCTATTTACTATAGTCAGTTAACTACAATTGCTGGTTTACTTTCTGTATGCAGAATGCTTACGTGCAAGCCAAAGCGGATTTTCTAAGAGAACTTGATGATTGCTGGTGTGATGTTATTCCATCTTTCCTTCCCGAGGTTTGGAAAACATCTAAAAAAGGTGAATAAAAATATGTATATTCTCTTATATATACGACCGTGTGTTACGATAAGTTTGAAGATAATCTGTGTGGATGTGTGTGTGTGTTCCATTAACTCCTGTGTTATTGTGGCTGCAGCTCTTGAAGGTTCTCAATACCGAGAAGATGCACTAACGTTGCTTATGCCAAGTAACCGTACAAAAAAGTTTGACGGTGAGGATATACAGCCCCCTGCAAGAGGGGGCGATAACTAAAACTATACATTAGAATCTAGTAACAATCTTTTAGTTTAATGAACTGCAGTTCAATCTTTACACACACGCACGTGTGTGTGTCTGTGTGTTGTATACTGAATTTTCATTTGTAGATAGTGTTTCATCGACAGCAGTTGCCGAGAGAATGCAAAAAAATGTACAAGTATTTGTGACACTATACCAGTTACAAAGATTGCTCATGGGGGAGGCAAATCCAGAGTATCCCCTCTCAACTTGCTGTATGCAGAAGATTCTACTACCAAAGTTGGTATGGAGCTCAAATTAAGTAAGTAAACCGCTGAAAGTATAATATATTTGAACACACACACACACACACAAATGTGTGTGTGTGTGTAGAGAGAGAGATTATGTTGGTGTATGAACATTTCTAAAGCAATCTGTCCAGGTGAGGATGCATTGCCTTGTAAAGTAGCATTCGAAAAGGCGAAGGAACGTGCTGTATACCTTATAATAGTTGTTCACGGAACTTCTGGATGGCTGGTCCTTGCGGAAGACGTCACCTCGAAACCTGGACGAGGAGTTATCCGTGTAATTGCTCCCTTAGCAGGCTGTATGGTGAGTTTATATATAATCGTTCTCTCTCTCACACACACACGCACACACACACAAACACACACGCACGAGTACACCTGTAATATAGGTTCAGTAGAAACACGAAGAACAGTAGAACTAGGAAGCTAATTTCGCTGTTCTTTTTCTCTTTACTGCAGCATATACTTTTGTCTACACACACACACACATATATGTACTGTGTATAGTATGTCATTTATATATGGTTATGTGTTGACAGCCAGAAGTGGATGAAGAGCATCCAAAGTGGCTCCATTTGAGAATCAGACCGCCTCAACTAGGTATTCTGCGTGTGTGTGCGTGTCTGTGTGTACGTGTACGTGTGTGCCCTACATGCACAACATATGTGTGTGTGTGTGTGTGTTGTTTACGTGTGTGTGTGTGTGTACAGCGGGATCAAAGAGATCGAATAGGAGTAGAAGAATAGATGGGAGGTGGACACTGGCATTTAGTGACGTGGAGAGATGTAAGATTGCTAAAGAAGCTGCATTAAGGGGGTTAAATGAACAGAAACACGCAGTCGCTCAAGTTTTACAACCGCTACTTGATTACTAGGGATCCTTGTACACTATGTAGTAAATTCATATAGCAATTTAATATGTTTTTAAAAATATTTAACTCAATTTTTTCCTTATACAATATTCAATGTGGTGTAATAGTTATTATGTTGTTAATATAATTATTTTGAATTATTGGTACCTCTGTTCTAGGGTTTAATCAGCATATTCCAAGGATATTTACCCATCCCGCCTTTCAGGGCAATTTGAACCTAGGGCAGGGGACTTCTAGGGTTAGCAAATGCAATGGCGGCCAGGACGGCGACCGAGGAAGAGGAGGCATGGCTGGATGCGGAAGAATTTCTAGATCTGGCGCACAATCAATGGCTTCGCAAGGAATCCGAAGCATCGCAACATCCACAACCGGCAGCCGAGGTAACAAATCTCGATGCAATTAAATTAAAATATACATTTCAAAGTTTCTTAAAACAAATATGTACTGAATATTACAATATATAATATGTATACATGAATGACTATAAAAAATATACATATCTTATTTTTTTTCTCTCTCTTTCACACGCATCTCCGTTCACAGTTGGTGGATCAAGATGAAGCAGAAATCGCACTTGCGGATGCCCAATTGAATCGTGAGTATTTTTGAGGCTTATCAGATGATGAGAGATGTCCGGGAAGCGTAAGCTTTGCGTGTGTGTGTGTGCGTGTGTGTGTGTGCGCGCTTTCTTGTATATGACACTAGACTGACAAACACGTGTTGTGTACAGGTCAGCGTTTCTGGTACACCCAGAGCTGGCAAGAAAAGCAACACTTCAGCAGCTTAGCATGATGAGGCTTTCTGCTGTCAAATTAGTAAGCGTTATTGATCAAGCTCTACAATTATCTATTGAGAATGAACGGTGGGTTTAGTTTTCAAATATTAAAAGAACTTGATTATCCATGTACGGGTGTACGTGTTGTGTGTGTGTGTGGAAGAGAGCACAATAATAAATAAAGTGAAGGTTATATTAGAAGTCTACAAGTCTTTATCAGCATATAAACTATTGACGTACGTGTGTGCGCGTGTGTGTGTGAGAGAGAGAGAGATTGAACTTCAACTTTCTAGTGTTTGTTTGCTAATTATTTACTTTTTTTGGTAGGAATGCTGCGTTACAACAAGTTGAGAGTATAATGCAAGTGAAACAGGAGTTAGAGGCAGTTGCAAGAGTGGAGAGAATGCGTTTGCAATCCGAGGTTGCCCAGCTTAAAGAGCATGAGGAGAGTTTGTTAGAAATGCTGGTAATCTCTCTCTCTCTCTCTCTCTCTCTCTCTCTGCGCATTAAGTTGATAATCATAGGAGCAAGAGAAAGACAAAAGCACATGTCGAATCTGCTTCTTAAGAGTGAGCATTTCGTTTACTTATTGATATGACCAGTGAATAATGCGCTATTACTATATGTATTATGTTTTCTTTTTGTTTACAGGCTAGAGATGTGATTGTTCTACCATGCAGTAAGTCTTTACTTACCTTCTTAACTATTTTTGAACAATACATAAACACAGTTGTATTTGCAGTGCACTTCGATTATTGTCATGTTTGCTTGGATCAACATCAACGATCGAGGAACACTTGTCCAAGCTGTAGAAGTCCAATGAGCGGAACTCTGAAATGCAATTTAACGATTAGCTGAAAACGAGCGATTAAAAAGATCAAAATTAAACTTGAAATGAAAATAAAAAAAGCTCCCAGCGAGGATCGAACTCGCGACCTTTCGCTTACGAAGCGAACGCACTACCACTATGCTATGGAAGCGAACATGCGTATAAAGTGCAAAATGCCAAACAACTAAGTTAACAAGCATGACACCACATTTTTACCTGTTACAAAATATTAAATGTACTATATGAGAATTTTAGTTAGCTTCACAGGATTTGAACTGATATATTAATCACTTATATTTACAGGTACGTCTTATTAAGTTTAATGATGTGGTAATTAATTTTTAAAGACTAATTAAATAGTCTTATATCTCTTCTTGCAAGATATAATGATTAAGATTAATCAATTCATTTCAATATAAAGAAACAAGAGTTACACCCGAAAAGAAAAATGAATATTCTACTTTGGTTCCAGGTGAAACAGTATATTCCAATAAACTTTAGGGTTAATATACTAGATTTGGTAATAAAATAAATTGCTGGTATTTTACTATATAGTGATATTTTACATTTTATATACCTTTAAGTAATGTTTTGAGTATGCTCTTAAAGGAAAATTATTAAATACTGTATATATTAACATTTTGTATATTTATAGTTTGTACAACCTTTTATATTCATTTTAATGCTTTTTCTTTTAACTCTAATGCACACACACATATTAATTTATAATCACATATAATTTAATATTAGTCAATTATACAAAACGTAATAAATAACATAATAAAAATATCAACCAACCCTAGCATATATATAATGTATTGTATTTAATAAATTTACTTTAGCTCGTCTAAATTTTTTTAATCTATTTTTACTTGAGCTTAAACATAAAATTAATAATAAATTCAGTATTAATTATTACCATGTCCTAAACTTTTATTACGTAGTATATATATTACTTTTACCCTTATAAATCTAAAATATTTAGGCAAAGGGTTAGGGCTAGACATGGCTTAGGGTTCATGGGGATGGAGGGCCGGGTGTGGATGCTGTGCACTGGATTGCGGCTGCTCAATGCTTTACTTGTTCGCACCTACTTCAATCCGGACGAGCATTGGCAGGCACTCGAAGTCGCACACAGAATCACATTCGGGTATGCTCTGTCTCTTGCATGTCTGTGTTATACATTTACATATACACTAAATGTATATAGTATATACACTACATTATTCCCGTGCGCCTGTGTGCTACTGCAGGAATGTTATTCTGGTTTAATATACATAAGATACCATACACACGGGCATCTGTATATATGTATAGTATACACATACACTGAATGTATATAGTGCTCTTATCTGTGTGTGGTTTGTGTAGATAAATTTGTATGTACTTTCATATTACACACACATTTGTATCTACAGGGGCACATACCATACGTATGTGTGTATAAAAACATATAAGCTGAATGTTATACAATACATATATAGTATACTTGAATTGGTAAATTATACAATCTAAGTTTAATATAATTCACACACACATGCTATGTTTCTATGTGTACATGCATACATATACAGTGGATGAATATAGTATATATAGTGTGCTTTTATTCGTGTGTGTAGAAATGTATGTGTTGCACTCTTACTCTGAATTGATACAGATATGGTCATCTTACTTGGGAATGGAGCAAAGGTCTTCGCAGTTATCTACACCCTCTCCTTTTCGCTGCACTCTATAAGCTCTTGGCAGTCTTGAACCTGGACACACCCTGGCTTATGGTAAGCTAGACGTTCTAAAATTAACATGTGTGTGTGTGTATATATATATATATATATATATATGCATGCCCCGTAACGTAAGCCCTAAACCATGCATGAATAGACATGAAATGATAACATACCCATGGAAGATGCCATGTATCTGCACATATGAGACATATCTCAAGTGTATGTGTGTCTGTACGCGTAAATTTTGTTTTCTGGTGACAAAGGTGTTATCTGTAGGTCAGATCGCCTAGGCTTTTGCAGGCACTCTTTGCTGCTGTTGGTGATGTTTACCTTTGGAAGCTTTCTCGTCATCTATTCGATGATCAAGTCGCAAAATGGACAGTATCCTTATATACATATACGTACATTCATTCATACATACATATCCATACACCACGCACGCAGACATACATGTTATTCATAATCTTTCCTTGACTTATTTTGTTTAGCTGTTCTGTCAATTGTGCAACTGGTTCACATGGTTTTGCATGGTTAGAACACTATCAAGCAGTTTAGAGACAGTTTTAACAATAATCTCTCTTTATTACTGGTACACTCCGACCATTAAAAGACACCTTGGAGTGTTAACAAATCGACAGCTCGCTCTTTTATTTGCATGGATTTCCTGTGCTATTCGACCAACAAGTGCTGTCATATGGATTTATGTGGGTATCCATCAGCTGCTTAAGTGCCGTGATAAGGCTCAATTTATTTTCAAAGAGGTTCTTCCAACTGGGTATGTGTGCGTGCGTGTGTGTGTGTCCATTGTGCCCACTATATTTATATGCATGTGTATTAGTAACAACGGCATGTGGCGTGTCCGATCTCTCTCTCTAAGTCTAAAGCTTTACTGCAATATACTGTTAGGAAAATTGATACATTGTGAATGTGTATATACGCGGTGTTCCATATGTATGCATGTCTATGTTATGTATGTGTATGGTAGAGTACATTTTCTTAGTGTACACCGTATGACTTTGTCTGAAATCTGTTACTGTATTATTATTGTGAATATCCTCAGATGACGATCTTTCTTTACCGTCTAACCCACTATTATCTAAAATGAGATGTACATGTGTTTGATGTGCCTGTGTGTTTCTAAATATACGAACCTGAATTCTAGTTTTCTTACATAAATTGATATTTAACAGGTTTTTCGTCATGAGCATAACATGTGTTGTAGACAGAATAATGTATGGGGAATGGATATTTGTACCATTAAACTTTTTCAAGTTTAATTTTCTATCTGGTGGTGGTGACTTCTACGGCACTCATTCCTGGCATTGGTACTTCTCTCTGGCATTCCCAACGATGGCATTTACAATGTTGCCTCTGATACTACTTGGCCTTATCCGGTCTCACTCTAGACACTGGTTTCTTGCTTTTCTTATTGCGTGGATACTGTTAGTATACAGTTTCCTCGGTCACAAGGAGCCCAGGTTTTGTGCGTGCGTGTGCGCGCTTTTGTGTGGGTGTGTGGGTGTTGCATATGCTGACAGTCTCTCTTTCTCTCTCACACACAGACACGCACGCACGCACAGACAAACGTAACAGTACCTTGCGTGCCTGTGTGTGTGTGTGTGTGAGAGAGAGAGAGAGAGAGAGCATTGGTGATGGTTACACGGTTGTTTCACACTGTTCATGTCTAGATATGTGGGCGCGTTGATTATATATATGTTATGATGTGTTTTCTTACAGGTTTATTTTGCCAGCTCTTCCTGTGGCTATGATCTGGGCTGGATACAGTTTGGCAGATTATGAAAACAACATAAGCAAGGGCATATTCCGGTGGGGTGTCGCTGGATTGTTTTTTAGTAATCTACTACTTGGAGGCTACTTTTCACTTCGCCATCAGGTAAGCTGTCCTAGTCTAATATCACATTTGTATATATACATATTCAACACACAAACGTGCGCGCACCTCTCACACACAGATAAATATTACAATTACATCAAACCTAGTTAGGGTTATAGACACATTCATACACACACACACACATGTGTGCGTACAAATACATACTATGTTTTTATAGCGGGGATCGGAGCAAGTGATGGAGTATTTAGCCTATGAAGCAGCAGAGGGAAGAGTGAAAAGCATTGTATTCTTAACACAATGCCATGCAACTCCGTTTTACTCCTCGCTACATGCAAACTTGCCTATGCGATTCCTCGATTGCTCTCCAAGGCAAGTATATATGCACGCGTGTGTGTGTGTGGTGCGTATACACGGGCATATATATACTATACGCTCGTTGTAATGTAAAACCAAAACTTTATTCATTACTAATTCTAATATATGTTGCATTTAGTAATCACTATGTAATGAATTAATTAATTAAAATATGTTTTTTTTAAGTGGTAAGGAGGGTTATAAAGATGAAGCATCACGTTTTATGGAGGATCCGATAACAGCTCTTTCGATTATGTATAAGAATGAGAGTTTACATAGTCACGTTGTTATTTTCGATTCCTTGGAGCAGAAAGTTCGACCTTTTCTACAATCCCATTCTTACAAGCTGGTACGTGTGTGTGTGTGTGTGTTGGGCGTGCGTGCGTGTGTGTGTGTGTAAGAGAGAGAGAGAGAGGTACACACACGTATTACATTCTTTGTCCGTTGTTTTGTGTAGGTTGAGGAGTTTTTCCAGTCAGATATTCCCGTAGATCGAGAGCTGCAAAGGAAAGTTCTTTTGTATTCTAACATATAGTTTAATGTTTAATGTTTATACCAGACTTATATATAAGCACATCTTCATTAAGTGTTTATGTACATAATATATATGTAAACCTTATTCCAATAAAAGGAGATATTAATTATATATATATGCAAATGAAATTATTTATAATAAAATTAAAGCAACGGACGCGGTTGAGGGGCAATTCGAAAATTAGGGCACAAAACCTGGTGACGGAGGCCCTGGTGAGAGAGTACATAAACAAGAAGTTTATGAAGAAGACGAAGTTCATAGAATGGGAGGAAGGCAAGAAAATGGAATCGCACCGGCGACGTGTTAAACACATGAAACCCGCAGTTGACAATAATGTGCCCAATCTTGGCCCAAGGCTGCCCTCGAACAGAAGAAAGAAAGAACCACGAAACGTGTGTGTGTGCGTGTGTGTGTGAGTGCGTGTGTGTGATATTTCTTTCTTTGGGTGCAGATAAATTACATGAGCTTCAAACTAGTAACTTGTGGTTTCTATCCCGCTTAAAGAAGATCAAAAACAGGAGACCAGGATCGCTTTCAGAGAGGAGATGCACTGGTCTTATAAGAGGGGATGCATGCAAGTAATATGTCCTATCCCATTCATTGGGTCCTCAAATAGTTTGAAGTCTTTGCACACACGCACGCACGCGTACTAAGAATTGTGTTGTTTAGCTTGACAATACCGTCAGTGAAGATGATCAAGTACAAGGGCAAGGTAAAACCACCATTCCAGAGTACCAGGAGAGTGGAGGAAAGTATAGCGCTTAAAGTGGTGGACCTCCAGCACAGGATGACAAGCATAAGAGTGCAGGTAACTAATAAATTCCAGTAGCATTAATGGATTAACTATACTGAGAAAGTATACAGGATAAGAAGGAGGAGGCAGAGAGATGGGTGAAGAAGTGGTTGAAGCAAGAAGAAGAAGAAGAAGTTCCAGTTGAAATAGTGGACTATGCCAAGGCAAGTCTGCGGTCGATCCAACTCCCGTGGACACCTTGTCGACTTTGTCAGTCAGTACAAGCCCTGCACATTCCAAAGGGGGTTTGTCTGCATTATTATGTTGCCTGAGGTGATTACAATTACTATCCACACAATATTCAAATATATTTAACTTATGTATGACAATATGAAGCGCGCAAACAACCTATGGACCCATACTAATAGATCACAATAAGACGTGGAAATATTAAAAAATCATTTGCATCACATAAAAGAACAAACCCATTAAACCCCTTTAATAGTCTTTTTTATGTACTACTAAATTAAATTAATATAATTATACAAAATATGTGGTTGTTGAGAAAAAAAACTTCACCAATGGAATTATCTTAATAAGCAAAATTATGTTTAATGAGATTTGATTTATTTAAGAAACTGGTATATATATATATATATAATTAATATTAAAATAAATATATGCATATTCTTAAAGAATATATATATGTACAACTTACATTAATTATGGTTCTTTTAGGATATTAATAATCTCATTAGGATGGAATAAATAAATAAAAGAACTATACTAGATTAGGATAAAACAAATAAACATAAAGCAAAACAACAAATTTAACAATTATGGAACAAATTAAATTACATCATCAACAACAAATTCAACATATCATTAATAATGTAAGTTTATAATTTTAATAAATTTTAGTTTAAAATATCAAAGTGTTACGTTTCCTTAAGAAAGTCCTAAGTCTTAAGTTTTAAGTTACTTCCCCTTAATTCATGCTAATGTTTATAAAGTTTATTTTATATTTGAGGATGAAAACTCAAGTGAGAAACCGTATATAAGGGGCCACAATAATCTTAGTGCCCCTTTAGACTAATCTTAATATTTAATTTGGTATTCATGTCAACTATCTAATGTAATATCCATGTTAACTTCAATAGAACAATATATGCCTACTTAGATCTAATGTGGCATTCACATAAGCTTTGATATGGTAGTGTATGCTTACTTAACATTTAACCTGACATCCATGTGAAATCTAAGCTTCAGCAGTCCAAAATCTAATTATTTGACAATAAATGAAGAATGTTTATCAGTTTAAGCATTTAACAAGTTTCATACTTATTTTAAATAAAAAAAATATGATTGGTTAACATGTGGAATTTGTATTAATATTACAATATTATTAATTCACAATTTGTCATAGTCTAGATTTTTCGATGGCCAATTTTCATGTGATTAAATTATTATTGGTGTTCTATCATCTTTAACCTAACACAATTGTTTAATATTTATGGGATTGAGTTGACACTACTGTGAACGTTGTAAATAAAATAGGAATGATACATGAAAATGGAATATAAAAAAATAAATTAATTAATACTTACATATTAATTATTAATATTTAAATATACATTTTTAAAAATATTCTTTCTTTAAACCTATATTATTCTAAAACTTATTTCTTTATATTAAAAAATGCCAATTAAATAATAAAAATTACTAATTATTAAGAAAATGAGACTATATACACCATTCATTATTGTAAGAGTATTATCGCTCACCCTTTAAATAAATTAAAAAAGTGTTAATCAAGGTTATGCTTGGGCTTAACTATTTAATGAATCTTAATTTAATTTAATTATTATCTTAAATCTAATGAGTTTATTCTTAATATGGACCCTTAACTTAATTAGTATCCTTAAAATAACTATTGGAGATATCAACTGTCAAATGACAAATTTAAAATAATTATCAAATTAGGTAAGATATCTCTGGTTGGATGGGGGCATCCATGACATACACATACACAAGTAATATAAACTTATTATTATTCTTAATTTAGTGGATCTCGTAACTCAATTATTATTCTTAACTAATGAAAATTTATGCATGGGTTTAATTATTGTTATTTACTCAATTATTATTCTCAATATGATAAGTTGAATTGTTATCCTGAATATGATAAGTTGAACATTTAACCCAATTATTATTCTTAATTTAATGAGTTTATTCTTAAGTTAAATTCATTATAATTAACATGGTGAATTTATCTCTAAATTAACCATTACTCAATTGTTGGATTTAATTATTTAATTTTGTAATTTATTATTAAGTTAGATTTTAATTCAATTAGTTTATCCCTAAGTTGAACCCTTACTTGAGTTGTTATCATTAATATAATAAAAATTCCTTAACTAGTTACATTTTTAACATGATGAATTTATTTTTAAGCTGGACTCTTAATCCAATTATTAATTATTATTTTTAACTTGATGAGTTTATATCTAAGTTGGACCCTTAATTTACTTTAACCTTATAAATTTAGGATAACCATTAGATTAAATTTAAGATAATCATTAAATTAAATTTAAGATAATTTAGGATAATAATCAGATGGAATTTAAAATTTTAAAATGGTTGTCAATGAGGAAATTTAGAATGGTCATTTAGAATATTATATATATGTATATATATGTGTGTGTGTGTGTGTGTATTTATCCTTGTTGGCCACTAGAACAATAAGTCAAATGAACAACACTTCAATGTTTATTTGTATATGTCACTAAACTTTCCTTGAGTTAAATAACACTAAAAAGATTTGTATTAAACTTGACAAATATGTACTAGGTGAAGAGCAAGCTTATATACATGTTAATCTTAGTGTCTTCAAACATTCAATAGACATTCATTTTCTATGTGGATTATTTATAAGTAAGAATATATGTAACTAGGCATATTAAAATATATAGTATACTAGTATAATTTATTATCACCAATGTTCTATAATTATACATTATATTACATCGATTGTAATTGTTATAATAGTTTATTGTCATAAAATTCTTTTACATGTGTGTATTATAAATCTTTTATATATTCAATATATCAATGTCAATTTGAATTTAAAATTAGCCTAAATGCCATAGTTTAAATTAAATTTATCAATGATGGAGATTAAACTCTTTATAACCATTAATAAGCTCATCGCACTCATTCATTAATTTTATAATTGTTATATAAAGTATATTCTATATAATCTTTATATTATTCTCTTTTGTGGGATGATATAAAAAAGACATTAAAATATACATTTTGATCAACTATATCCAAACAATGTATTATATATACACTTGAGAATCTAAGTTGTAATATGTACAATAAGATAGAGATTAAGTTATTTTACAATCAATTTAAAATTCAAACATTTGAATATAATTTTGAATATAAGGAATTTTGAAACTCATGATATAATTAAAAATAAAAGAGTGTCAAGCATTATAAGTATTATCATATAGTTTAAATATGAGATAATCATATTAATTTCTTGTCACAACACCAAAAGAGTTTAATTTTAATATCTTCTTTTGTTAAAATATAATTAAAAGATAGGAACTAAAATAAGAAGAAAACATAGGATTATGATCAAAAAGAGCACGAAATAGAAAGACTTTAAGGAATTGAAAAGACACATAAGTAAATTAAAGATCCCAATCAGTTTGACATTAATTTGTATATTTAAACATCATGCACTTAAAAAGTGTGAATGAAGCACTTTATTAAATCATTAACTTTTGAAAAATAAGATGTTATAAAGGATTATTTAAACCCCAATTTAGTAGTCAATAAATTTAAAATTTTGGTTGTGAAATGAGGCATTTGATATGAAAGACTGCATTTTGAATAATAATATTGTAATCTCAATGAAATAAGAAATTAATCACATGTGTTACATTAACATTATGAAGAGCACAAACATCCACATAATGTATTAAATAATAAACAAAAGAATAGCATATGTATTCTTTATTATTGTTATTAAAATGAACCCATGAGATCATATACAAAAAACAATGGACTTAAATAAATTATAAGAAATGTTAAAATGACAAACTTGACAAAAATAAAACATTTGTAGATATTGATGAAAATTACACTAAAGATAAGTCAATATAACCAAGAAAGTAATTTATTCAAAATTTTGTAAAAATCAAAATGACTATAGAGACACCCATTATGAAAAATGTGAAAAAAGTGAGATATAACAAGACATGATACTAGTTGAGATGGGTTACACATTTAAGTTGGACCCACAAAATTAAAAAAATTATTTACCAATATGAACTATGCAACATGATTTTAAAAGCGAACAATAACATTTGCCATTAACTTAAGATTTGAAATGCAATTTTAAACATAGTTATCAAGGTTGTCACAACGAGATTGAATAAATCATATGTCAAGTCATGAGTAAAATAAACCTAAAATAAACTCACCATGTTAAGGTTTACTAGGTTAAGAATAACAATTAAGTAAATAATAATTATTTAAGCCCATCAACAATGAGCATGTATTATATATATATTATATATATTATTGATTTGTATTGATGATATATATATCAAGGGGATAGTTGTCCTAAGATCAATACAATGGTCTTTATGAGAGCTTGGATTTTTATAATCTTTGGGTTGATTATTAGTGGAGATGGAATGGAATTATTTCATATTTTATGCAATCATATGAAATCAAATTTTCCATAACCTTTTGTATCAAACACTAAACATGTTGTGTCTAACCTTCAAATGAACAACACTCATATTAACTTTACAAGCATGCTCTTCAAGGTTACTTCAAAAAATACTAACAAGAAAATGGGAGTTTATGTGTGGCAAATGGGTATTAATATCATGTACAATGGCTTTGCACTTGGAATTGTCACGTTTTCTCTTTTTATGTAACCTCCTAAGAATTTTAACAATTTAGAAGCAAATATTATACTTAGTAATCTCACTATTCCACAAGACTACAAATATATTCCATTGCAAATCTATTTATAGTAAATGCTTATTACAAGAAAGTTAACTTGACCTCCTGGAAGTATAGAATATATAGGAAAGGAGACATTTATAAAGATGATAAGTGCAATCTTAATGCAACACTATATATGGGAATTCAAATATCATAAGCCATTTAGTAGATTTTAGTTGTAGATGGAGTGTTAAATATGGTAGACAACACACAACATATTTATTTAAGTCTTGTTTTATATAATTAAAGGAAAGAGTTGACCAAATTAAATTAAATAAATTAAATCATGTTTAATCTAATTTATTCATGATTAAGACAAATAACATTCACTTTTAGTAATTCTATTAAAACTTTCTAAAGACTAGGTTTCTCAATTATGTGTGAAATAATTAAAGGGTAATTTTGAAATACAATTTAAAATATTACATTGGTTTTTACGGAATGAATTAAGGTTTATATAATTCAAAAAGTTTAGAGTTATTGACACAAAGTTTAAACATAATGAACAAATTGTTTAACATAAACAAAAACATATATATATTTACAAAAGTTAAAAGATTATGAATAGAATATTTTAATTGTTATGTACTTTAATTCAACTTTAAGATTTGTTTCAACAATATTAATAATACTTCATATACATGCCTGTATAAGGGGGAAAAAAAAGGAAGCTAAATTTATTAATTATAACATATTTTTAAATATATCTCAATTTAAATGACAATTTTAATATTAAACACTACCATTAATAACTCTACCACAATCAATACCTTTTATATTTATGTCCATACAAACAATCCATTGTCTTTTATTGTAAAAATGCAAGTTAGAAAAATATAATATATATATATATATATATATATATATATATTATATGTTTGTGTGTGTGTGTGTGCCATAACATATTTAAATATAAAATTACAATTCTTTAGTGTTTGTATAGAATTTAAGGTTAATAAGATGTTTACACTCTTTAATTTGTAGGCTTGCATTTTTCCACAAATAGTCTTTGCAATACTCTCTATGATATCTAAAGTTGCACATGCAGTTGATGACATGATATTATCAGACTAGAACTTACAACAACATATTTCATTCATTATGAACATAAATGGGAATATCATCACGAGATGAAGGTATTGTCACGAGAAAATTTGGACCATCACCTTGATAGTCCCTAGTATGCATATAGTGGACTAATCTTTTATTCATATTTATACGTTTCTATTTCACTTTATTATTCCCCTTCTTTGTCTTTTCTTGCATAGTCAAACTAATAAACATTATTATGTTAATGCATATAATTAGTGACCATGCACATTTTTTTTGTCTTTTTCATGCACCTTCCTTGTCACCTTCTCAAGTCAAAGTCAAGTCACCTTCTTTCATAACCCCCCACCATTTATGGGTCAAGTCAATTTGTTTCATAACCCCCACCATTTATGAGTCAAATCCACCTTCTTCCATAACCTCCCACCCTCTCTTACACCCTTACCCTACCTTTTATATTATTTTAGGTATATAAGAAACCAAGGCTCAAGGGTTTGGAATATAGATAGAGAGAAATATATATAAATAAACTATTTTAAGTTCCTTCTTTTCTTTTCTTACTTTGTAAATAGGTGTGATTGAGATTATATTATTTTGTGTGTGCTATTATGATGAAATATAAAAATTAGTTAGTGTATCTTTTATGTCATGAGTTTCATCTTATGTTTTTTCTTTCTTTTCTTTTATATTTTTCATGTGTGTGATCATTAGTAAGGACTACTATAATGTGTTATTACTAAAGCCATCAAGTCTTGAACATACAAGTCCTTGAGTGATTTTCTTCGACATGTTTTTTGGTGCGGCAAGCATGAAATGATAATGTGAGTTGTTTATGAATTTTCATGAACATGAATGTCCTTTTTGGAGAAGGTTCTTTCAATTTCCAAGGTCTCTTTAAAATAAAATATTAAAGCGTTGTTTTGAACATTCACATGGGTTACTTTAAATAATAAATTGGTGGTCATTCAAGCATGGGCATTTGAAAAATTCAAGTTTGGAATACAACTTGCAATTGCGAATTTGCTTTTGAGAAGGTAAGAAGTAAATCGAGCATGGATCAAGATTTGGCACCCATGCGATAGTGGTGATATCGATGAGGCACATCGTTTGTGTATGGATTTTCCATACATGATCCTTACATTGCAAGTCTTTAAGAATCTTGTGGAGTTTGAAATTTAGTGAAGCAAGAGTATTACACGCATTGTGAAAGGTTTGATTGTGCTTGTTAATGTGGCAAGTCAATTTTGATGGAAGCATACAAGTTAAAGAAGCAAGTTACGAGTGTAGGGGTCGTGTTAATTGATCTAGTAGGGAAACAAATTAAAATTTATGAATCAACTTATAATGTTAATTCTTGCAATCAAGCAAATATTCTACATTATTCGAGGATTGAAAGGCAAGGAGACAAGGAGCAGAGAACATTATTGCGGTTGGTGACTCTAAGTTGGTGGTGAACCAAGTGCAAGGTCAATGGAAGGTGAAAAAGCCTGAATTGTTGGTGCTCTCTAAGTATATTCAAGATTTCAAAAGGGGATTATACACTTTTGAGATAAAGCACGTTCCTCGAAGAGAGAATCTAGAGGCCAACGAGCTTGCACAAAGGGGGCATTGCCTTGTCAAAGTGACATCTCTTTATCTACTTGTGATTAGGTGAAACCTTTGCCATTTTTACACTTGTAAAGATGGTGTTTATTCCATATATCATGGTTTGCAAAATAAGATATAAATTCATATTTATGTTCATTTAAGTGAGCATGCATTTCGAATGGAGATAAAGGTTCTACCACTTGGGCAAAACTTCTACCATCTTTTTTTAACGATGGAGCATTAAAGTGGTTTGAGCGTCAAACTAGTGATGTTAAGGCTAGTTGGGAGAGGTTGAGTGAGGCTTTTCTAAGGTTAATGCTAAGAATTACTGGAAAAAGGGGAAGACAACTATTGTCATAAGTCAAAATGAGTGATAATAGCCATCAAGGAGAACACAAAGGTTGTAGATGAGGAGTCATCTTCAGTGGGGAATTTGACTCTAGCAGTAATACAAGGTGACAACCTTGGAGCCTCACAATAAACATGAGGTCTATGATCAGCAACTCACCAGGAGCATGAGGCTCAAGGAGGGGTAGTAGGGGTTGTTGAAAAGGGGCAAGAAGCAAGTAGTGGCAACAAGTTTGAGGTAGAAAGAATGAATCGTCGAGCCCTTTTGAGAAGAATGCTTAGTCCAAGTTTGACTCATGAGAAGAAGGAGCAATACTTGGGCATTTTATTAAAGTTTCCCAAGCTGTTTGTGATATCATATGAGGAGCTTCGTCAAGTGGATATTGTGCAACATGAGATCTCACTTAAATAGGTATAAGGGGAGTTGCACAAAAGGCTTATAGAATGGGTTCTTTGAAGTAGAGCATAATTTATGAGCTCATGAAGCTACAACGTTCAGAATTTATTTTTAAGGTGGAGACGTCAGATTGGGTTTTTCTTGTGGTGGTAGCCCTAAAGAAAAATGGTAAATGGTGAATTTGTGTCAACTTTAAACTATTAAATGATGACGCACATCGAGATTATCACCCCATTCCTTTCATGGATGAGATATTGGATGAAGTGATAAGGCATGAGATGTACACATTTTGTGACAAGTACTTTAGGTATTTCCAAGTCAAGATTCGAGAGGACCAATTGAAGACCACCTTTATCACACCATAAGGAACCTTTATTTATAGGGTGATGCCATTTGGACTCACAAATGCTCCAGGAACGTTTTAACAATTGATGAATAAAGTGTTTGAACCCATCTTGGTTCATTCATTAAGGTTTACCTTAACAACTTTTGTATCTATAGTGATAGGATGAGCCACTTGGAGAAGATATAACTAGCATTTTTATGATGGATGATGCAAAAGGATGCTTGAACCCAAAAAAGTGTCAGATTGGTAGTACTAAAGGCACTTAGTGGGACATGTGGTCTTAAAGGATGGCATTGAGTCGAGTCAAGATAAGGTGAATAAGCTACTCATGTTACCAGCTCCAACTTGTGTCAAGAAGGTACGACAATTTGTAGGGTTGGCAGGGTATTATTACATATTTGTGGAGGGATTCGTAGAGATGGCATATCCATTGAACTAACTACTTTGCAAGGAGTTGCATTTTAATGGACATTTTTATGTCAAACATCGTTTAAAAAGTTTAAAATTGTACTAAGTTCACATCCGATTTTGGTAGCACCTAAATGGAAGGAGTTGTTTTATGTCAATTTTACATTGGAGAAGTTTTAATCACTATAATCCTAATGCAGAAGGGTTTCATGTTTATTATGCAGAAAGGAAATTACAAGGGCCAAAGCTTAATTACCCATTGTTGAAGAAGTAAGCAACAACAATATATATGTAGTGGAGAAGTTTAAGAATTACTTGTGGGGGTGCCACTTTGTTTTCCTCATCAATGAGTACGATTTTGAGTTTAACATGAGAAGAGCACAAGAGTGGGTCTAGTATAAATGTTGGACCAAGATGACATTGAAAAGTTCCATTATCTTTTGGAGGTTTGTACTCTTTCACCTGACATGAAGGATTATCAAGAAGTCTACTATTTCTTGATGAATGAAAGTTTCCAGAAGGTTGTACAACAACCCAAAAAAAGAAGATCTCAACCTTATATGGTGATGAAATTACTTTATAGGATAGGGTGAGATGGTGTGCTTTGACAAGTGGTGGGCGGTTAGGACATAAAACAGATCATGGAGCAATGCCATGAAGGATTTTATGGTGGACACTTCTCGCATGACTATACTTCCAAGAAGATAGTTAATGTAGGATATTTTTGGCCGACCCTCTTCAAGGATGTTAAAGAGTGGTGTCAGACTTGCCAAGTTTGCCAGACTTTTGGGAGAAGAGTGTCATGAAGGGGACCTTTGCATCCTATTTACCAACATGTCCATTCGAAAAGTGGGGAATAGACTTTGTCGGTCCCTTGCCAATGGCTTTTCCCAAAATAGATACATTATTGTGGGTACTGACTATCTTATTATGTGGGTAGAAGTAGTCTTTGTTCGAGCTTGTACTAAGGAGATCACAATAAATTTCATCATTAGAACATTGTCACCAGGTTTGGTGTCCATTAGAGATAGTAACATATCAGGGTTCTCATTTCTGTAATGAAGTGGTAAAGCTTCTTCTTTCTCAATTGTCCATCACACGACGATAATCGACAAGTTATTACCCTCAAATTAATGGATTGGTGGAACGGACAAATGGAGTGTTTGTAATATATTAGTTAAGCTTGTGGTGGATCATAAGAAGGATTCTTATCGACAGCACTTTGGGCTTTTAAGATAACACACAAAGTTGCTACAAAATAAGTTTATGGTATAGAAGCAATACTCCCAATTGAGCTGGAGATACCGAGCTTGTGTCTAGCATTGAGGCATGGACTTGGAGATGGTGAGGACTACCAAGAAAGGTTGGTTCAATTAGGGAGCATGGATGAATCATGAAGACAAGTTTTATAACTTGTGGAGACAATGCAACAAAAGTGAAGGCCAAATTCGATAAGAAGATTCGAGAATGACCACTTCATGTAAGTGATTTAGTGATGCAATATGATAGTCAATTAGATAAGACCTTCTCAAAGAAGTTCTTACCAAGATGGGATGAACCTTTCATTATTGTGAAGGCTTATAAGAATGAGTCATATATTTTAATAAACTTGAATAAGAACAACATGGCACACAGGTTAATGGTTACAAGTTGAAGCACTTTCATGTTCGATAGTAGTTACTGGTTGTCAAATCACGTGGTAATGCGTGTTGTTTGGGTGGGATTTATGTCACAGGAAAATTTGGACCATCACTTTGGTAACCCTTAATATGTATATAGTGAATTAGTCTTCTACTCATATTTAAACATCTTTATTTCACTTTACTACTCCCTTTCTTTATCTTTTCTTATATAGTCAAACTAATCAATATTATTGTTAATCGATATAATTAATGTTTACTTTGACCATACACATTTTCTTTGTCTTCCATCCACCTTCCTGGTTACCTTTTTAAGTCAAAGTCAAATCACCTTCTTTCATAACCCTCCATCATTTATGAGTCAAGTCAACCTTCTTTCATAATCCCTATCATTTATGGGTTAAACCCACCTTCTTCCATAACCCTACTGTTATTCTTAACCCCCATCTTATACCCCCTTATTTTGAGTACTTAAGTAACCAAGGCTCAATGGTTTAGGGACATATAGAGAAATAGATGGAGATAAATATATATAAATAAATTATCTCAAGTTTGTTCTTTTCTTTTCTTGTCATGAGTTTCATTTCATATTTTCTCTTTCTTTTCTTTTATTTTCTTCATATGTATAATCGTTAGCAATGATTATTATGATGCACTATCATTAAATCCGTTAAGTCCTGAATATATGAGTCCCAGTGATTTTTCTTCTATAGGTACTACTCACAAATTTTATTTTATTTAAAATGATTTAATTATGAATCTTTATTAAATATAATGCTTTTTGCCTAATTGATAATCCATTTTAACTTGAGAGCATAATTCTTATGTACATACCAAACTGTCGTGATAAAATTTCTTGTAGTAGTTCTCAATTAACACTATACTATAAAGTGTACAACTTATGCAACTCATAACTAAAAAAGGCTTATAATGCATGGTGAATATAAACTCATGTACCAGTCATTTTTTGTTATAGCAATTGACTTGAGTAGAAACGTGTTGGGAATAGAAAGATCTTGAGTAGAAACGTGTTGGGAATAGAAAGATCATTAGAGATGTGATTTTTTGCTAATAAAAAAAGGGTATATTAGGCCTGACAAAATATTAACTCATCCACCTTTGCCTAATGCTAAAACCTACGATTCTAAGATCGCACCAATGTTAAAAAAAAAAGGAAGTGTAATCCAAAATATGTGTTATATACATAGTTAATGTATATTCTGATCGATACAATATTTATGCAAGAAGTTTTGATTGAATAATATATATGCACTTTGATTTTAATGTATGTAATATATACATGTGTGTGTGCGATGCAAAACATGCGCTCACCAACTTAAACTCCACATGTACAATGTAACCAAGAAATATTCGTTTGAAGACTTGTAAATGATATTTGCCGATAATAGAATATTTGCCAGAAATCTGCGCATCAATATTTTATTAAGATTTTAAAGAAACTCCTGGGATCAACAGCCATTTCATACTCCCAAAGGAAGTCCTGCTATAGCCGCCAATAAAGCTAAACACCGTCTGGCCACCCAGATCCTTAGGGTTAGTTGTGGTTCAGGGTACCCCTTGTCGTCCTAAAAAGGTTGTACTCCTAGGCTCCTGCTAAGCAAATTAAGTTCTTCTATGTGTGGAAGTTTCTTGAATTTGGGCTGATATATGCATTCACCTCAAACTCTTGCACTTTGATCATAAACTCAACGTCAACATCTTTGTTCTCAGAAAGCCATTTTATAATCCTGTTGACTGAACCCTCAAGCTCCGTTTTAACCTTGACATCTAAAAGCTCCATTGTCCTTTTGAAGTATGGCTCTTATCTTGTATGCAGAATTCTCCACAAGATTCTTCTTCTCATCCATTTTCTTGTACTTTTCATCTTCTACTCTGTTGTTTTCCGCATCAAGAATCATCTTCTGAATCTCTGTTTGGCTTCGCTCGATGTCTCTAATAATGATCTTATTACTCTGTTTCTTGTGCTTAGCCGAGACGGTCAATACCGTTCACGTCGATGTTAAACTGGACCTTAACTTTGAGCTTTCCTCGAGGGTGCAGGAGGAAGACCAGACAATGTAAACGCACCTAGCATATGGTTGTCCTTCGCCAGAGTTCTTTCACCCTCGTAGACAGGAAGACGCATCCGAGTTTGGTTATCTTCAACTATCGTAAACACATGCTTAGACTTAGCTGGGACTGTGGTGTTCCTTGGTATTAAAATGCTCATCAAGCCATCATTAGTTTCAACACCCAACGAGAGAGGTGTCACATCGGATAAAACGAGCTCCTTATTCATGCTCATTTTACCGAGGCTTGCAGCTTGTACTGCAGCTCCATATGCAACAGCCTCATCAGCATGAATATTCCTGTGAAGCTCCTTTCCATTGAAAAAACTCTGCAAGAGTTCCTGAACCTTAGGAATGCGGGTGGATCCACCAACTAAAACAATATCTCCAATTTGTCTCTTGTCCATGTTGGCATCGTCAAGACATTTCCGCACAAGCCCCAAGCACTCTTCAAACAAATCCTTGTTCAACTGCTCGAATTTTGCTCGGCTAAGCTTGGAGGAGAAGTCAATACCGTCGTAGAGACACTCGATCTCTATTGGTGCCTCAATTGTTGCGGAAAGCACCCTCTTTGCCTTCTCACATTCAGTTCTCAGCCTCCTGAGAGCACGTGGGCTGTCACGAATATCTTTCTTATGCATCCTCTGAAACTCCTTGATGAAATGCTCAACGATGCGGTTATCAAAGTCTTCGCCTCCCAAGTGAGGATCACCAGCAACAGCTTTGGCCTTTATGGATGGAAACATCAAAGGTACCACCTCCCAAATCAAAGACAAGCACTCCACCCGACGTCACAGCCTTGTTCATGTGAAGACCATATGCAACTGCTGCTGCAGATGGCTCATTAATAATTTTCAACACGTTAAGCCCAGCAATAGCCCCCGCATCTCTTGTGGCTTGCCTTTGAGAGTGATTGAAGTAAGCAGGGACCGTGATTACCGCATTCTTGACGGTGGTTCCAAGGAATGCTTCGGCAGCTTCTTTCATCTTGGTCAGGACTATAGCAGAGATCTCTTCAGCAGCAAACGTTTTCTGTTCTCCTTTATACTGCACATTGATCATAGGTTTATCGTTGGCAGCAGCTGTAACTTTGAATGGCCACAGCTTGATATCCTTCTGAACCACTTCTTCAGCAAACCTTCGGCCAATCAGACGTTTGCATCTACGTTTAAATGTTTTCATTAGCTTACCATATGGATTAAAGGACTTACCAAATATTGTATTCCTGGGGTTCACTCCACTTGATTCTTTGCTGCATCTCCAATCAGCCGGTGAGTGTCGGTGAAGCCAACATAGGATGGGGTTATTCTGTTCCCCTGGTCATTGGGAATGATCTGTATGCTATCATTATGCCATACTGCAACGCAGGAATATGTCGTTCCAAGATCAATACCAATTGCAGGACCTTCACTAGCCATGGCTAAAAGAGTGAATCAAGTGCTTGGTGCTTTCGAGGTCAAGCTGGAGTGTTCGAGTTCTTTAATGCAATTGTTTATTTATCTTGTAGCTCCATGAAGGGTACAATTCAATAATCTTGGGTTCATCATGCAATTACCTACGACTTTTAAATTAGTCGCGCCTGACTTAGTCGCCATTCCCATACTTCTATACCACTTGACAGATACTTACTCGTCATTATTTTGTTTTAAGTTAATTTTTAAATTAAATCCTGACGCATCAGCCTGGAGCAAAAGAAGATGAAAAAATAAACAGCTATCGTTTCACAGTTGTAGGAAAGAGCACCAACTTTAACTTAGAACAAGCTGGAAAAAAAAAGAAAATTTTAATAAACACTCTGGTGGTGAGATTATGTCATTTCTGCAGATCTTCTTTATAAGCTGGAAGATAAGTTGTGGTCTTTTGCTACTCAAAGACATATGAAATATGGCTCTTTAAAAATGTGACTTTCATTCACCTATATCATGCACAATATGATGATGTCCATACAGTTTCTAAAGTTTGGCTCTCAAAACCATTGAAGGAGGTCATCTTGGGTAAGATCTCAAAACCTGTTGAAGGAGATGGTAAATCAAATGCCATAAAAGGAGTTTTAAGGATGAACCCATTGAACTCACTAAGTTTGTGACGCCCACTCAATGTTCATGTCGTTCCAGTACCAATTATCTCACCATGTTAAAATAACTCAGTTACAAACTGTATAGTAGCATCCTAGATAACTCAAGTCCCATTATTTAAGGTTTTTGAAATATACTTAATATATCTTACTTTAGTAACTCACTGTAAATTCAACAATTGGGTATAGTAGCATTAGATAAAGTAATTAAAGTCATCCGAAGTATACATGATATGTGGATATGTGAAACTTAGGCTTTGCACATGGCATATACTCATTTACTATTTAGCATTTATTTGAATCCTAATTCTCTAAAAGTAAAGTGTAATTTAGTACATTAAACACATCTTAAGATCTGACTACTATGGTGCAAATGCTAACTATATATTTTTATGCTTGTACCAAAATAAAATACCACTGGTATACTTGTGTGTGTAATATATATTACTATTATAATTATGAATCATAATACAGCAATCTATTATGATTAAGTTAAGTATATCAATTGCTGGATAAATAACTTGCTAAGTTTATTCTTTAAGTTCTTAGGTTTTACTTACTTATTATCTTAATCTAATGAATTTATTCATAAATTAAATTCTTAACTTGGTTTAAGCTCCTAGGTTTAATTATTTAATAATTTTTAACTTAATTATTATTCTTAACATAATGAATTTATTTTTAAGTTAGACCTATTGTTATCTTTAAGCTCTTACTTAACTATTTGATTATTATTCTTAACTCATTTATTATTCTTAATCTAGTGGTTTCTTCTTAAGTTGGACCCTTAATCCAGATGTTATCGTTAAACTCCAACTTAATTATTTATAACTTTTAATTGTTATTCTTAATCTTGTGAGTGTATTCCTAAATTGAACCTTTAACGTTCTAGGTTTAGCATATTGAGTTTATTCCTATTACCTAGTGAGTTTAACCTAATTGTTATCCTTGACTTTATCTTAGTTTGAACCTAATTATTATCTTTGACCTGGTGAGCTTATGCCTAAGTTGACTTAGGGAAAAAAAATTTGATCGTATTATTGAAACACTATGGTTATTGTTAAAAACTATAAAAATTATGTATTAAAAGTTGGTTATCCTAGACCAAGAGATGGAATAAGAATTTAACACCATGGTTATATATACAATTTAGTTCATGTAGTTATTTATACAAGTTAAATTGTTGTGTTTGCGAATAGAATGTATGGCCATAATTTTGATTAGCAAGTTAGTGTACATGTTTTTTGTCAAAGTTTTAACTTGAAGAGCCAACACGTGACTGCCAAGTGGCTATTCGACATCAACACCCATATGTGAGCAATCTTCCAAGACAACCCCAAAAGCCTAATTCTATGCTTAAATAGGCACGGTCTTACCCTAAGTCCCCTAAACAATAAATCGAGTAGACATTTAAGATCCTACCCCAAAAGACCTAAACATGTTCATGCCCTAACCCTACTAAGGAGATATGCCTTGCATACCCTCATGACAGAGTTAAGGCATCATGACTCACCCTTGAGGAATCAACTTCATCAAGGAATACAACCCCTTTAGGGTAACAAAGAGTGCCATGAACCACGACTAACCTTTAAGGGTTTGAGTGGCCAAGACATACCCTAGACCTAAGGTTAGAACTCAAGTGTGCACCGTAGGCGAACACGAGTGTTCTACTATGTCAGAGTTTTAACCCAAAGGGCTAACACGTGGCAACACGTGACTGCCAAGTGGCCATTTGGCGTCATCACCCTGTGTGAGCAACGCTAAGTCTTCCAAGATAACCCTAAGAGTCTAACTCAGGGCCCAATTAGGCACAAAGACTTAGAGTCCTACCATAAGTCACATAGAATGACCATCCCTTGAACCCTAGAGGACAACTTGGACTAGACTTTAGGATCCTGTCCTAGTAGACCTAGACAAGCTCATGCCCTAACCCCACAAAGGAAATGTGTCTCACACATACCCCGTGATAGAGCTAAGGCATCGTCAATTACCCCTCGAGGAATCATCCTCATCCAGGAGTACAACCCCTTTAGGGCGACAAGGGTACCCTGACCACGACTAACCCCTAAGGGTTTGAGTGGCCAAGTCATACCCTAGACCTAGGGCTAGTACTTAGTGAGGACACGAGTGTGCACCGTAGGCGGACACAAGTGTTTTGCTAAGCAAAGTCCCTAAGGCTAGGTTTGGATAACCCTAAGTACATGACCTTGTGAGTGCTTACGAAAGGGTTTCTGCTAATGAGCTTAGGTTGTTCAACCCTTGGATTCTAAGGAGAACACTCCCCTAGCCAAGTGTGCAAAGCACACCTAGTTACGAGACCTAACCTCCCTTGAGCGGATGCCCAAGGTTAGGACCCTAGTGCAAGCACAAGCATGCCTGTTGGCTAGAGTATCCAACCCTTAGCGATAAACCCATGACACAACACCCAAAGGGCATGCCTTGGGTTTTGTATCGCATGACGTCTAGCCTAGTGTCACATCTCCATGTGACACTGCCTTCCATGATGTGGGCTATCATGTCATAGCCCTTAGATTCAAGAGTTGCACCAAGTACCACAACGTGGCTCCTAAATGTCAACTCTAGAACCCCTCAATGAACCCTCAGGAACCAGGTAACGTGAACCTGTCAAACAAGATCCCACGCCCGAGTTGGACAAGGACACGGATGTGCCTTGCTTGGCCGTGAGTGCTACACCTAGCTTGACGTGGAGGAGGAGGCTGGAGACAAGCCTCAACCTCTGCCTCTTGGAACGTGCATTCTGACAAGACCTCCAGGCATGGATTCGCCAACGTTAAGGGTAAGTTACCCCGAAGGTGGGTCGTACCCCTGGCATCTAGAAGTTAGGGCGGCACAATAAAGGGTTGTACCTTAACGACACAAGTTAAAGCTTGCACCGGTAGAAGAGCAATGAACTCAGTCATGAACCCAGGAGCTCTCCTACATACTCTACCTTATTTATGTGACGGACCCCCCCCCCCCCCTTTCCTGTATGTGTAAGTGGGCTGGCACGGAATGCTAGCCCCTTAGATAATTAGATGAGTTTGCACACTAACTCCTACCCCTAAACCCTACCCAAGGGGAGTGGGGTTTTAGGGCGTGGGTTAGGGCAACCCTAGGGTTAGGTCAACCCTAGGGGTGTTCCTAACCCTATTTAACATGTCAAACTCATCTTAATTAGGACGTCAAAATTGGGGGTGAGTTTTTTAGAAGGTAAGTGCTACCTTCGCTTAGAGTTTCTCGCGACATCTAAAGATAGCAGGCCGAACTACCCCTAAACACCTAAGTGCACTAAGCG
>PUQB01000509.1:0-181874 GCA_003024785.1 Selaginella tamariscina
CGTCACTTCCAAGGAGTTATCAGATTCCTTGGTCCGAAAACCTGCCGCAAGCTCAAAGTATTGCCCGAGTTCACGTTCCGCAAACTAGTGGTTGAGGCCTTGCTCCGGCCGCCTCAACCACGCCAAGCTAGGAACGACACCTAAACTCGGCTAGTCCGTGTATCCTGATTCACAAGGTGAGTCTCGTTCGTGGACTTAGTCAGTTAGGGTTTGAGTTCCTAAGGCTTGGGTTCCTAATACGGGTTACTTTACCAGATTCCGTGGGGTTTCCAGAGAGGGGATTCCAGGGTTGGCACCTGGCAAGCCGCCTTTGTGGCACCAGATAAAAACTCTGACACACATTGACAACCATAATGTTTATATTTAAATAATACAAGAAAATATATCTTTTCAACTTCCTATAATTGTGGAGGAGAACATAACATGAATCTTATACTCTAATAACACAAGGCAGTGAATAAAAATGTCCTTCTCCCATCTATTGCCAAGACATTACACATGAAGCAGTACATATGCATGTAGGAAGTGTATTCATAACTTGAAATGTCGAAGAAATAAACATTTCATAACTACATTTAAGATATTACGATATGGTGATTGTGCATTTTTTTCCATTCTAACCTCTAGATATATAAGAAAAAACAATTGCTCCACAAGTGAAACAATAATAACAATATGTTCATCAAGAGTCACCTCTTAACATATGACTTTTCATGTTCTTATGGCTTCCTTTGCATCCTAACCTGACACCCTTCCCTATTTGTAGGGACATTCCAAAATAAAGGAAACATAAGAATGGGTCAACCAATTTGACATCTAAGTTCAAACACAAGTGTGAATTTTGAAAGCACTAGGAAGGGATTAAGAACATTTGAGATACATTAGAAGCAATTATGTAAAAATGCAAAATGTTTCCTGCAAAAAGGTTTAGGGTTGAGTTGAAAACAGATTGACTAAAGTGTGATGACTTAACAATAATTCATCCTCGCGTCAAGGACAATGGACACTTGACTAGTGAAGCAAGTTTTACAAGAATACTCAATGCAATTGAAAGTTAATTTACCTGGGCAAGTATGACCAGTTGAGTGACTTTTTCATTTGCACTAATTTAAATAACACCAAAAACCAAGAATTAAAACGTTTTGCAGTCTAGGTGGACAAACTAAAAAATCGCATTTCTTTAACGAATTAGGATTAATTCCTTGAGAACTTGCTTTCTCAGTTTATCATCGTATAGACTAATCTTTGCCATGTATCAGTTCCTCCTTCACATGGTCAACCTTGTGAAAATTCAAATTTGAAGGTGTTACAATATTTTTTCCTTTCTTTGACCTCATGACACTATGTAGTATATGTAGTCTAATTTTTGTGAATCACTTGTTGATATCTAAGCCATATTTTCCTCTTGAGTCACTTTTGTTTATTTGTCGATTACTTATTTCTTAAGCTGAATGCCAACCCCATGAGAGGCTTCCTCGATTAGCAACACAACATCCCTAGTGAACATAGGGGTTTACTCATGTGTCTAGTAAAGAAGTCAGCTGATGATGGACCTGTACTCAAATGTCAACCTAAAGAAGCAACATACGCTTTTGCACATTGCCTGAAAGCATTAGTGAATTTCAAGCTTAGTAGCATCTTCAATATCAAGTTTCTTTCCTCCTACGCTTGAATATTGCTTCCATCTTGAGTGTTATGATTTCGCAAGGTTTACATTAGGCACAAGGAATTGTTGTTCCAAAGTTCCCTGTATTGGATATAGTTAGATTATAATTAATGATGTACTTACTTGTAAACTATGTTAGTCCAATGATGTTTTCTCACCATCCATCGAGCAGCTATGTGTGGAATTTACATAAGTGTTTTTTGTTGCATTATTAAATGTCAAATCTTATAAGTTCCTCACATAGTCTATGTTGCTCCTTTGGACTCGTACTATTTGTTAATTTTTAACATAAGCACTAATGTTATTTACGTGCTTTCGAAATTATATATTTATTCGTTTGTTGACGACTTCTCTGTGTGTAATGGAAACAGTAACCACATTCATATACATCATCGTGACCAAGACTTTCCTCATATACAGAAAGATTTTTTTATACTATTACATGCATATTTATATGTGTGTGTGTGTGTTTATATACAGCGGCAGCCTCATCATTCATGAAACCACAGATTTGTGGTACTCTAAATCTTAAATGCATGACAACACCAACAAGCTTGTTCCAACTTATTTTATGCATAGCAACATCCTGCAACCATTTTACTACTACAACCGTCTAAATGAAATTCAACAATAGAAGTGTTTAGAATAAATGCATTAATGATACTTATATGTGGTTGTAAATAAATATGTTCATAATAACCCATCAACAATTTTATGTATATGATCAAAATGCAAATACACATATTCTAGGTCAATCCCAAGACACATCCTATTTCATAAATGCAAGTTGAATTCATCCTCACAAAAGACATTTTGAAAACATGAGGAACCTCATTTACATATTGACTAAGAAACGACTCTAGGTAAGGCCATCTCAAGGACCTTTTAAGTTCCAGTAGCTTGTTCAAACCCTCGCTTGTGAGTCTTGACTTCTTTTAAGTTAGATGCGAAAAGTTTTTTGTCATAGTTCTAATTGACTACATGGGTAAAGATTGTAGGATATGTGGATAAAAAGACTCAAGCGTAACTAAGTCATCATGACCAAGGGCCCTCTCATAAACACCAATTGGCCCTTTGCCTAGTTGGCATAAGGGGAGAGGGAAAGGTTGTGACATTTGGTATCGGAGCGGTTCCGAGTTTGAGAGAATGAACTTTGAGTAAAGCTCACGCCACTTATTGTACATCCAAGCGTGGGTAGAATACTCACGCCACTTGTGTACACCCAAGCGTGAGTAGAAACGCCTTTGGCTACACCTTCTGGAGGAAGGCATAGTAGCAACCACCACTTGTGTACAGCCAACATGAGTAGAAGTACACAAGCGTGGGTAGAATACTCACGCCACTTGTGTATAGCCAAGCATGAGTAGAAACGCCTCTGGCTACACCTTATTGCCAAGCATGAGTAGAAACGCCTCTGGCTACACCTTCTGGAGGAAGGCATAGTAGCAACCACCACTTGTGTACAATCAAGCGTGAGTAGAAACGCCTCTGGCTGCACCTTCTGGAGGAAGGCATTGTGTACAGCCAAGCGTGAGTAGAAACGCCTCTGGCTGCACCTTCTGGGAGGCATTGTGTAAACCAAGTGTGAGTATAAACGCCTCTGGCTGCACCTTCTGGGAGGCATTGTGTACAGCCAAGCGTGAGTAGATGAGGGCATCCACTTTCTCAAATGGGTGAAGAGTGTCATAGTTCTAAAGATTGTGGGATATGTAGTCAAAGACTCAAGCGTAACTGAGGCATAGTAGCAACCACAGACTCATGGGCCTTTCTCCATAGTAGCAACTCTTGAGTTTGTGGATGAGGGCATCCACTTTCTCAAATGGGTGAGGAGTATGGAGGAATCCTTGAGTCTATGGATGAGGGCATCCACTTTCTCAAATGGGTAGAGAGTGTCATAGTTCTAAAGATTATGAAATATGTAGGATATGTAGGCAAAAAGACTTAAGCGTAACTGAGTTATCATGACCAAGGGCCTTCTCATAAATACCAATTGGCCCTTTGCCTAGTTGGCATAAAGGGAGAGGGAAAGGTTGTGACATTTTAATCCTACAAAAGAAAAAATGTTGTTTGCAATATCTCCAACACACAATATATTAAATTATATTACAATCAACAAGTCCATTCTCAGTGCCAAGGATGGACTTCTTAAGTACTAAACCCATCATTGGCAATGAGGTTTTACCGTATTTAGGACGGTAAGAAATCACTTATTTTTTGATAATGTGGAAAGGCTTATATCATAGGAAATTGATTAAGTCATTGTGTTTCTAATGAATATAAGAATATTGTTGATATATGTAATTAGTTTTCACAATTTAATCCTTCTTTAATCACAATTATTTAAGTTAATTATTTTAATGGTTTATATATAAAGAGGATAAATTGAAACGACCTTCGGGATTAATGCATTACATCTATATACACGAGTTGGAATATATAAGTTTTCTTTAAATACATATTGTTTTTCTAAATTTTAATTTATTAATTAATTAAGGTTAATTATTTACCACTAATACAAAAGCGGGCTAAATTGTAAAAGCGTTCTTGTAATCTAATCAAGTAG
Organism: Selaginella tamariscina; assembly: GCA_003024785.1. NCBI lineage: Eukaryota > Viridiplantae > Streptophyta > Lycopodiopsida > Selaginellales > Selaginellaceae > Selaginella > Selaginella tamariscina. Next base: position 4,230 of record PUQB01000509.1, read on the forward strand.
GTCTTATAATCTATATAGAACATGGCATATGCATGCCAATGCCCATACTAGTAGTAATCTTAATATTGTATGCATATAGTATAAATATAATACATATAAAATTAGTATTATATGAAATAAAAGAGGGAATATGCAGATTAACAATATGTTGATGCACACACACACAAACACAAACACACACACACACACACACACATATATATATGATGTGATTTAAATGATTAATAACAAGAAAACCTATGTGCATATATATTTAGCTCACTAACACAGCCACATGTAAACACACATTCACTCACCTTTGCCTTATCCTTGTAATTTGCTCTTTAGCTCTTATTTTAACTGTCTTAACTAGATCTAAATCTTAGTAGTTCAAATTAATGATTAAAATTAAATATTTTTATTATACACCAGTGGATCATATTTAAATATTAATGGAACAATTACTAACTTTCATTCAGAAATAGGTTTTAACAAATGAAATATGTTTTGAAATAAGTTGTTGAAACCCAATTTTCTTTCTAAAAGATGATTATAACAATTTATTTTGCCAAAACTAACATTACTCAGTTTCTAAACATGTTTTAATCAAATTATGGTATATCTTTAAACATATTTAACATACCCATTTTTACTAAAGCCTTTCTTATTTTTAAATAATGTTTACCATTAAAATAAATTTAATTATTTTTGTTTCTAAACATAAGATATTATTAATATTTTTTAATTCTTTTACTTATTGAAATAAAATCTAACCATTCATTAAAACATTTTTAATATAGTTGATGTAAAGCCTTCCCTTAAACATAGCATATTATTATATTCTATTATTATGGCTCTAGTAATAATATATCTTTAACATATATTAAATTGTTGATATAAGATATTACTAATATCTTTTAACTTTTTTATAAATTATAATTTCCTTAAAATTGAAATCTATTCAACTTACATTTACCTTTTATATTTCAAATTTTAAAATTAAATTAAAAATTAAATCATTTAGTAGGACATATTCTTAAAATATCTACATTTAAAATAATTTAATGTTAAATAAAAGCTAAACCATTTTATTAAGGCATATATATATTAATTAATATAATTTTTTTATACTTAATGAAGTTTAAACCACATTATTAGTAAACAATATTTATTTTATATTTTAAATAGAATTAAGACTAAAATATTTAACTAAAACATATCTTTTATAATAAGTTTATTACATGTGTGTATTATCGCGATCCTAAATCGCACTCATCAATGGTTGTTTTAAATTTATTCAATATCCATTGTGAATCCTATTTAATTATTTTAAATATTATTCAACAGTCATCTTAAATTTTATTTGATGGGTCGTATTAAATGGTTATCCTAAATTGTTCACCATTTTGAATTCATTTTGATAAATTAATTTAAATTATTTCCAATAGTGATCCTAGTGGTTATCATAAAGGGGCTAAAGTGGTAAAAAGTTCAATATATAGATAATGTTATTTAAATTATCCTTAATAATTAGGCTAAATGTTTAAATTCATTAATTGTTAGTCAACTTAAAAATAAATTCTCTAAGTTAAAGATAATAAATTCATTAAGTTAAAAATAATAATTAAGGGATAAACTTAGGATAATAATTAAATTAAGGGTCTAATTTAGAAATAAATTCACATATTAAGAATAATAATTGAGTTAAAAGTAACTTAAGGATAATAAGTGAATTAATTAATAGTCATTAAATAATTAAGCTCAAACATGTAAATAAAGATTTAATTTAAAAATAAATTTATCATTTTAAGAATAATAACTAGGTTATAGGTCTTTATATAGTTAAGCTCATAAGAACTTAAAAAAACTTATTATGTTAAAGTTAACAATTGAGTTAATATAAAACTCATGAAACAATTAAGTTAAGGAATAAACTTATTAATAGGTTTAAGGTGATTACACCAAATTAAGAATAATAACTGGGTTAAACATGTGTAAATAAAAATCCAACTTAGGAATAAATTTAAAATAATAACTGAATTAATAGTTAAGCTTAAACATGTGAAGGAACCTTACAATACGAATTTTCAAAATAAACTTATTGTGTTAAAAATAATAATTAAATTTAAAGTCTAGCTTAAGAATAAACTTATTAAATTAATAAAAATGTAATAACTGAATTAAAAATTCATCTCATTCGTTAATTATTATCAAATAATTAAGCAGTTCTTCAATTAACTTTTAAACCCTTAAAATCTTTCACTCTCCAACAAATAACTACACGTAGCCACTGTGTCAATACGAATATCCAAGAGCATGGTTCCCTAGATTCCTTAACCTGTGAAGCATGTCTGAGGATGAGATCTCAGCAGCAGAGGAGGAGTCATTGAACAAATTCAGGGCACGGATTTCAGAGGAGGAATTGCACTGCCAGGCCGTGATGACGATCAGCTGCTCCTCAGGTTCCTCAGAGCCAGGTTATTGGATCTCAACAAGGCATCTCACATGTACAAGGAGTATATTCACTGGCGTCAACAAATTCTGTACAATCTGTTCTTCAGGTCAGCATAGTTTTATTCTCTCTCTGTATATATGGACATATTCTAACACAGGCATCCATAGGAATTCTCATATCCAGAACTTCATCCAGTCCTGAAAGCATGGCCTCAAGCATGGCATAAAGTTGACAAACATGGTCGTCCCGTCAATATTCAGCTTTGCTCAAGGTTCTACACACACGCACACCACACCAATCCATATTTAGTAGGTAGTGTCTCGCATGCATAGTTGCACGAACACACACACACACTTGTATCAGAGAGGATGTTATATATATTTGCAACATGTAAATTTGATTGAGCTTGTACAGGCTAAATGTTGAAGCTCTGTTTAATGCTACAAGTGAGGAACGTTTACTACGGCGTGGGATATGGGTATTAGAGGATCTTCACGAGCATAGGCTTCCTGCTTGTTCTAAAGCTGCTGGTCACTACATAGGTCGTGCTACAATCATAATCGATCTCAATGACGTGGTACTTATAATCTACACACACATACACACACGCAGAGTTAAAAATGATAACGTTTCAGGGGATTTCTACATTTGCTAATGCAAAACTGAGGAGGACTTTATCCAATTTTGCCTACATTCTTGCGCAGTATTATCCAGAGTACCTTGGGAAGATGATTATTGTGAATGCTCCAGTTGCCTTCAAGGTGATATGGCAGATGCTTAGTCCATTTATTGATGAGAAAACAAGGAAGAAGATTAGCATCCATAAGAAAGATGGCTCTCAGGATCTATTGAGCTTTGTTGATGCTGATAACTTGCCTAGCTTCCTCGGAGGGAATTGTCTCTGTCATACTTGCCAGGAATTGAACGCATGATCTCCACCTTTATATGAATTCAATAAGATTGTTTCAGCAATGTTCTTCCATCCATCTGACACCATCGATGTTAACAAAATCCTGTTGGCCTTCTCAAAACTCCAATGAGGAATCTCCACAAGAATGGCAGCCGCATATTCCAACGCACTAACAATCTCACCTGCCATGTTGGAGTCCATGCACCACGCCTTGGCCGTACTAAATACGGTAAAACCCCGGCAACCTCTAACTGTGGAATCTCCACGCCGGACACCGTTTGGATAGTTCTGAAAGATACCGAACACCTCCCCATTCACACGACACTGTCCTGGTTCTGGTTCTTTAACGCATCAACATTATGCTTAAGCCAATCTCCATGGGCTCTACATCCATGACTGAGTCGGATAAGACAGCGGTGAAAGATACCTCTCCATATACTGACTGTAGTGAAGCGTGGGAAGTACTGCGAGCAGCGTGCCGACTCCGGTGTATACACATCTTCTGTGAGAGTTTGAGTTTGGAGCCAACTTCTCTGTCTTATATTCTCGAAGATGCCGTAAGTGACCGCAAATATCTTCCACAGTTCCCATCTGCATAAATACAAACAATATATGATATTTTAAGGTGTTGAGACCGAGGACTAAGTCGTATCAGTGTGAAACATGGCATGTTTATAATATTAATTCACACGATATTAATATACATATGGTTATTATAATAATAAAATAGCAATACCTGCACGTTCCATGCACTGTGATAAAAGCGGGTATAAGGATTTAGCATTGTCAACAGGCAACTCTAGATATCCTTCCCACTTCTCAGTAAACCAGCCCTGCCAAGAAAACTTTATATATATATATATATATATATATATATATACACACCAGAAAACAAAGAATTTGTATGTATAAATGAATACTATATACAGACGTGCGAAAACAGTGAGGATGAGTGTCCTTAGACGGTTTCTTCTAGATTATGTTGGCGAGTCTGAGTATGCTACTCAAGCTCATCTTCATAGTCATTTTCATATTCTTGCTATAATTTATAATTAATAGAGTTTGCAATGAAGTACCACATATAATCGAATAGATAACTTAATAGTATAACGTCTCAGTTTGTTTAGTACTAGTTGTTCTAATCAAGTTCCATAATCAAATTTACCGAGCTTGAAGACGCCATAATACTTATTTAACCACTCGGGTATATTCCTCATGTAAAGCTGTACTATTTAGCAGTTAATTAAGAGTTAACGGACCCACTAAGCTCCACTAACCGAAGCATAAATGAGCATGATTAATCAGCCGTTGATATGGTAGTGATCTGAGCCATCCGATGGGCGCCGGGAATCGACGGTGATGCCTGTTTGCCGGCGGGCCTTATATTTAGGTTGCCGGAAATGTGTCACCGGACTACCGGCGATGTCCAGCTAGTGCGTGTATAGTTGTGTTCATTCTCTCTCTTTGTTCCTCATTTTCGGCAGAGGTTTTTCGGAGATGGCGATGGCGGCTCCCGAGATGGCGGCTATGGCGACACGGAGTCGGATCTCGGACTGGCACCTCGGATCTGCCACGCGACAATGTGGAGCTCGGACTGTGACGGCGCTTCAATCGGGGCGGCATTCATCGGCATTTCTTTGTAAGTTTTCCGAATCATCTCTAGAAGCACAGGGAAGCGATTCCGCAGCAGAAAAGAGAAATCTTTCCTTTCCAAGAATCCATTCGGCTTTCGAAATGCAGCAGCTGTATCACCGCATCTGTTGTAACGCACGGGAAATCGCTGCCGAGTGAACAGTTTCTTCCTTCCGTGAGTTTCAAGTCTGGCGGTTAGATCTAGAGCAAGAAAGGAGATGGATTTGAGGATTCTGAGCAATGTTGAATAGATCTAGTCAGGATTGAATGCAACAGGGGACATTTGGATAAAAGGGAGGATAAATCATGACTAGCAACAACAGCTACAGTATACCGGCAACGAGTTTCCCGTCTCATCAGCTGAGCAATGGGCTCTATGTCTCCGGCCGGCCGGATCCACACAAGGAGAGGCTGCCCACCATGAGCTCTACAGCAATGCCGTACACAGGAGGGGACATAAAGAAATCCGGTGAGCTGGGAAAAATGTTCGATATCCCGGTCGAGGCACCCAAATCGAAGAAATCTGGTCCGATTGGAAATGTACCACAGCCGAAGCAAGTGGGTGTCGTTCTGTCGCGGTCTCATTCCGGTCGCTCCCGTCCGGGGCTCCTCGGACAGCTTTTCCCGCTTCCGGACCGATCAACATGAGCAAGTCGTATTCGCAGAAATCGAATTCGGGGCCTCTTTCCGGAGCGGGATTCGCGGGTACACATGGGTCGAAATCTGGACCACTCACGGGACCACAGGTCACAGGATTGAAGACTTCAGGCCCTTTATCAGGTGGAGCTACACCAAATGTTCTGAAGACTTCCGGCCCACTTGCACCGAATCTGCCTGCAACGGGACTTATTACGTCTGGACCGCTTTCATCAACTGGAGCTCCTCGTAAGGGATTCTCAGGCTCTTCTAGAACCCGGGGCATCTGGACGGTTTCCCAGAACCGCATCAATGCACGGCGGGGGCAGTAACAAACATGAGCCACGAACAGAACTCTTCTTTCAAGAGCAACTTTCCAAGAGTTATACTCTGGACTGTGATACCACTCTTCATCATGGGATTCATTGCCGGTGGATTCATTTTGGTTGCCGTCCACAATCCCATACTGCTCATCGTGGTTGCTTCACTCTTCGTGGCATTGATGATGCTCCTCGTCTGGAATACTTGCTGGGGGACTAAGTCCGTTCTGGGTTTTATTGGCAACTTTCCGGATGCTCAGCTGAGCAATGCCAAGGACGGGCAGTACGTAAAAATTACCGGGGTAAGCTTGGTTGTGTGTGTGTGTGTGTGTGAATTTATTGATCAATATGCTGAATTCCAGGTTGTAACGTGTGGAAGTGTTTCCTTTAGAGTCGTCCTATCAAAAGGTTAATCGGTGCATATATACGTCAACGTGCCTTCAAGAATACAGAGGAGTTGATTCAAAGCCAATCAATGAGAAGCAACGGAGGTTCACCTGGGCTATCAGGCATATGGATGTAAGTATAGTGCGCACTCGTGTGTGGCTTGTGCGTCTCTCTCTTCTCTCTCTCTCTCTCTCCTCTCTCTCTTCTCTCTCTCTCTCTCTCTCTCTCTCTCTCTCTCTCTCTCTCTCTCTCTATATATATTATATATATATATATGTATGTATGTATGTATGTATGTATGTATGTAGAGGCATGTGGTGGATTTCTACATTTCCGATTTCCAATCTGGTTTAAGAGCACAAGTCAAAGTGGATATGGTGCAATATTACGCCATATGTTGAAGAGAACACGATAGTGGAAGTTGCGCCTACTACAAAGGAACTACCAAAGGATTTCGTACGCTGGTTGTCCGAGAGAACCTTCCAGGGAGGATAGAATAATGCGACTCACAGAGGGGTACGTATGCTTAAATTCAATGTTTATGCTTTGAAGTAGTCGGCTATACACAAAGCGTATACCTTTATACATGTATATACTTATTTATGGATGTTTTTTATGCATACTGATACGTCATAGTATCCATATGCATACGTATGTCTACACACACATACAACGTCAAAGCAGCAGTAAGTATATTCACGTTCACAGTAAGTAAAAATGGTAAAGTACACATTTTGTCTCTGCTAGTGTATGCATATGAATGATACGTTTTTGTATTGTATAAAAACATATACATGTCAGTTTCACAGGTATTGTTGTTGTGCAATATATTCTTACTTTAATATCACTCTCTTCTGTGTGCACCTTATGAACCACTCCGTATGTGTTTGTATGCGCATGCATTGTGTAGACAGACACATGTTAACGTCCAAAGTACTAAATCATTATCGCGTTTGACTTTGTGTTCCTTTATGTACTCTTCCACACGCAAACTCGTACACCCGCAGCCAACATTCGAATGATATTGCCGTTGATACCCACCCACACGCACTAAAGTATGATGCACTTTTATCTGCCTGTAGTTTATGCAGGCACACGCAAACTTATGCACAGACGCTCCCAGTCTCACATAATTCAGCCCCATGTTGTTTCTCGTGACTATAGGTGTATATGTGTATGGTGGACAAACCCATGATATACTTACACACACACAAATATGACATCGGTGTGTAGTTGAAACTCGTGATATACAGATACATCAAGGAAGGGAGCACGGTGACAGTGTTGGGAGTCGTCCAGAGGCACGAGAACGTACTGATGATAGTGCCACCACCGGAGCCAGTGTCAACAGGGTGTCAATGGCGGAAATGCTTACTACCAGCCAACTTAGACGGCCTCATCATAACATGTGATGAAATTTCCAAGGTCGATGGCATACCAGTTTGAGTAAGAGTTTCCTCTCCGCTTGTAAGTATGTGATTGCAAAGTGAAAAATTCTTTGTTTTTTTTTCTGCAAATCGAGTCATTATTTATATTGTTACCATCTCTTCTCCTCTTTTGTGTATGTGTCTATGGCTTCTCTAAGCATATGAGGTCTTTCACTTATCTCTCTCTCTCTCTCACACACACACACACACACACTTATTGCACATGCATGCTCGTAACTAGCTATGCCTTGTTACAGGCATTTATACACACTCTCAGTCTCTCTAGCTTTTTCCTTTTAAAAAGAAATCATTGTAATTAATATATCATTGTTCATGTACACAGTATTTCAAAATTAACAGTGCTAATTTAAGTTAGTATATAAATCGTTTCTTTGTTCATTATACACACAAAAGATACAATCTTCTTCTATACGAGTTCAAACTTAAATTAGCGTTCTTTTATTAATACTATGTATAATCTTGTTTAAATTGATATTAATATAATAGTATTACCTATACATACGCGGCTAGTTTGCCGGTCAATACATTTTAAGAGAGATTTAAGATGTATATTATTATGACATAAGGAGGAATATTAAATAAAATATGAATAAATTTCGTTAATGTTAATGCATTTTGAATTAATATGTTTTCTTATTGAATGTGTTTTTGTGCATGTTAATTAAAAGCTTAAAAAGAAATACCTACCAAAACCTTTGAAATTATGGAAATATTAAATCGTTCGTTACTACGTGTATAAAAATTGAAGGGGAAATAAATTTTTGATACATGTGGTAATGAACGATTTAGATTATACTGGTATATCCGTAGTATTAGATAAACTGTTCATGGATTGCTGATCTAATAATGTTATAATTGTTTTGAAAATATACCTTTGGATTAATTATTCATGATTTTTAATATATATTTTAAGTTGACAAACCCTCAAAATTAAACATAACTTTCATAAATAAAGCTACATTGTTATTTATTATTATTGTTTTATATGTATATGGTTACTTTCTATTGTTTTCTTCATCATTTTATGTAACCATATGTACTGATCAGCTTATATATAATTATATATAATATGATATCTAACCTATAGTTCTTTCTGCTTGCATGTGTAACTAAGAACATAATGAAATCTCATATTGTAGCATAATACAATTAAACAGCAAAACGAGTACAAAATGACTTATATAATTCAGTTTAACAAAACAAGTTGGTAAGACACAAAACGAGTTGGTAAGAACTTCAGTTGTGGCTGGGATTAGGGCAGGGGGTGGAGTTGTGAAGAGGGTTGGGACCGTCGGAACCTCGTGGAGATCGTCGCCCCAGTTGTAGAACGGGTCAGGTCCAGAAGGAACTTCTCTCAACTCGGGCAACTCGTTGTGGACGGGACTCGGACCAGAGGGTGGCAGATCCACTTTGGGCTTTAACACTTGGAACAATAAAGGAATATCGTGGTTGTACGGGACTGGGACCAGACGTTGGCAGATCCACTCTGGGCTTGGATACTTCAAACATCATAGGTACGTCGTGGTGTACGGGACTGGGACCAGATGGTGGACTAACCACTTTGGGCTTGGATACTTCAAACGTGCCTAGTTCATTATGTACAGGATTCGGACCGCCGGGTGGCAAATCGACTTTGGGCTTCGAGGCTTCGAAAGCGCCTACCATGTTACCGCCCGGACTCGGACCGCTGGGGCACCTGAATAACATCCTGCTCCATGAGTATTCTCGCTTGCAACCGAATACAAATGCCGATAGGAGCAGCAAGCTCAAGACTATAAAGACGCCATCTCTAACAACTGACTATGAGTTCTTTCCTAAGTAACCACTGAATATATAAGAGGCTAGGGCGCCACGCATGGAGGGAGCCACGCCATAACCGGTCTCTACCTGTACCCGATTACTTAAAAAGGTGCGATTTTAGAGCAAAAATATGTACCCTAAATCTAGACAAAGGATAATAATACCCCCATCATCTATTATTTTTTAGAATATTCTAAGAATATGTGTATACGTACATTACTTACTTCCTTTTTTCAAAGTGGTATAATCTATCAAGTTTACCGTGAATTCAGTTCTACATCTAACGGTGTACAATTGAAATCAATACACATCCAATATTTTGATATTTTGAGTCATATTTGATCTACGTGGATGTGTGTGTGTGTGTGACAGAGAGAGCATTATCTCTCTCTCTCTCACACACACACGCACACACACACACATATTATACAGATAGTTGAGTTATCGGGTTTGTTTAACTTTTCTCAGTTACATATGAATAAATTTCATTATGGGGAAGAATTTCTAAGAGCGTCTTTGTAGAAGAAAGAGTTTAAAGAGCAGCACATACACAGCAGCCGATGACATGTTTCCCGCAGCAACAAGCATGGACTTTATAAGCACCAATATCATTTCCAAGTCTCTCTCTAGATCCCCACATTCTTCTTCTAAGAGCATCTCCAGATCGATCTCAATGCCGTCTTCACCGAAAATCAGAGGCTTTTCGTGCCAATTCAATACCATGTCCTGTTTGTACAGATGCGACAGGCTGCTATTTTCTTCATGGAAAAGCATGTCGTTCCTGTGACCGAAACTCGATTGATCTGAATTGGGTGGCTTGTAAAACGTTCTTGCAGTCGGTGTAGCGACCCATGAATCGGAATGCGAGCACACCGCTCTGGGACATCGCTTTCCTGCATAGAGTAGCCATGTATTCGATCGAAAAGCTTTGATTATACCCACATATAAAACTGCTGTGAATCAATCAAGATCACTGCAAAAGAGCTATAAATCGATCAAGCAGACTACAAATCAATAAAATATATATGCTGAGAATCTACATATTTACGCTGCTTTTCCGCGTTTTTCAATGCAGTGACTTTCACGGTTGGCCACCAGAATTGAGCGTTGAACTTATTAGGGCATGCACATCACTTTCGTGCGTGATCCAACGGACAGAACTCATGCCGCTAGATCAGCCGTGGATTTTAGAGCGCATCTTCTGGAACAAATGTGTACGAGTTTTTCAACAACCCCGAGTTTTGAAGAATGCTTCCTGGTGTTGAGCTCGCTCGTAGAAGGAGAATAAGCTACTCTGACAGATCTCGCTCCGCCGCTCGTACATCACGGGAAGTATGTATCATATTTGTAACAATTTCTCAGCTTTATAGATAATTCTTCATATATATTTCAATTGTAGACGCAATTAGCGGTTGCTACTGCACTTGAAACTCTTCAGGCACGATATACATCCCAAAGAGAAGATCATGCAGCCAGGAAAGCAGCAGCAAATGAAGCACGAATCCGTCTTGAAGCCCGTCTTCGAGCAACTTCATTAAGGTAATAATATAAACTTACACGCGCACGCACGCACACATTTGATACTTGATCTTGTAGAGGCGTTAATGGTGTTTCGGGGAGCTACAAGAAACGTGGAAGCGAGAAAGCTGATGCCAGTTAATGAGACGAGAAAGCCAATGTTGGTCACAGAAGAAGTGTACAAGAAAGGAAATGGAGGGGGTGAACTGGACGTGTCCGAGTGCCCGATATGCTTGGAGACGTTTTTGCACGGCCATGACATTGTGTTGAAACTTCCTTGTAGACATAGTTTCCACAGGCAGTGTGTGACTAAGTGGGTCCAGACCAATGGCTCCTGTCCTTATTGCCGTTCTCATTTAACTGTATAATATAAGTATATTGTGTGCGTGTGCGTGTACGTGTGCGTGTGTGTCTAAACTCAGTGGATAAGTATAATACAGTTCAGGAATACACATAAATGCAACATTGTGTGTGTTTTAGGTCTAAATTTAAAAAATATGAGGTTTCTCCATCTCATTGTTTTAGTGGGCGCCTTGGTAGTGGGCTTTCAGCTGCGAAATGGTACTTACACCACAACACACAAACACACACAAACACATGTATATATATACGTTTTATATGGTAATGATTTTAGGTTATATGCGAAGAATGGCGACAGTAGGACTGAGGCCCGTTCGAATCGCCGTCGTTGGGGATGTGGTAAGCATGGAGAATGATTATTTCATATATCAATTATGTGTTATTATCTTATTTTCTCAGCATGGAGAATGGAAACATGTAACAGACCAAAAAGCTTTGCAACATATCCAGGTTAGAAATAATCTAATTAATTTAATACCACGCACACATATATAGAGACACGTGTGTATCTATCGTTCTATATATGTATGTTTTATGAAATTATTTATTTGTGCAGCCGGATCTGGTGCTGTTTACGGGTAAGTTTTTCTTCTTCTTTTTTATTATTAAGTTTTAAGTTTATATGATACAAACATGTGTCTATATATATATATGTGTGTGTGTGTGTGTGCATACTTATAGGTACACACGGATTTAATTTGCTTTACCTTTTTAAGGGGATTTTGGTAACGAAGATGTTAACTTGGTGAAAGAAGTTGCTAAGCTTGACATGCCAAAAGCTATTATCTTAGGAAACCATGACTGCTGGTGGAGTGGTCTCAGGTATAACATGTGTGTATGTGTGTGCACTATATATAACTTTATCATAATAATCATGAAACTATCTGCTTGGGCCACATATTGAGTTATTAAGTACATATTATTCAGGGAGAGGGGCTATAAAGTTCAAGAGCCACTGATCAAGCCAAATGCAGTACAGGAGCAAATATCAGAGTAATTTCTTTTTTATTTGTGTGTGTGTGTGTGTGTGTGTGTGAGAGAGAGAGAGAGAGAGGAGGAGAGAGAGATACGAGATATGTATCTGATTTTTGTTAGACTTGGGAAGTTTCATGTAGGATTCAGACGTGTAGATTATCCCCTTCTTAAACTGAGTGTAGTGGGTGGAAGGCCATTCTCACTCGGTGGTTCTAAGATGTTTGGTCACAAACACCTTGCCTCATTGTAAGTGGTTTTCATACACACACAAAACACACATACACGGATATCTCTATGTTTTCCTGGTTGAGCTAATTAATCTCTCTTTTGTGCAACTAGTTATGGTGTTACAGACTTCAACTCCAGTGCTCAAAGGATAACAGAGGCTGCACTTGGCGCTCCTGAAGACCATTCTATCATTTTTCTTGGCCACAATGGACCAACTGGTACACACGCACGCACGCACGCACGCACGCACCGTAAAGTTGGGGAATTCTGAATACTTTATAACCAGGACTGGGCTCAAATGCGGATGATATATGTGGGAAAGACTTTGAGAAAGGAGCTGGTGACCATGGTGATCCTGGTAAGCCGCCATAGTATTAAACCATTATACATGTATACATTATACGTTATATATCCACGTTTGTGTGTGCGCGCGATATCTTCTGTTTCATGTATATAGGAGAATATTGTTACATATAAAGAATAAGCAGACTCTGAAGTCCATACCCCTACTTATTTCTTGTTACACGCACAGACACACAGGCACATACATGCTCGTCACTAGCTAAAGAAGCCTATTCCTTGTTACAGGCAGTCACTCTCTCTCTCTCTCTCTCTCTCTCACACAACACACACACACACCAACACACACAGCTGCTTATAGATACAGGTGCACAGATCTGTGTTTTGTGTGTGTTACAAAACCATTTTCTGCGTTTGTTTTATGTAGATTTTGAGGAGGATTGAAGTTTTGTGAAGGCAAACGAGGGATACCACTGGTAGTATTCGGTCACATGCACCACAAACTCTCGAAAAATCAAGGGTGGAGGAAGATGACTGCAGTTGGAGGCAAGGGAACAGTCTACTTAAATGCCGCAGTGGTTCCAAGAACACGAGATTCCGAGCGCGAGAGGGAGTTTGCTGTGGTGGAGATGGTGAATAACAAAGTGCACAACATTGTTGAGACGTGGGTGAGAGTCGAGGGTGAGGATGTGAGTACTGCACAAGAACGTGTTTTGTTTGATAGTTCTAAGGCTTAGTACATACGGCCAATACACATGCATTTACACGTTGAAAGTGTGTGTTCTTTGTGTGTAATATGCTGTTGCTTAATGTGCTTAAAAAAAAATTTATTGAAATTTTTCAATCACACACACACACATACACCACAATCAGGCCCACGTGAAGTCCAGATGCAACATACTCTCGTACGAATACTTCCTCGTGTACCATCTCTCTCGCACACGCACACGCGCACACATACACACACACACACACAATCAAACTCACACACGCCAATCAAACACATGTCGAAGTGTTGTGTTTGACTACTGTAATTTGAGAGAATGGCGGAAGCCGGAGAGAGCATGCAAGCATACAATCAGATCTGGAGCCTTACACTGGAATTCGCTGCACCATTCGCAGTGAATGCCGCACTCAAGCTGGGCATATTCGACATAATCTCCAAGTCGGAGTCCGAACAGGGAGCGACCTTGGAGGACATCAGTAAGCAGCTGGAGCTCCACGGACATGTTCCACAAGGTGGGAAGCTGTACAGACTGTTGAGGTTCCTGGTGTTTAAGGATGTTTTAACCTTAAACACTGGTAATTCTCGCTATGGACTCACTCCAATGTCCGAGATGCTTGTTCGCGGTGACAACAACCTCTTTGTGGCTCCCATTCTGTCGTTCTTTACATCGGAGGTAAACCAGCTCTGCTGGCAACATATAGACAGTGCTATCAGTATGCCTGGAGATTCAAACCCATTCATAAGAGCCCACGGTATGGATCCGGGCAGTTACGTTAGATCACATCCCGAGTTCGGTGAATTCATTGAGATGTTCAGGGTGGCTGTGAAGGACGCCGAATTTACAGCTACTATGAGATGCTACCACGGCTTTGAAGGCATTAGAAGGCTTGTTGACGTCGGGGCGGCACGGGATCGTTCGTCGCTGAGATTGTCAAGGTTCATCCTCATATTGAAGCCTTCAACTTTGACCTTCCTCAGGCATTTGCGAATGCGCAACCTTATCCAAGTAGTTTGCCATCCATTTTTTATTTGATTCATATTGTGTGCTCGATCAGGTGTGAAGAATGTCCCTGGGAATGCAATGGAGAGTATACCTTCTGCAGATGGAATTTTTATGAAGGTTAGTGACAAGAGTTGGAAGAAAATTGAAGATGAGATTTGATTTTGCAGAACTTCTTGCACATGTTTTCGGACTCGGACGCATTAAAGATACTTGCTAACTGTTACGAAGGCGCTTGAGAACAATGGCAAAGTTATAATAAGCGACATGGTAATGGACGAGAGTAAGGAGCTGCACTTGCTGCTTGACATGCAGTTCCTTAATAACCAACGCTACGAACGCACCCGCGGAGAGTGGGAGTCGTTGCTTGCTTCCGGTGGGTTCGAGAGGATTAGTTTTTATGATATTGGTACACCTTTCTCAATTGTTGAGGCTATTAAAGCTTAATAATGTAGAATTTGAACTCTCTCTCTCACACACACGCGTACACACACACCCATGTATGTATGTATATATATATATATATATATATATATAGTAACACTGTACCTATACATTTGTATATGAATACGGCCAGATCAACCGTTCTAATTTCGACGGTCGTCATTTGCAATTAAAAGCTTGTCCTAAGCATATTCTTTAGGAACACTAATATATAGAGAAGGAATGCGGCCAGATCAACCGTTTGTAATTTCGACGGTCGTCATTTGCCATTGAAAGCACATGTCCTAAGCATATTCTTTAGGGTTGGGTTAGGGTTGTTGAGGAGGGGAGAAGAGCGGAGGCTACTGAAAATGGTGCGTGTGTCTCACCCGACAAATCCCATGAATTAATCGTTTTCTTGTTCAATTTCTACTCCTTTGCTTACTGATCTCTGTTTGTGTATGCAGCTTCCGCTTTCGCTTCTGAAGACAGCAACAGGACATCCCATGGTAAGCAAATTGCTGCTATTTCCCTTGTTTTTGTGATTCTAATCTTGTATACAGTTAGTAGAGCTTAAGAATGGAGAGACTTACAATGGGCACTTATTAAGTTGCGATAGTTGGATGAACATCCATTTACGGGAAGTGATCTGCACCTCCAAGGTAAATTTCCGACTTGGGTCTTCTTGTTTTGTATCTAGAAATTAGTTTCTTGTTTAACTTTGCAGTGACTTGAGCTTCCGTTTGTAGGATGGAGACCGGTTCTGGAGGATGCCCGAATGCTACATCAGAGGCAATACTATTAAGTACCTCCGTGTTCCCGATGAGGTGACAAATCTCTCGTTTCCCATAAACACACACATGTATGCGTGCGTGTGTGTCTAGAGAGAGAGAGAGTTGTTTATCAATTTTAACTGCACTGACCTGTGTACATTTTGTGATCTAGGTGATTGATAAAGTACCAGACGAGACAAAACGTTCAGGTAATTTGACTTCTATATATGTATATGATATCATTTGCAAATAACATACTGACATATATACAATTATATATCTACACACCGTATAAAGGAAAGTTTTTAATCGTTTCCTGTACAGACCGGAAGCCTCCAATGGTGGGTCGCGGCCGAGGACGAGGAGAAGTTGGAGGAAGGGGTGGCAGAGGAGGTAGAGGTAAGCTCATTTTTAATAAGATATTGTGTTAATGAATGGTCATGTGTGTGTGTGTGTGTGCCGTCTATAAGACTTATATCTACAGGTGGTCCTCAAGAAGGAGGCCGTGGAGGCCGTGGAGCTCCGAGGGGTGGTCGAGGTAAGAGTCTTCACGCGTGAACGCACACACATGTTGTGTGTATATATACGGTCATACATATACTGACATTGTTTTGTTGTGAAGCTGGAGGTAGGGGCCGTGTTTAAGTGAAGAAATGGTGTGCGTGAAGTTTTGTAGCAATAGGTGCTGCTTAATCTGCTTCTTTATACTGGCCTCCTTTTTCTCTTTGAATCAGTTTTTTCTTTGTAACATTGTTGCGTGAATTTACACGGACTTCAGAGATCTGTGGTCTTCATTTTTATTCGTTTATTAGTGTGAAAGAAGTTATTGTTTTAATAATCATTGAGTTATAAAATTAATATACATATAATATAACAATCTTCTTATGATTTCATTAAATAAAATCAATGGTTATAATACACAAAGGCAAAAGCAAATTACTTATAAAGCTCACTTATGAGTAGTGAGTGGTTATTTGGTCCTGATAAATTTAAACTGTCGTGTCATTAATAATAATTACCATTATGCGTCTGCATTATAGTAATTAATTGAATTAAAAAATAAATTGTTAAGGTGCAATTTTCATTTGCCCGTGGCTTTTACATATACATAATACAACAAATAAATATGCACAGAATGTGATATTTTATTCATGTACAAAACCTGAAGACCTTTTGCCACATGGCACACATGCAACACATGGGGGCAGATCACCACCCATGTTTCATTATGCATGTGTGTATATACACATACGTATATACAATATATAACATCTTACATTATCCTCCCCTTTGCAACTTGTAGATGGTGATGGATCTGATGCTCCTAGATCTGTGTGAGTTGGCTCATCTAAGGTATGATCGAATATACTCAATGGGTCTCGAACGACAAACTATTTCATTCGAACTACGTGAATTATCTCAACCTCATGAGATGTAATAAGCCAGTTGCAAGCCCAGGTGTAGTCAGCTTAGGAAAATGTATCATGACTAAGTCACTATTAGTAAAATTTGGTGAAATTTAATGTCATGTATTATAAAAAGATTACTGCCGTATTTGAACTTGACCAAGATGTTCAGCAAACTCTGCACATAAAAGAGGCAAAACAACATCCAAATGCTTGGCACGTGGCAGATTTGATGATAACCCCAATTCACTAAGCAACTTATGATCATATCCATACAATGCCTTGAATGGAGATATACCAATCGAACTCTGAATGTTTGTTACACAAGTAAATCTCAAGCATTGCAAATACTAATCCCAGTCAGTGTGATTGAAGTTCACATACTTCGAGATCATACCCTTTGCGGCTTGTAGATGGTGATGGATCTGATGCTCCTAGATCTGTGTGAGTTGGCTCATCTAAGGTATGATCGAATATACTCAATGGGTCTCGAACGACAAACTATTTCATTCGAACTACGTGAATTATCTCAACCTCATGAGATCCTACTAATTGTACTTAATACACCTGAGGACCAACCTTTTGAAGTACTCGGTAGGGACCAAGCCACTTATGTAATAAGCCAGTTGCAAGCCCAGGTGTAGTCAACTTAGGAAAATGTATCATGACTAAGTCACTATTAATAAAATTTGGTGGAATTTAATGTCAAAAGATTACTGCCGTATTTGAACTTGACCAAGATGTTCAGCAAACTCTGCACATAAAAGAGGCAAAACAACATCCAAATGCTTGGCACGTGACAGATTTGATGAAACCCCAATTCACTAAGCAACTTATGGTCATATCCATACAATGCCTTGAATGGAGAGATACCAATCGAACTCTGAATGTTTGTTACATAAGCAAATCTCAAGCATCGCAAATACCAATCCCAGTCAGTGTGATTGAAGTTCACATACTTCGAGATCATACCCTTAAGGTCCGATTCAATCGCTCCACCAAACCATCAGTTTGTGGATAATATGGAAGGCAAATGAGTGTTTACCCCTAACCTCTCACACAACACTCGGAATACCTCTGCAATGAAAGCGGGGCCATTATCTGATAACATCCGTCTGAAAGAATGCTGCAAAACCACATTATCGAACAAAAACAAATGTTGACATGGCAGTTGCATCGGAAAGGCACCAACCTCCACCCAACGAGTTAAATAATCAAATACACAATGATGTACTGATTACCTTGAGAAGAACGTGGAAAAGGTCCCATTAAATCCACTGCAATTAACTCAAAAGGGCGAGAGACATGATGGATTCTAACACCCCATGGCCCGAGTCGTAAAGGAATTCCGAGTTTACAAATG
The DNA here is from genome assembly GCA_003024785.1 of Selaginella tamariscina. NCBI lineage: Eukaryota > Viridiplantae > Streptophyta > Lycopodiopsida > Selaginellales > Selaginellaceae > Selaginella > Selaginella tamariscina. Next base: position 22,870 of record PUQB01000509.1, read on the forward strand.
GGACAGCTTTGATATACCTGATCACATCACCACGCATGTTGGGCCAATAAAAGGATCGGTGAAGCTTTCCAACACTCGTTGGTGACCAAGATGACCTCCAACAATAGGTGAATCATGATATGCTCGAAGAAGGTGTGGAACATATGTAGAGGGTACAACCAAACGCCATCTGTCTTTTGGATTTGTCCCAATAAAATACAATAAACCATCATGAAGTCAAAACTGAGCATGATATTGTCGAAACCGAGGTTCGGAAGATGGATTTGCAAACGTAGCATGTAATTGCCTTGTCATAGTTCATATTTTTGAGCATCTGTCACTGTTTAAGGATGGTAAATCGGCATTAAATACTGAGGGGCTTGTATCAAACCGCATGCTGCAGCTACTTCATAGCAGGCAAAGTGGAGTCAAAAAGGGGTGCTCGAGAAAGTGCATCCGCATCCACCATTGTTCCCCAGCATGTGCACCACCTTAAAGTTATATACATGGAGATGTAATGCCCCACAACCCACTAAATTCTTCTGTTTTAATAAGAAAGTGACTGCAGCATGATCACATTCCAAAAGTGTTTCACTCCCATGTAAGTAGGCATGAAGTCATTCAAAACCCCAAACAATAGCAAGGCATTCTTTTTCAGTAGTGGAATAATATTGCTCAGCAGGTCGAGTACTCAACTAATGTAAGCCACCGTGTGTCGAATTGAAGGATCTGCAGCATCGGTTTGCATCAACACACCAATACCAATATCAGAGGCATCTACTTGTAAAATGAACGGACGAGTAAAATCTGGGTATTGAAGTAATGGTGGAGTTGTCATAAACTCTTTTAACTGGTCAAATGCATGTTGACACCTATGAGTCCACTTGAAAGGTACTTGTGGACGAACTAATTCCCAAAGAGGGGTAGTTCGATCAGCAAGATGATCGATGAATCAACTTAAGTACTACACCTTGCCAAGAAACGCTAGACTTCCTGTACCATACAGGGACGAGGGAACTCTCAAACAGCTCGCAACTTCGTTGGATCCACATGTAAACCCTCTCAAGATATACGATAACCCAAGTAAGTGGTGTCGGTCGATCCAAACATACACTTCTCAAGTTTTAACTTCAAGCCGACTTTTAAAATCGATCAAGAACTCGCTGTACATCATGAATGTGATCCTCTCAAAAACTAGACCCATGAATTAGCACATCATCAATGAAATCGACAGTGATATCGGGCATATCTGAAAAGAAGCTCATCCATCATGCGTTGAAAGATAAGGAAAGTGACGATTAAAATAATGATTATTAATATGAAATTTAAATAATTTAAACTTTGCTATTCCAACAAATGTAAGTCATATCCTATAAGCATATCCTATATTGTGTATCGGATCGTGACACTAAAATGTTGAACCTCTTATCCTTACATAGACTCAGGAAGATGGCAAGGATCATCCTATCTATTATGCAAGTCGCAGGTTAACACCGGCAGAAAGGGAGCAGGAGTTGAAATCAATCCAAAGGGCATAACCAAAAACTTGTAAAGACCAAATGGTGTCCGAAAGGCCGTTTTGGAATATCCTCCTCAGCCATAGGAACTTGCCAATATCCTGATGCCAAATCTAACTTAGTAAACTATCGACTCTCACCTAAATAATGTAATAGATCAGCAGAGTTCAGAAGTGGTTTTATGGTAACATCGTTGAGAGGTCAGTAATCCACACAGAATCAGAGAGATCCATCAGGCTTGAGAACCAAATGAGGTTCACATGCCCATGGACTCCATGATAGACGACACACTCGCTTACCAATCATATTGATAACAGTTGTTCGCATGGCTGATAACTTTTTTGATGACCTACGTTGAACCGAGACTTTGAAAGGCTTTGCATTGTCGGTGGGTATAGTGTCGAGTCTTCACACGTACACCTTGGGACAGATAAATTTGAACAAACTTGCATACTGCTATTTAAGTTGTTTGATGTGTGTGCTTGATACTCAGGTGACAGATCCGGCATTTGAACCTGTTGAGATGAACACCACCCCAAGACCAGAATCAAAGGAGCTGTATGCGTGATACAAATAGCAACAAGCTTCTCTGGACGTAAAGGAACAGACTGTAAAGACACAGACTCCAAGAGTAATACAGGAGGAGAGAGTAAAAATCACATACCTTTCGATGCTTTAACCAATCACATCCCAAATAATGTCAAAGACATGGGAAGGGACAACCCTAAGAGACCCAGAAGGAAACTTACAGTTAGCACCCATAACTAGTGTAATCGAAGTGGTGTACTGTGATACTGCACGAGACTGCCCATTACCATATAAAATGTGCAAAACCTTATCTGCACGTCTCAAGGGTAATGAGCACTGATGCACCAGAGAAGTAGTTATGGAAGACATACTAGATCATGTATCCACAAGCACTGTGACTAAAACATCATTCACTCGTGTAGAAAATGTGAAAACTGGATGATTTGGTGGAACTTGCAACCCTTGATATGCATAACAGAAAAAGCATGGAGATGGAGTTTCCATCTCACGGGATCCCTCCATCACCTGTACGATTACTGATTTTCCACAACAAATCCACCCAAGAGAGGCGTCGTCATCTAAAAGCTCATCATCAGACATAATGACCACCACAAGTACACACCATCTAGAACATATGGTCACTAGCTTGATGTGGTGGAGGCTAATCAAGATACACATCACATGCCCGCCAAGTATGTCCAGGTGCCCAACAATGAACTTGATTGGGTCGACATGCATTGTTCCGATTCCTCTTGTCACGAATTTGTGGATTTTGACCACCACATTCATGAACTGGAGCAAGTGCAGGACGATTTTGTGGAGGTGGTCCACGGGGTGGGCCCCGAGGTTACCACGAAGGCTTGTCGTGCGGGCACATATGCAGCAGCGTCAACCTCCATTAGGAGTAGGTAACCCAAGGGGACCACGGCCCTCACCAGGCATCAACTCAAATCATTGAGCTAGTGCAAAAGCTTCTTCCAATGTGGTAGAATGAAGAGCCCGAATGAATCGAACGAGTTCGGGTCACATAGTCGGCCATAAGATACCAAGCTTAATGGGCTCAGGCATGTTAGGATATGCACGTCGAGCTAAATCCCTGAACCTAATATTAAACTGCATAACAGACTCATTAGGATATTGTTGTATCGCATGCAGTTGTTGGAAAGCATCATCTGAATCCTCAACTTTACCGAACGTACATTTGAGGCATTTCGTCAACCAATTATTATTGGCTTAAATCTTCGTAGCCAATCCATTATACCACTTGAGCACAGGGCCTTCCAAACATGTAAGAAATTCTCTGAGAGCATGGGCCTCATCCAACCATGGTAACGAACAATAACTTGGAAATGATCAAACCAGTGGTATACATCATCTCCCAGATCACCACAAAAAGATCAGGGTCGAACTCTCAAATTTGTGGCATGTGAAGAAGACGAATGAGTATTAGAAGCAGATCCCCGACAGGAGGCTCAGGCGGGAAGAGGAGGACGGACCCTCAACAAAGCACTCCAACAACTTAGCTTGTGCATTAATAACAGTAGCAATAATGTTAAAAGCCGTCTCCATATTCATTATTATGGAAACAAGAAAATGAAGAGGTGGAAAAAAGGGATACCCAACTTCTCCACCAATGAAAGAATAGATAAATATGCATAGAATGTGATACTTTATTTTTTTATTCATGTACAAAACCTTGCTTATATACAGAAGACCTTCTACCATGTGGCACTAACACCATGTGGCCAGATCACCACCCATGCATGTATATACACATGCGTATATAGAGTATACAACATCTTACAAGTGCACCTATTCAATATCTTTAATTAAAAAGATATATTAAAACTTTATCTTTCTAGTGACTTCATTATTAGTTCTTGACATAAGGTGATGTATAACATAGACAATTATGTCCAAAGGTATAAGGCTCCTCTAGTTGCCCAGGGATACTTGCCATGCAATATGAGTTCAAGGCTAGAGAATGGTTCTTGGACACTCGTTTTCTTGCATTTGTGCTAAGAGATTTTTCAGGTGTTACATACTTTATGTATATATATAATATAATATATATAATTTATTTATTCTGATTGTTTATTGATTATACTTATAAGGAAATCTCTTCTCTTTCTTATAAATATGTAAATTTATACATACACACACACATATATATATATATAAATTAATGTTATACATGTGTATGTTATAATCAATCTCTTACAAAATCATGTTATTTTTAATTTAAATACGTGATGAGTGAACGAAATAGCATTATATATATATATATATATATATATATATATATATATAAAGAGATATATGTGTGTTATATACAAAAGACTTCAAAAGACCATGCATATTAATCCATATCTATATATAATATAATATTTATATGTAAATGATTGACATTTTAGTTAATCTTCCACTTGCTTTCTATTTTTAAGTCCTAAATTTTTATTGTTTATCCATTTTTTTAATTAACTTTTGTTTTAGAAGTAAAAAGAAAAAAAAGACCCTAATTAATCAATCTTGTACATGTATTATTAATTTTATACTCGATAACCTGATTATTTGGCTAACATCTAAAAATTAAATGACACATAGATGTCATATAGTGCTATTTAAATTATAAATAATAATAGTCAGTAAGTGAAAAAATAAACCTATTATAAAATAAATAATTTATTTTAATTATATTAGTGTAGACAATTAATCGAAAAGTGACATAAGTTTTAGTTTTTTCATGTGAATTTAAGATAATGTTTTTATGAAGTTTATTCATAAATATTTATATATTTAAAAGAATTTTTATATTTTATACTGAAATTAAGGCAAAACTAGACATAATAATTTATTATTGAAATTCAAACAAAATAAATTAAATAAATTGATTATGGAAAGAGCTAAAATAAAATCAACAGCAATTTATTTTTAAAAATCAACACCAACAAATTCATATTATTATTAATTTAAAATTTAAATTGTAAGTTTATGAATTTTTTATTTTAATTTTAATGTTTGAGTAAGTGAGATTTATGTTTGTAGATAAAGATCAGTATATGATTTAATATATTTAGTTTATAATATGTATAATTATATAACCATATGTTATATATATAGTAATTATATAATATGTATAATTATTACTGACACTATCCTTAAATTTAAAAAAGATTATTTATATATAAAGTATTAAAGTGGCATTTATCATTTGGGAGTATCTTAATTAAGCCACATAAGAAAATTTTTAAATCCGATAAGAATAAGCCGGACAAAACGATAATAAATATAGAAATACAGTTATTTTAGTGAAATTTTTTTGAATATCTTATATCAGGAAAATCGTATCTTTTACTAGTTTTTTATTCATCATTTAAGACTACATATTTTTGCAGCCAAGAAGATAAACCTTGCAGAACAAACACCATAACCTTTGTCAAGGACTTCATGAAGAAAGATCATCATACAATTAACTCCCACCAGTTGGCCAACAACACAAAGTGACTTGATAAACCCCACTATATTATACTTGCCCAACAAACATACAGAATTGACACGCCAAAGGCTATGATCAAGCTTAATAGCCTCTGGAAGCTTTTACATTGTTCCGTATTAAAATTCACGACATTTCCACTTAATCGCATGATGACGCTCGAGATTATAATTGGTGTCATTCCAAGATCCATTATAGTTCCTTGTTTCGTTTGTGAGTACGATTCGTTGGAGTCGATTTCAATTCCGTAAAGCGGGATCCTGCTACAGATTAAGTAAGCTGCAACTATGAATCCTGTATATAAAAGCTTCTTTGGTAGAGGCATAAAGCGCGTTGGAGCTTTAATTAATTCAAAGTTGAAAGAATCACCTAGTTTCCTACATATGGTGTTTATACATCCACACGCAGAATTATTCCTCATCTCTCTCCCTTAAGGTTTTTAGGGTTACTGCATGCTTATATACCCTTACTTTACATATCCCTTTACACGTGTTTATTTACATGTGTGTATAATATTTTTAAATAAAATTAAATTACAAGAAATAATAATAATGATATAAAACTTGATTCTAGGCATATACATTAAATACATAATTACATATAGTATAGTCACATTATATAACATTGAAAATTTGTGTTATTTAAATACCTCACTTTAAATTTAGTGACAAATTAAATAAGTCACAAATGTTTAGTGGCATAATATTTTATTACACGTTAATTGCTAGATTTATTATTCTTATAACAAATATGACACATTAATAGGTACTAGGTAGGTAAAACATATAGCTCCACTAAATTATTAAATAGTTTCACACTATTCATGTTAGTTAAATTTGTAACAAAATTAAATTAATTATGTGACAAATTTTTAGTTGCAATTATATAAGGGTTGACCTAATTAGAGTTGACCTAACCCTAGGGTTGCCCTAAAAACCCTATGTTTTAGGATTAGAGTTAATCTAAGTTAAACACTCTCTCATTAACTTAATAAGGGGCTAACTAAATTCGTGCCAGCCCACATACACATTCAAGAAGAGGAGGGGGGGCTCTGTCACATAAATAAAGTAGAGTATTTATGATAGGTGAATGGTGAGGTTAAATTATCATGTACTTATTAAGAAATACTTCTCATGTGGTCTCTTAATAGTATGTATTAGTTCTTGATTTATCCAAATTTAGCATTGTGAATTTTCAATTGTTATATTTTGTCATGTTAACCTATTCATTTCGGATTGACTTGAGAACTTATACTTGTGTCATGTAAACTACGTTGGATATTGACAAGAGTTTCATAAAATTGCTTGACTTTATCAATCTGTATGCTTTTTAGTATTGTGAGTAATCAAATTGGTCAAATCGTATAATATGCTTGTTTGGGAAGTCTTGTCGAATTGCACGTTCCAAGAGGCAGAGATAAAAGGCTTGTCTCCAGCCTCCTCCTCCACGTCAAGCTAGGTGTAGCACTCACGGTCAAGCAAGGCACGTCTGTGTCCTTGCCCAACTGTGGGCGTGTGTTTAACAGGTTCATGTTACCTAGTTTCTGAGGGTTCACTGAGGGTTCTAGAGTTGACATTTAAGAGCCACGTTTGTGGCACTTGTGTAACTCTTGAATTTAAGGGCTATGCCATGATAGCCCACATCGTGGAAGGCAATGTCACATGGAGATGTGACACTAAGCTAAACATCACGCGATATAATGCCCAAGGCATGCCCTTTGGGGTTGTGTCATGGGTTTGTGCCAAAAGTTAGATATTCTGACAAACAGGCATGCTTGTGCTCGCGCTAGGGTGCTAAGCCTTGGGCATTTACTCAAGGGAGGTTAAGTCTCATAACTAGGTGTGCTTAGGCACACTTGGTTAGGGGAGTCTTCTCCTTGGAATCCAAGATTGAACAACCTAAGTTTGTTAGCAAGAGCCTTTTCGTGAAGTACTCGTAAAGTCGTGTACTTAGGGTTATTCAAACCTAGCCTTAGGGAGTTTGCTTAATAGAACACTCGTGTCTTCACTAAGTACTAGCCCTATGTCTAGGGTATGACTTGGCTACTCAAACCCTTAGGGGTTAGTCGTGGTTTAGGGTACCCCTTGTTGCCCTAAAGGGGTTTACTCCCGAATGAGGGTGATTCCTCAAGGGGTAAGTGACGATGCCTTGGCTCTGTCATGGGGTATGTGTGAGACATATTTCCTTTGTAGGGTTAGGGCATGAGCATGTCTAGTCTACTGGGACAGGATCCTAAAGTCTACTCGAGTTATCCTCTAGGGTTCAGGGATGGTCATTATAGGGGACTTAGGGTGGGACTCTAAGTCTTCTGCCTAATTGGGCCTCTAAGTCAGACTCTTACGGTTATCTTGGAAGACTTAACATTGCTCACATAGGGTGATGACACCGGATGGCCACTTAACAACCACATGTTGCCACATGTTGGCCCTTCGGGTTAAAACTCTGACAATGGCCTTCAAGGCCCGAATGGCTAATTTGTCTCCCTTGGTGATCAACAAGTCATCCACGTACAAGACCATAACGAGCATAGCTTTTCCCTTGCCCTTCACATAAACATTCGAGTCGGTAGCAGCACCTTGTTTGCGTAAGGCTTCATCAAACTTTTGGTACCAACACATAACACTTGTTTTAAGCCATATAAAGCCTTGCGAAGCCTTCGTACTTTGCAACGATCTTTGTGACCAGAGAAACTAGAGACATTTAGTTTCTTCCCAAACCACACTTCCTTATGAGTTTTCCCTTTGGGTGCAATGGTACGCAAGCAATTTTGCACATGAAGTGCCATGGCAATTGCTTCTTGCAAAAATTCTTTATTCAGTTTGATGCCAAGTAGCAGGTTGCGAACCACATTAACAAGTGTTCAATTCTTCCGTTTCACAATTCCATTTTACTGTGGAGTATAATGCACAATGACTTTGTGCTAAATCCCATGTGCACGACAAAAATCATGAAGGACATTGAGGTACTTCTTGCCTCCATTAGTCCTCAATGTCTTAATTTTTAACTCGAGCTAGGTTTTGATGGAGGCCTTATTGTGTTTGAAGGCCTCAATGACTTCGTCCTTTCACTGCAGAAAAAGGACACGAGTTTTGCGATCTAAATCGTCAACGAGAGTCATGAAGTACTTTGTGCCAAAGTGACTAGGTACATTCATAGGGCCACACAAATTTGAGTGTATCAGCTCGAATGGTTTACTAGCCCAACGTTTAGACAAGACAAAGTTTTGATGATGTTATTTGCCCAACAAACAAGACTCGCAAAAACTCTACATAACGTTCTTTCAAGATCTAAGTATGCCACCATGTCATTTGCAATAATCGCTTGCAATGCCTTGTAGTTTGCATGTCCAAAATGACAATGCCAAAGATAAGTTTTATCATCCTTGTTGAGTGCTCAACATTTGTACACTCACTGGACATAAGGTGACACCTCGTAAAGATTCCCTTGATGCTGCCCACGTAACAACGTCTTTTCAATCATTTTAAAATTGGTTTTGTCCTGAAAAGCACTTCATCACCATCGAAGATGACAATTATATTATTGTCGCACACTTTGGTGACATACATTAAGTTTCATCACAAGTTAGGAACATGCATCGCATCTGAGAACGTAATTTTGCTTCATCCTCGAGGATGAAGTGAAAGCTACAACTGCCTTGGACCTCGAGTGTCATAGTTTTTACTATGACTCGACCCTTTACTTTGGACGTTGATTGTTGTTACCTACTGTACTATGTTGACAGACCTTAGATGTAGTGAGAAACAGCCCCGCTTAGTGCACTTATGTGTTTAGGGGTAGTCCGGCCGGCTATCTTTAGATTCGCGAGAAACTCTAAGCGAAGGTAGCACTTACCTTCTAGAAAACCCACCCCCGATTTTGACGTCCTAGTTAAGATGAGTTTGGCATGTTAAATAGGGTTAGGAACACCCCTAAGGTTGACCTAGCCCTAGAATTGCCCTAACCCACGCCCTAAAACCCCCACCCCCCTTGGTTAGGGTTTAGGGATAGGGGTTAGTGTCAAACTCATCTCATTAACTAAGGGGCTGGCATTTAGTGCCAACCCACTAACACATAACAGGAAAAGAGGGGGGGGGGCTCCGTCACATAAATAAGGTAGAGTATATGTAGGAGAGCTCCTGGGTTCATGAATGAGTTCGTTGCTCTTTTGCCGGTGCAAGCTTCAGCTTGTGTCGTTAAGGTACAACCCTCTGTTGTGCCGCCCTAACTTCCAGATGCCAGGGGTACGTCCCACCTTCGGGGTAGCTTACCCTTAACGTTGGCGAATCCATGCCTGGGAGGTCTTGTCGAATGCACGTTCCAAGAGGCAGAGGTTGAGGCTTGTCTCCAGCCTCCTCCTCCACGTCAAGCTAGGTGTAGCACTCACGGCCAAGCAAGGCACATCCGTGTCCTTGTCCAACTGTGGGCGTGGGATCTTGTTTGACAGGTTCACGTTACCTGGTTCCTTGAGGGTTCATTGAGGGGTTCTAGAGTTGGCATTTAGGAGCCACGTTTGTGGCACTTGGTGCAACTCTTGAATCTAAGGGCTATGGCATGATAGCCCACATCGGGAAGGCAGTGTCACATGGAGATGTGACACTGGGCTAAACGTCACATGGTACAACGCCCGAGGCACGCCCTTTGGGGTTATGTCATGGCTTGTTGCCAAGGGGTTGGATACTTAGCAAACAGACATGCTTGTGCTTGCACTAGGGTGCTAAGCCTTGGGCATCCGCTCAAGGGAGGTTAGGTCTCATAACTAGGTGTGCTTTGGCACACTTGGCTAGGGAGTGTTCTCCTTGGAATTCAAGGGTTGAACAACCTAAGCGTGTTAGCAGGAGCCCTTTCGTGAGGCACTCGCAAGGTCATGTGCTTAGGGTTATCCCAAACCTAGCCTTAGGGAGTTTGCTTAGCAGAACACTCATGTCCGCCTACGGCGCACACTCGTGTCCTCACTAAGTACTAGCCCTAGGTCTAGGGTATGACTTGGCCACTCAAACCCTTAGGGGTTAGTCGTGGTTCAGGGTACCCCTTGTCGCCCTAAAGGGGTTGTACTCCCGGATGAGGGTGATTCCTCAAGGGTAAGTGACGATGCCTTAGCTCTGTCAGGGGTATGTGTGGAACACACGTCTCCTTGATGGGGGTTAGGGCATGAGCCTGTCTAGGTCTTCTAGGGCAAGACCCTAAGTCAACTAGGGTTATCCCTCAAGGGTTTTGGGGTAGACATCTAGGGAGACTTAGGCTAAACCCTAAGTCTCTGTCCACTTGGGCATTAGAGTCTAACCCTAGGGGTCGTTGGGGTTGTTCTGGGAAACTTAGCGTTGCTCACACAGGGTGATGACGCCGAATGGCCACCTGGCAGCCACGTGTTGCCACGTGTTGGCCCTTTGGGTTAAAACTCTGACAATTGGTATTCTCTAGAGGTGTTTTAGGTTTAGTTAGTTCTAAATTCTTGAAGTACTCTATCACTTTCGGCTAATGTCTGAATTCTGCGTGGAGAGTTGGTCCTGAGATCTATAACTCTTCAGAGTACACCTACTTCATAAGTGGGTGTGGGTTATGGACTTAATGAAGGTAGCACTTGGAAGGCAACTTCCAAGTTGTATGCCAGGTTATTTTACCTTATGGTTGTCCAGGTTACTTTACCATATACTTCCACAAGACATGGCGTGTTAGTTTGTTCTGGCTTACAAACTAAGTCTTGTGAAGTGGGTCTTGTGATATCCTAAGTCTACACATTATTGAAAATTTTTCTTTTTCTTTAAGGTGTTTGAATTTGGGATAACACATGATTTGGAAACAGACAGTGTCCATTGAGTTTTGGCTTAGGCAAGATTCAATATCGTCCAATGTGTTCAAACGGGGAAAGACTTATGTTCAGAAGTGCATCTTTGACTTCGGAGAAGGGGCATATTCAAACATAAGAGTGAACACTACATTTTGACATAAAGTGTAAAATAAGCTCTCATTATAGTGCATGTTTCCGAGAGTGTAACTCTAGAAGCAGACTATGGTGATGAACTTATAATACAACGAATGTCAAATATTAACATATGATGAATATGTTAAGCAGTTGGTTCGAAGATCCAATGTAATCAAAGTATTGTCCGATGTTCGCAATATTTTGATGACGCTAGCTACAAGTAACATTAGGTGAAATAGTTTACTAAGTTCAAGTACCTAATTTGAACAAAGTACAACTTGAAACCTTAGTTAGTTGTAAGCGCGCACTTTGTATTCAAGTTAGCTAGCTCGACTAACTTGATTATGAAGTTATCTCATAAGAATGAGATAGAATAATAGATTTTGGCAGTAGACGGATTTAATGTTGCATCCCTATCAATGCAGCTTTTGGATAGATGGCATGATCTATCAGAAAGAGTAATGTTGGAAACATACGTTTACATTTTTAGTTTACTGAGTAATGAAGGACTTGCATAGTGAAGGCGTTCGGCGCACACTTGTGCATTTTCATTGTTAACTCTTTAATCTTGAAATCTGTAACGTTGTTTGCAATGTGGGGATAAGCTCTTGAACAAGGGTGATTCCTTGGTTAAGAAGAGCATGATTTGGGATTCTCCACTTTGTTTATCGACTAAGTAAGGAAACTTGCTAAGTTTGATAACTTATGTTGAGAATTACCAATGAGCTAGTAAGTCGGATTTCCATTGGAGGTTTAAGTGCATGTACCTCCTCAGAGAGTCGGTGTTTCGATGAGAATTAAAAGTTGATATTGATTTTCAATATCAATTTCATTTTAGAGTCGAATACGATTATTCAAAAGACGGTTTCTTGACTTGCATCATGGTCGCAAATGTGGGCACTTAAAGAACATAAAGTAGTATCTTCAGTCTTTAGAATATTGAAAAATAGAACTATTCTTGACTCAAGGTTTGATTGTATTCCTTGGGTTAGTTTTAGTTCTATCTCAAGGTTTGATGGTGTTCCTTGAGTTGGTTCAATATTCTTGTAAAGTGAATAGCGGGATTAGCTCAAGAAGATGGTGTCCCTTCTTGATGATTGTAGTCAATCAAGTATGTCCAATATCGGTTCAAATATGAGGTTTCCTATCACCTCATCTTGAGATATTTATATCTTAAACTTTGAAGAATTTGACAATCTTTTAAGATTGATTATAAATGACTTGTCAAAGTATAGTATGGTATCTCTTCAATATTGAGTTTGGAGCGCTCAATATCAAACTTGGTTATGATCACATGAGGTGGCCATAATCATATAATATAAAGACTCAAGTGGATTTGAGTTGACACTTTGGTAAGGCACTACCTTAGTGTTATAACTTGAAACGTGTTTTCAAGTTAGTTGAGAAATGAGGCATTTCTCAATACATTGCTTGAGGGGCAATGTAGGATTTTAGGTGTCTAGAATGAATAATGTATCTTAGTTCAATCTGAACTAGATATTTATTCATGTTTGGGGAGATCTATTGAATTATAAGGTATGACTAAACATGAAGTTGATATAACACTTCAGTGTTATGATAACATTTATGTGGAGGTTGATATCTTACTAAATCAATTAGATGAACCAGACACTAGTTCATGATTCCTCTTAGTCTCTGAACAAAGTTCCTCGAAATACTGTCATAACATTATATTTCCGTCTCAAAATTGAAGTTCGGTTCATGTAAACTAAGACCATATCTATAATGTAGTTGTAGCATTTTATAAATTGATATGATTGTAAGTTTATATACTAGTATAACAACTAGTTGATAAGCTTAGGATTTGAACGTTAAAAATCATTATCCATTCGAAGTATCAATATCGAAATTGCGACTATTTATAGAATAAGGATTAGTTTTAAAAGATGTTTATCAAAAACACTAGTTGCTTCAATTAGTGAAAATGCTATACTTCGGTATAGTGTTGAGAAACATTTACGAAATCAGTTTAAGAGTTGGAAATAAATATAATGGCGTGCAGTATTCTGAATTCAGAGAGACTCTTATCGTGGAAACTAAGTTTAAAATTTGGTATTTTGAACTTAGTGAGATAAAGAGTTAGGAAGTATTGAATGGCATCTAGTATGATGTGCTCTTTGGGAATGAGTACAATGAGAGTACAAATTAAGAGACGTGTTATTAAGATTGTCGATTGAGGCACTAGAGATGGGTTGAATTTCCTGGTTTCCACATTGGTTTGTAAGAAAGGTATGTTAGCTTATCTGGTCCCTGAACTGGTCGGTGTTATGAAAGAGTACAAAGTGGTTGCGAAGACGAATGGTAAGGCTATCACACTTGGTCACGGATTTGACTGAATTTGATTCCTATCGGGAATAAATTTATGTTAATAACACACCAAGTGATGGCAGTTGGTAGATTGGCAAGACCTTGTTGTATACATGTGTACAGCCATGCGCCTCTGTGATCGCCTCTGGCCAGATTGACATGTTTACAAAGAACAGGGTTTTACGACTTGTACTCTTATATCGGAAAAGAGCTTGATTCCGATAAAAGTCTCATACTTAGTCTGGCGTAGCTATATACTAATGAGAGATAGGTATAGTAGCAGACCCTTATGAAAAGGGGTAATGAGAAACACCGAGGGATGCAGAGATGTAAGCTATAATATCGTAACATGTGGAGATGTGGGACCATTGGAAAATCAAAAAATGCGAAGGTGTTTGGTCAAGCATTTGAGAAGTGCTTGTTGTGTAGAGACAGAGGTCGTCAACAGCATTTAATATTAAGGAATAAAGCAAGTCTTTATTTCTTATTAACCAAGGGGCCGGCAACAACACTAACTAGAGGCCTCCAATATAAATTCTAGTTAAGTAAAGAAATTAACCAGTGTTGTGTGCGTCGGGTGACAGACTTTGCAGACGTGCAAAAGGTCTCCAAGTGACTTCATGTCGCAGGTGGTGCCTCCGGCAGCTGGGTTTACGACTCAGTGAACGACGGTTCTGAAGTACTTGGTTTCGCGTAATGCAAGGGGGGTAATAAAATTATGTGAACTTTTGGCTACTCCGCATAGAGTGATATGTTAGTTTTGGTTAGTTTTTTCTAACATTATCTAGTCTTGGAGTTGGACGTCAACGAGGACGTTGACATTTTCAAAGGCGGGGAGTGTGTCATAGTTTTTACTATGACTCGACCCTTTACTTTGGACGTTGACTGTTGTTACCTACTGTACTATGTTGATGGACCCTAGATGTAGTAGAAACAGGCCCGCTTAGTGCACTTGGGTATCTGGTGATGTCCGGCCGGGTGTCATTAGGTATTTGCAGAAACTCTAAGCGAAGCTAGAACTTACCTTCTAGAAACCCACCCCCGTTTTGACGTCCTAGGTTAATGAGTTTGGCGTGTTAAGTAGGGTTAGGAACACCCCTAGGGTTGACCTAACCCTAGGGTTGCCCTAACCCACGCCCTAAAACCCCCACCCCCTTGGGTAGGGTTTAGGGGTAGGAGTAAGGGTGAACTCATCTAATTTCTAAGGGGCTAATTCAGTGCCAGCCCACTAACACAAACAGGAAAAGAGGGGGGGGGGGGCTCCGTCACATAAATAAGGTAGAGTATACGTAGGAGAGCTCCTGGGTTCATGAATGAGTTCGTTGCTCTTCTGCCGGTGCAAGCTTCAGCTTGTGTCGTTAAGGTACAACCCTCTGTTGTGCCGCCCTAACTTCCAGATGCCAGGGGTACGTCCCACCTTCGGGGTAGCTTACCCTTAACGTTGGCGAATCCATGCCTGGGAGGTCTTGTCGGATGCACGTTCCAAGAGGCAGAGGTTGAGGCTTGTCTCCAGCCTCCTCCTCCACGTCAAGCTAGGTGTAGCACTCACGGCCAAGCAAGGCACATCCGTGTCCTTGTCCAACTGTGGGCGTGGGATCTTGTTTGACAGGTTCACGTTACCTGGTTCCTGAGGGTTCATTGAGGGGTTCTAGAGTTGGCATTTAGGAGCCACGTTTGTGGCTTGGTGCAACTCTTGAATCTAAGGGCTATGGCATGATAGCCCACATCGGAAGGCAGTGTCACATGGAGATGTGACACTGGGCTAAACGTCACATGGTACAACGCCCGAGGCACGCCCTTTGGGGTTATGTCATGGGCTTGTCGCCAAGGGGTTGGATACTCTAGCAAACAGACATGCTTGTGCTTGCACTAGGGTGCTAAGCCTTGGGCATCCGCTCAAGGGAGGTTAGGTCTCATAACTAGGTGTGCTTTGGCACACTTGGCTAGGGGAGTGTTCTCCTTGGAATCCAAGGGTTGAACAACCTAAGCTTTAGCAGAGCCCTTTCGTAGGCACTCGCAAGGTCATGTGCTTAGGGTTATCCCAAACCTAGCCTTAGGGAGTTTGCTTAGCAGAACACTCGTGTCCGCCTACGGCGCACACTCGTGTCCTCACTAAGTACTAGCCCTAGGTCTAGGGTATAACTTGGCCACTCAAACCCTTAGGGGTTAGTCGTGGTTCAGGGTACCCCTTGTCGCCCTAAAGGGGTTGTACTCCCGGATGAGGGTGATTCCTCAAGGGGTAAGTGACGATGCCTTAGCTCTGTCAGGGGTATGTGTGGAACACACGTCTCCTTGATGGGGGTTAGGGCATGAGCCTGTCTAGGTCTTCTAGGGCAAGACCCTAAGTCAACTAGGGTTATCCCTCAAGGGTTTTGGGGGTAGACACTCTAGGGAGACTTAGGCTAAACCCTAAGTCTCTTGTCCACTTGGGCATTAGAGTCTAACCCTAGGGGTCGTTGGGGTTGTTCTGGGAAACTTAGTGTTGCTCACACAGGGTGATGACGCCGAATGGCCACCTGGCACCACGTGTTGCCACGTGTTGGCCCTTTGGGTTAAAACTCTGACATCGAGGCGAGTGTCATCCCCTAAGACTACTTCTTTCAATCCCTTCATCAGTGTATATTACTCAAACATGAACTTATTCATAGTCATGAGGTTAGTACATCTAAAATCCAAGACCCATGGCTATCTACTCCGTACAATCTTTACATTGTGACTCTCTTCTTCAACCTTCTTATATGGTTCCTCATGTGGTTCACTTAGGTTTGTTATGGAAGTGTTGTCGCAATCTCGAGCCCAGTGCCCAATCTTCTAGCACAACTTGCATTAGTCATGGTGGATGCGCCTTGCATCCCCTCTTCCCATGCTCCAATTGTGTGTTGATTTCAAGTGAGCAATGGCACAACCTCCACCTCCCTAGTTCCCTTGACCAACTTGACTCTTGAGCATCATGTTATGCCCTCGTCCTTGGCATCCATTCCCTTTTGCTGAAGCCCTCACTGACTCTCTTTTGGCATACATGGTGAATGAACTTCATAAATTTGAGATCTAGGTGTCATTTACGTCCTTGAATAAGCCATTGAGTTTTAACACCACTTCTTTGAAGCCATTAATACCAAACTCCAATCAACCTAATTGGGACGTCAAAATTAGGGGTGGATTTTTAGAAGGTAAGTTACAACTTTTTAAACTGTTATCTTATTGTAATGAAATTCCATCATTTTATTATGTGAAATCAACAAACTATCCCATTCTCTTGGTAAGCTGAATCTTTTGCATTGAGTAAGGCACTTCATGCTCTTTTCCTTGTGCAACTAGGTTTGGAAAGAGCTTGTTCAACATTTGAGTGTGTACTTGTATATCCCCACCATCCTTGTACATGCACACTGCAAGATGGGAGTGAATCTGCATTACTTCCATATCAAAATGCTTGTTGTACTCATTGTTGAGTCATTTCTAAAGCTTCACAACATCATTAGTGTCGACCTTAAGTAAAATTCCATGGTTTAGGAAGGTACAAATATAGCCAACACCACGCTAGTTCATGAACTTTCAACCCTTCACAATCTTTTGGGCCTCAAGCCCATTATTAAGCCTCTATGGCTTTGAATCATTGCCATCGAAAAATCCTATAGACACCTTAATACTTCATGTGTGTCTTTACTAATTTCTTCTAAAGGCTAAAACTTTTTCCTACTAAGGGAAATGGATGAATGTCCATTTCAAGAGCAATGTTACTCTCTGCCATCTTATACATATTCTAGATTACCTCATTCAAACCTAGATGATCTGATACCATGATAGAAAAGAGGCACTATCCTAATCAGCCGTGCCCGTTACATTACTGAAAATGCTAGCTTACTCCCAACATCTTTGAAGATTTTCCCAATTTGTGTATGGACCTTATTACTAATTTTATTTACAATAGACATTTTGTGTATGGTTGGCGAGCATTTTCATTGTAATTGCTTTCTTAGATGCTATATAATGAATAATAATCCAACTTAGATATATTATATTCCCATGCTATAGTGCTAACACCATTTGTAACAACAACTATCAACTTTGATAGATTTAATTTTATATTGTTCATTTATTCTTCAAAATTATATAAAATACTTTTCACTTCTCTAAACTTTAGTAGTAATAACTTGGTAAGTACCCTTCCATCTTTAGTGTTCTACTCGTCAAATAACGATAGAAAGAAAAAGGCTTGTTTGAATATTTATGCATAAAATTGAATATCCAAAACTAATTTATCTATAAGAGAATTGTTAATAATATGTGATAACTACTATATTTCCTGGTTTTTGGTCTTGATAACCTTAATTATATATTCAATACATATTTATGTGTGTGTATAGAACTTTTGTGTGTCTTTGTGTTAACTTAAAAGGAATGTTTACATGGTAATGTTAATTTTCAATAATATATAAATTACTGTAAAAACTCAGTGAGTTTGAATATCAAATGCAATGGCAGCCAAACGAAATGGACACGAACGTGTTCAAACGTGGGAGACTTTGGTATGAACGGAGATATCATAAGAAAACCCTAAAGACACCTTAAATATATATGTAAAAGAAATAAATTTGAAACATTTATAGATTTTCACAACGTGGCATTGCTTGTAAACTGCATTGCAGATAGTGAATTGATCCCATAAGGAGTTTTGACTTTTCCCTGGACAATCAGAAGAGGTGGCTTGGTGAACCATTGCCTCCCGGAAATAATTGTAAAAGATTCTGGTTTAACTTAAAATATTAACAAGGTTTTTACAAATCAAACGGATGACGGGTCATTCTTGAAAACAAAGTAAACACATGCTCATGATTTACTCATCATCCTTGTCAATTGTTGCAACTAGGACGTGTCTCCGCACACATACACACGCAATGTGCACTATATTAAAATATAATAATATATATATATTCAAACATTATGTTAAATGTGCTTATATTGATACTGTATGATATATACAAATATAAGAATATGTTCAACTTTAGTTTTTGTTTTTATTTTAAGTGCACATAAAAGATACCCTTTGTTTGCAAATTCATTATTAATTATGGTAATAACTATTCCAATGACACGTATTATGAATTTATTATATGCAAAGTACAGATCTATAGCATCTCTATATGGATGGTCTTCTCCAATTCAGTATTGAAGATGGCTGCCAATTGTTTGCTCCTGATATTGACTTCCTCAGGATGTTTGATGCCCTGCTCTTCCTCCTGTCTTCTCCATACGTTTGAGGTACCTCAAACATCTTTGAACCCGTCCCATCAAAGGAGAACTTCCCACCAGGACCAAACCACCGGTATCCTATGTATCGTACCTGACTCTTGCTGTTTAAAGCTCTCGAAACAGCCAATCTTCTTCGCCATGAAGTTGCGTTCCTCCTACGGAACAAGCGGACACATTGTCTGCCTTTTGGTGAACAACTATATCTGCCACCAGGAACTTGTTGAATCTCAAGCACCCATGAGCTGTCTCTGGCATGCAAAAGAGGCAGCTTCACGATCCCGAACTGGAGCACGCGCAACACACACAATGATATGGCGGCAATCCAACAAAGGAAATGTACCATGTAAACAAGCAATCGGTATCATAACCAAGTCAAGTATTCCCGGGCAGCAGCAAACTCAGATGTGCTTGTAACTCTTCATGTTGAAACTTTGCCTTTTATCTTATGTAAACATTTACTCTCAAAATGCCCGTTCTGGGGATTTGCAGTGAATAACAAGTGCAAGAGTGAAATACACAAATATTTACATTGCTAGTAACAGAGTAGGTTTCACATAAACCTAGTTCATGGCTGGGGTTTAAGGTGCGCGGTTCTTCCCCAAGGTATGCTAGATTTTCATCATGCGAGAAACATATATATGCAGTAGAATCAGGATGTTCTACTATGGAATTCTAGCGACAGGCGCTTCTGTAACCTAGAATGCAGTAGAGAGTTTCAGAACAGGAACATGGCTGTCGTAAGAATAGGAATAGTATTTAGAAGACAGCCACACAGGCTCCACCCAAAGTCAGAGTATCTTTTCTGTTACACACGCTCATATCCAAAAACACCTCCAAAGCCAAAACCACAGCCCGCAATATCTCTTTGCCAAGAATGTAGAAGAAGTAGATTACTGCTCAAGGACATCAGCGGCTCGAACACGAACAACAAGTCTCATCTCCTACCTCTGGATGAGCAGCTACAGAACACCCGAGAAAACGTACCAGAACCTTGATAGGTTTCTCAAATCCATCGATCTATGGCACTGTGCATACCAGCGAGCGTGTTACAACAATGGGTTATGGGCACCCACGAGCCGGGTTGAGGAAGAAAACTCTTGAAGACTTAGAGAATCTTAAGAATTCAGTGTGTGAAAACAGGTATGTTTGGGGTGGTAAAGAGCAGGTGTATGTTTTCCCACCAGAGAAACCCCGGTGTGACTCCAAGTTGCCCAAGAGAAAGCAAGAACTAAGACGGGACTTCCAAGATGAGATTGTACAGGTATGTGTGTAGCACACACATATACGTTATACTGAATGTGTATTATCAGGAGGTGCTGCTTTTTTTACTTGAGCCACTGTACGAAGTGAGGTTTTCTCAAAGGGCATTTGGGAATCGTCCAGGACGTGGAGCACAGTCTTGTCTTCGTTATGTACAGGGCAACTTTGAAGGCCTTGTGTGGACAGTTAAAGGGGATTTAACAAAGCTTTACGATGATCCTCAACCGGAGCTCATGACTAGAGTCCTGAGTAGTGTTGTTCAAGATTCTCGGGTCACGAACCTGATCTTTAATGGTCTGAAGGAGCGTATCCGGCTTCAGGTACGTGTATAAAACACACACATACACACACCACATGCGTGTGTGCTATACAAACACTTTTATGTCCACAGGTACCTATTCCACGTCCAGTGAGGATCTCGTACCGGAAACTGAGAGACTTAGATGAGACCAGAAGCCTAAGCGGTGTCCGTTCTGGCTAGACACGGTCCTTGGCTTTGCACCTGTAGAAGCACAGAAAGTCCCTAAGTGGGGACACTTACAGAAGCTTGGACCGCTCCTGGCAAATATATACTTCAATGAGTTTGATTCGTGGATGGAAACACAGATCCAAGAGTTTTTCAGACCACACGACCCGAACTTACCCCCAGAGCCGGATGAACCTCCCCAAGGGGAGCGTCCAGATGCTTACCACAAGGTGCGTGAGCCGGACAGTAGTGATGATGAGGAGACATATCGGAATGTACCGTATATAGAGCGTAGACCGAATGAGGTATCCACAGACTCGGACTCGGACAGGGAAGAACAGAAAGAAAGCCGAGATGAGCAGCCGCCGAATCCTCGGCTTGAGGAGCAAATGGCAGTGGTATCCGGCAAGGAGCTCATGTCAGACAACTCGAAACGGATGGAGTATGTTCGTTACTCAGGGCATTTCCTCATTTCTGTGCGTGGTACAAGATATGATGCTCTGTGTGCGATGGAGAAATGCAAGAAGTTCTGTCGTGAGATGTTCTTTACGGATCCGGACTTTGATCCCCCAGTACATATTACCAGGAGAACTTTTTTCTTGGGCATGAAATTTTCAGGCGGCGGCTTATCATCACCAGGAGGCAGCTCTTCTCGGACAACAGGTATCGGACTCTTAAGATACACAAGACTGTACTCTGTGTCAAGGCTGACATGCAGTATTGCTTACACAGCTTCGGGAGGTAAGCACGATAAGGACATATCGTAAGCATGTGTACGTTGTGTTCAAGTCTTAGATATCGTCTATACATTTGCAATGCTCTCCCTCTCTCCCTCCCTCCCTCCCTCCCTCTCTCTCTATATATATATAGAGAGAGTGCATCTTTCCTCTCCTTCACACGCCATACACGTATACAATTGGAAATCACCACCTAAAGTGTATTCCTTAAAAGATTTTGTATAGCACGCGTGTAATGTTGAGACGTTTATATATTGGGAATAGACGGTATAGCTATAGATTACACACACACACACTTATGACCATGTAACATGGTTAATTACAACAGGTTGGCGTGCTCAAGGGAGACGACAGACCACTAGCTTGTATGCGTCTCTTCCACACGGAGCAAACACAGACAAATGCTCACATGAACAAGCTGCTACGCGCCCTTTCTGACTGGTACAAGTTTGCATTCAACAGGAAGAAGGTGTGTGGGCTTATAGGATACGTATTCCGTTCCTCCCTTGCAAAGATGTATGCTGCAAAATACAAGCTGCGATCACAGGCTAAGGTGTATAAGACTGCGAGCTCGGACTTGAGTTACCAGCTTAAGGACAGGAAAGGGAGAACTCCACAGTATAGGCAAGCAGTTAGTTCAGGGATGAGTACAGGAATTGAACCGATAGAGTTTCGTTTCTTGGACCGTATTCCAGAGGCAGTGTTTGCCCCTTTGCCACGTGACTGGATGCCTCTGCACGAGAGGTTGCTGAGAGAGTTTGCGAGCTTGAAAAATCCAGAGACTATGCGGGTGGAGCTGGACAGCATGAAGGAGAAGGAGCCCGAGGCCGTCCGCACAAATATGTCGAACATTGTGTTGAATTTTTACCGGTCTGGGATGAGTAATCTCGAAGAGGACGTTCTCAAGAAGAAGCTTAGGCACTTCACACCACATTTGGCTGAGTATGATGCCGCTAAAACCGTATAAAAGTTTTTCCCTGTAACGTGTGTGTGTATGTGTGTGTCCACGTGTGTGGTATCAAGCTGAGGAATATTATGGGAATTACAAGGTTAGATCAATATAACAATAGAAGTCAGACTTGATCCTGGTGGAGTTGATCTTCTCTCCTCATCATCTCCATCAGACTGTCAGAAACGGGAGCTTGATCCTCCCGACAACATATCTCTGCAGCCGAGCTTGCTGCTTCAAATCCATGCTTCACCTCTTCAACTTGATGCAGAGGCTCCTCACATATTTTTGCAATAGCTAACTGGAAAACAATTTAACTTAGCACTCTCTCTCTCTCTCTCTCTCTCTCTCTCACACACACACACACACACACACACACACGCACACGCACACACACACACACATGCGTTTTATGGTGTGTTTTATAAAGTTAACCTTCTCTCCATCTGGCTGTTGAACTGCTCAATGATTTCTCTAGGATCACCAAAATTGAGATACTTATCTCCATCTGAAGTTGTTGATGGTTCAATATTGTTCTCCTCAATTTGGTCTCCTAATACAATTTGCATCCCCTACAAGCTTTCTTTTAGTATTACACACACAATGAATGTGTTTCAAAAAACTGTGTATATATATATTGTGGTATGTATACACACACAAATGGAGTGATGATATATATACTCACAATGGGTTGTTGTAAGCGCTGTTGATCGGTGGGATTGGACAAGGGCGAAACTTGGAAAGTTGGCCAGTTTGCAATTATTTGTCCCTCATCATTTGCCATTGGCATTCTGGAAACTTTGATCACCATGACCGCAACAAAAGTCTGCATTAAGGTAGCATGCGTGTGTATGTGTGCGCGCGCGGCGTGTGTGTTAGACCAACCTCGTAAGACAATAGAATGCTGTAAAGAACAAGAGGAACAGCACAGTGGTACTTCCCAAGGTTGCCTCTTCGCATATACCGCTAATGACAGCAGTGATAAGAGGATTTGCGCAGCTGAGTACTGCAGGAAAACAAACCAAACATCGGTTGCTAAGTAAATAATGTATCTCATACCAGTGATGGGATGTACCCACGGGAGCATATCAATGCAATAATCTCCATAGCTCTGTTGAGCATCATTGGATACAAGTGCCATGGAAAGTAGCTGGCGGTGAACAGCTGATAACACAAGACTCCAACAATTTCGATCTGTAACCGTAGTTACATACACACAAGCGCGCACACACGTGTGTGTATGTGTGCGTGAGCTTACCAGGCGACACAGACGAGGAATAGAAAGAGAGCAACAACGTATTTGTGTTTGAGGACAACGTGTTGCATCTGGGGTGGCGGATGGTGTTGGTGAACCGTGTTATTCCATGGCCTTCTGTTCCATAGTCGGATCCACAGTGAAGGCATTGCAATAGACTGCTCATATTTTTCTCCTCCTCCTCACCATCTTGCATGCAGCTTAATTAAGCTGCTCTCTAATTAATTGGGAAATAAATATGAAGAATGGTGATGCACTTCCTTCTCCTCCCTGTCATCTAACAGTTAACTACCAGATACATCAGCCCTAATACCACGTGGAAATCCACGTGTCATACAAATGAATGTTTGAAATTTACAGTAGAATTACAACACCGGACTGGTATCCATGATATCTTCTAGCCTCGTTACCACGTCTCTCATACACGGTCTTCTCACGGGAAGTCCTGTGTGCAGTCGAGTGCAAGCTTTATAAATTTCATCACATCGTCCCGACTGCCTGTCCTTGCTACCGACGGATCAATGAGCTTCTCAAAGTCTCCCTGCCTACTGCACTCCGTTGCAAACTCCACTAGACTCCCATAGTTCTCTTTGGTGTTACTGTTGTTCATGTAATCCGACATCGGTCTCTTTCCAGATACCAACTCTAACAACACCACGCCAAAAGCTGTACACGTCACCTTTCACAGTAGCTCTCCACGTTTGACAATACTCAGGTGGTACATACCCAGAGTGCCAGCAACAATGGTGCTGACGTGGGTCTCTTCCTGGGCAGCCAAAGCCCTGGCCAAACCGAAGTCCGTCAGACGTGGCCGGAATTGTCCGTCCAAGAGAATGTTACTGGCCTTCATATCCCGGTGAATGATTGTTGGACAGCAGCTGTGGTGCAAAAACTTGAGCCCCTTGCTGTACCGATTGCCACCTCCAACCTCACCGGCCACTTCAATCCTCCATTGCGCGTATTCCCTTCTGGAGTCCCATACAACCAGTCTTCGAGGCTCCCGTTCTCCATATATTCATACACCAGAAGCCTCTGTGCACCGTAGGATGAGTATCCCATGAGCGGTACGAGATTCTCATGCAGAATGTGCCCCAAGGTGTGCATTTCCGCCTGAAACTCCCGCTCGGCAGCTGGTCCCTCCCGGATGAGCTTCTTAATGGCCACGTCGAACCATCCGAAAGACGCGCTCGGTACACAATGCCGAAACCCCCACAACCTATGACGTTTGACTTGTCAAAGTTCCCTGTTGCTTTGACCAAGTCGTTGAAAGTCAACCTCTTGGGTAGGTCCATGGTGAAAATGGAAACACTTACATGGTCTAGTGAGGGCTCCCTGCTGCTTAACTTCCCACTGTAACTGTATTCCATCAAGTTCAAATCTGCTGGATCAGCTATGGATGATGTCGAAGGCTTTCTGTTCATCAAGCAGATTCCCACCAAACACATCACTACCACACCAAGTGTACATGACAAACTGATACCCAGAATAGTGGAGACATGGATAGAACTCCGACGGCTTCTCCCATGGTCACCAGTAGCCTTGCCAGCGGTTTCCCCACAGAATGGGATGTTGCTCGACGGTTCTTTCGATCCTGTGGCACTTCGTACGTAACAAAGGTGGTAGTTCCCATAGTAAGATTCCTCCCCAAACGTGGTAAACTGTTGCTGGAACGGTATCGGCCGCTAAGCATGGGGTTGTACGAGATATTGAACCGATTGAGGGAGGTGAGATTTGCAAGCGACGGCGGGATCGTCCCGCTCAAGTTGTTGTTGGAGAGGTCCAAGCTTTGGAGGCACTGAAAGTCTCCAAACCGGTTGGGAATGGAACCTGTGAGTGCATTGTGAGAGAGGTTGAGCCCCGTGAGCTTGAGGTTGCTGAGCGATCCTGGATGGAACCTGTGAGGTTGTTCTGGTACAGGAACAACAGACTGATCCGCTCGATGTTGCCGAAGCTCTCTGGAATGCTGCCTGAGATTCGGTTGTTGGAGAGCTGTATAAAACCCATAGATTTCTCTATGGGAGTTGCACTGCAGACTGAGTACATGAACTTCCCTCTCAGGAGGAGGTTCCAGAACTGCTGACACCTGTCTCTGTCAAGCACCTTGTTGACAAGGCTGAACGGTGGATAGTCACTTGGCAGCCATCTCCTGAGTACAGCACACTCCCCAATCTCCTTTGGGATGAGCGGGAAATTCGCCAGATTATCATCAAATGTAGCCTTCACGTTCCTTCCCATCTCGTGCATTTCAGTCGGGAGCTCCCCGGTGATCAGGTTCCCAGCCGCATTCAACCAGAGCAGGCTCGAACAGTTGCCGAGCTCCGAGGGATGGGACCGTCCAGCCGATTCCCAGCAAGCATGAGCCAGAGAAGCTTCTGAAGCTTCCCAATCGAGGCTGGGATGGAACCTGTAAGCCTGTTGCTTGAAACATCCAGGAACTGAACCTCACGCATCTCACCGAGACTCTCAGGAATGGAGCCCTCGAAGCGGTTTCCCGCCAGCAGAAGGAACTTCATGTCCCGGAAGCTGCCGTCGAATCCTGTCGGAATATTCCCAGTCAACCTGTTTGCCGCTCAGGTCCAAGTGCAGCAGCTGCTTGTGATTTTCCACAATCCATGCCGGAATGTTCCCTTCGAAGCCGTTGGTGTGCAGAACCAGGTAACGGAGACTCGTGAGCTTAGCTATGGAAGACGGAATGCTACCTGTGAACGAATTCTCGTTCAGAATGAGCACTTGCAGTTTGGAGCAATTCGTTATGGTGTCTGGTAGCCTTGACAGGTTGTTTCTCCCAAGAACAAGAAACTCTAGTGAGCTGAGCAATCCGATTTCTGTGGGGAGTTCTACAATCTTGTTCTGAGAGAGCGTCAGGTTCATGAGCTTGGAGCACGAACCCAAGGAAGACGGGATACCATCTGTGAGATTGTTGAGAGAAAGATCTATAGTTACCAGAGATGATGTGAACAGACCGGCGGAATGGGTCCTGTGAGATGGTTGTTTGCCAGACTGAGGCTCTGGAGTGATGGCAGGCTCCATCTCGGGATTTCTTCAGAAAGTTCGTTGTTCTCGAACGTGAGCGTGGTCAGTCCAGCGCAGCTGCTGAGCTGATACGGAATCCGTCCATGTAGCCGGTTCGTGGAGAGATCGAGCAGTCTTAGCTGACGGCAGTTGGTGAAGATCTCACCGGGGATTGGTCCGGTGAGATTGTTAGTAGAAATGTTGAGGGTCCCCAAGGAGAGCTGCGAGAAGGACCTTGGAATTTCGCCATGGAGAGAGTTGTTGGAGAGATCTAGGGTTCTTAGAAAAGTGCAGTTGGAAATCTCCCTAGGAATGCTCCCGTTGAAGAAGTTGGCAGACAGAACGAGGGAGTCAAGGCTCCATAGCCGGACTAGATTACGCCCAGGTATCGGACCTTTGAGGCGCTGATACGAGAGATTTATCTTGGAAACCTGGTTGTCGCTGCATTCAATTCCTTGCCAGGAACAAGGAGTTTTGTCACTGGATTTCCAAGTGGACAGCGCGCCATCCTCCGGATTGTGGCTGAGGATCGCCCTCTTGAAATCTAGTAGCGCTTGCATCTCTTCTTGGATTGAATCTGTATGCACAACAAGAGAATTAAGCAAATGCCTGGTGCAGGCATAGAATGCATACCTGTTTGAGCAAGCACGAGGTGGATTAGGAAGAAGATTAGCTTCAACATAGTGAATTCTCGGCTTCTGCTTGTCAGTTTCATTCTCCCCAGGTGCCCACCTGTATGATCATCCGCCTGTAAGACGTGGCGTCGGATTTCCTGCTCATCCTTCTTGTTTTCCTCCCCCACTTTTCTTCTTTAATTGGATTTCCCTGCGATAATCGCAACTGGAAGGACAGGAAATGTAAAGAGAGCGACTAAGTGGTGTCACGAGAGACGGGCCGCACAACTACGAAGAATGCGATTTCTCTCTTTTAACTAGCCTTTCAAAACCAGTCAAACTCTGCCTGCGGGAAAACAAACATGAAACGTGGCTTATGTTTAATAAAACCTAAACCCTGTTAAAAAACACAACCACGCCGATAGTAAGTTTGTAACAGATACAGTATGTAGAGACTGTACAACAGGTGACAGCGGGAAAGCAAATGAAAGCTTCTGGCATGCATGTTTCCCATGAAAGTGTGGTATTCATCTCTTCGATTTTGCTAAAGTATATATATATATATATATGGTTTAAATTTTAATTTGCCTACGTAATGCATGATATCCTGTATGGAACAGCACGAGAATGTGTTTTATATAGATATAGCAGTCAATGGTAGTAGTATTGATTATGAGATGACACCAACATCATTTTCCACATTTGCACGCACACTATCTATTGGCTGGATGTGTTTCTTGTTATCTTATGGAGGGACTGTAGATTGGGACAACTATTATGTATGGGCGCCACGGTTTTGACTATTTATTATAAACGTGTGTATGCACGTAACATATACGTCGCTTATGTCAGGTTAGCAAACTTACCAAACTAGTTGGACTTCCCAGGGATGATTCGTGAACAGATTCATGGTAGATTCTGAGATATATGGTTTATTTGAATTCAAACTAAACCTGAATTCAAATGGGTTTCAAGTTTCAATGATTAGCAGCCAGACCGGCCAATTTATACGGAAACTATGAGGATTCCAAAGGACAAACGCTCCTTGGATTACCTGAAGAATCCATATATATATGTGTGTGTGTGTGTGTGGAGACTGTGTGCATTGGGATTCGGAGTTCAATAATGATCGGATTGAGCAAGCAAAACAAGTTGGTTGTGTAGGCATTGACAGGAACAGTCCCGGACCGTAGTCGGTGCACATGCATAGTTGGTAGATTCACAGCTTTGAGGAAATAAATAAGACATTGCCTATTAAAATAAACGTTTCTTCTTCACAGACATTTCTTGGCACTTAGAGAATGAACTATTTATTAAATAAACTATTACAACTTGTTTCAACCGTTGATCTTGCCGGTTATCTAAACCTGGAGAGGCAAGCTTTTAAGGTGTACTCTACACACCAGCCGGGAACCAAGTAACCTTTATACAGTTGCTTTCATGGAGAAGCAATGACTGTAATATAATCTCTCTCTCTCTCTCTCTCACACACACACACGCACGCACGCACGCACGCTGCTAAAGAGAGTGTTGAATTAGGAGAGTCTCCAAAGTCTTACTATTGACAAAAACTCATCAATGAATGGTAGTTGGTTGCACCAAAACTTAGGAATCTCGTGAGCAACGAACATACCAATAAAAGAGCTGGCACACTGTAGCAACACATATAGTTAGTTGTCGCACGAATGATGAAACAAAAACATACCAAACCTCCCGTTCCTGCGGCTCAAAAGGACCCGACAAGCTCCTCCGAGGCAGCAAAAAGCCGGTCTCAAATCCTTAAGCAGGCCAACCACCTGTTGCATTGTCGGCCTCTTGTTGGGGACTTCAGCAGTACACAAGAATGCCACCCTCAA
Source organism: Selaginella tamariscina (assembly GCA_003024785.1). Lineage (NCBI taxonomy): Eukaryota > Viridiplantae > Streptophyta > Lycopodiopsida > Selaginellales > Selaginellaceae > Selaginella > Selaginella tamariscina. The sequence goes on from PUQB01000509.1 coordinate 52,034, forward strand.
AGTCTCAAGCATCTCGTTCATATCCTCGTCTCCCTTCATAACCTCATGTCCAGGGCCTTATACCCTCGCTTCTCCTTAACCAAACCCCTTGTCCATTGCACAAGACTGTGCACATTACTGCTCCATTGTAGTCATCCCCCACTGGTCTCTTCCCACTTATAAGCTCCAGCAGCACCACACCGTATGCATAAACATCACCCTTCTGTGAGCTTTCACGGTTGCTCGAAGCCATTGCAAACTCAGGAGCCACACAGCCAGGTTCCATACCACCGATATCCACTAGCTGCGCCAACCCAGTCCCAGCCAACCGGGCCTCCAACCGAGCATCTAATAGGATATTACTGGCCTTGACATCACCATGCACCACCGGCGGATACATCCGTGGTGAAGAAATGCAAGGGCCCGGGCTGCACCAAGTGCCACCTGTGCCGCACTGGCCATGGCATGCCAGTCCAATCCTCCTGGCTGTTGCCATGCTCCCATGTGTCTCTCGACCAGTCCTCTGTATTTCCTCACCCCTTCCGGTAGCTCATGAAGCCGGCTGTACACGTCACCTCCATCCTGTACGTGTTCATATATCAGCAGCCGTTCCACTCCCACCATGCAGTAACCGAGCAACGGTACACGTTGGGGTGTTTCAATCGGCCGATTGCCTTCAGTTGCGCCTCCACGTCAGCCAAGGGTATCCCTTCCCCAAGCAGCTTCACATCTGCATGGACACCACCTGGCAGTACCGCCTCAAACACCGGTCCGCACCCCGCGCTATCTGGAAGTTGTACATCCTTATTGAAACTCCTAGTCGCCTGAAGAATGTCTGCGAAAGTTAGATTCAGCAGTGGCTTCTCAAACATGACCGCTGGAATGTTCTGTGGATCCCGCACACCAGCTGCCCAAACAGAGGGATCATCTCGGACGAAAACGGGCCCGACATCGAAATGTAGCGCTCCTCCTTGACGGACTCCGGTTCTTCCCGCAAACCTGCATGCTCCTGCAGTATAAAATTCCAGCAAGCAGACAAACGGCTCCTGCTAAGCATCCTGTGGCAATGCCCACTATAACAACAACTTTGAGGTGTTTACGCCCGCCGCCAGCGTGAGTTGATCTTGGTCTTGGACATGGAACATCGACCACACTCCCACACAATCCTTTGTTCCCAGACAACCCTGAAGGAGTCAGAAACGACCAGTCCGGAACGTTCCCAGTGAGCTCGTTATACGAGAAGTTCACACTCTGCAGAACTGTCAACTTCCCAGGGACTCTGGATTTGTCCTGAGAGATGATTATATGACATGTCCAGCAGCTCCAAGGACTTCAAGCTTGCTACGGAATCTGGTATTCTCCCAGACAAACTGTTATGTGAGACATCCATCTGTTTCACGCCCTCAAGAGTCCCACATTATCTGGGACATTCCCAGCTAGCCGAGTTGCTGAGAGGTTGAGATACTCAAGGTGTCCGAGTCCGGCCACGTTCGGAAACTGGCTGTCCGAGAATGGTTTGGGCCAGTCCGAGATGGGTCAGAGACGGCAATGCAGGCTTTTCCGGTAAACGTCCAGTCCTGATTCTCTGACAATTCGAGAAAAACAAGTCTCTGGAACCCCCGCATGTCGGACGGGATTTGACCAGTGAATTCATTCTCCCGGAGGTTGAGCTCCTTCATTGCGGCACCGATATCTGGCATGATCCCCGACAAGTGCTTGTTTCCATCCAGACGTAGAATCTCCAGAGAGTTCATCTTCCAAGTATCACCCGAGACTGTCCCGGACAAGCTGTTCTGTCCCAGGTCGATCAAACTCAGGTTGCTCTGCAGCGATGGATCAGGCAGGCTACCAACGAACCCATTGTTCCTGGCTGAAAACGTCCTCAATGCTGGAACTCGAAATGCCCAACAGGGATTCGTCCAACAAGGAGGTTGTTCGAGATGTTGAGAAACTCGAGTTTACGGAGTCCATCCAGACGTGGGAACTGCCATTGAGCTGGTTCTCGGACAGATCTAAAGCAGTGAGGTAGTGTAGCCGGCTTATATCAGATGGAACAGTTCCCTGGAGGCCATTCTTGTTTAGTGAAAGAGACTGCAGCCGCGTCAAGTGGACGATTCCAGAGGAATCGGCCCGGAGAGATTGTTGTGTGAGAGATCTAGTGTCAAGAGTGAAGTGCAGTTGAGATTGAATCCGGAATGGGGTCCTGGAGGCTGTTCCTGCTCAGATTCATTGCCAGGAGACTCTGAAGGAAGCCAATCTCGGTGGGAATCTGTCCTGAGAGTCGATTCTGTGAGAGGTCTAGGACCCTGAGACCCGAAGTAGATGCATTTCGGAGATGAACTGTGATTGAACCTGTGAGTCCATTCGCAGAGAGATTGAGAGTACTGAGCAATCTGAGCTCCCAGATATCAGATGGTACAGAACCAGAGATGGAGTTGTTAAAGAGATTGAGAGAAACTAATCCGGTCAGCTTCCCAAGGGTGCCATCCGGGATGGAGTTATGTAAACCGGTGCTTTGTAGATCAATCCTCTGAACACGAGAATCCGAGCAGGAGATTCCTGGCCACGAGCAAGGGGAGTCAGAAGACAGATGTATGCTGATTTCCTTTCCAGAGGGAGTGTGTTCTCAAGGAAGATCTTGAGAGCTTCCCTGTCTGAATCTATTGAAGAAGTGGGTCTCTGCGCCTGAGCTCCAAAGACTGATCCAGGAAAAAAAGCAGCAGAATTCCTCTTGGGTCGCGCATTATCAATAGCTGGTCTGGAAGGGAAATCAAAATTTCTTCAAACTGATTCATCTGGACCTACCTGGTCAATTCTTCATTCTGGATGCTGTTCTTCTTCATCCCGGATTCGGGGAGAGCTCCGGATTCAAGCCATTTCCCGAGTCGAGCGGACATTCAATCGTTCAAACCCACAAAGCCCTAAACACTCATGGTAAAAGACAAAAGTGAAATTGTAAAGATAAAACCTCATTTTCCTCTGTTTTTGGGTTGGTAGATTTGGCGGCTGTAATTACCTCAAAATTAATTAAATAATTATCACATGATTAACAACGTTATCGCTGTACGTAATCTCATTAATTTTTTCTTCCAGTGGCGCCGAAAGTGACGGATAAGGATAGCTTTCAAATTCAAATTTTTAGGCTCATGTCCCTGTCTCTAGGGCAACCACGCGATGGTGGCTGGCTGTCCTCAATCACAATCACAACATTACCTAGCTGGCTGCTGAAGGTTAACACATATTCTACGCTGAAGATTAACACATTCTACGACTTTGATCTATAGTTCATTAATATAGTTCATGGCGGCTGACTTCGTCGTACAGTCCATACGAATATTCCTTGAACACAAGTCAACATTCAATATTCACATCTTCTCGGGAGACCAACTCTGTTAAGTTAAACATCTGGAGGAAAAGTTAGACCGAAGTACAAGCTTTTTTGAGAAGAAAACAGGCTGTCTGTGTTGGTTCGTTGTTTTGTTCATTCACCGAAAGAAACAAAGGACGCTGACAATGACAACTACTATACACATATACGTTTTATATATACACATGATTTGTATATGTGTGTGTGTGTGTCTTAAGTTGTGTGTGTGGGTCTTGTCAAGAGATATGCCAAACCTTTCACAGTTATCACATGAGGCCGGCACAGTTTGCACAACATTCATGGCTGGCTCTTTTTTTCCTTTCTTCCCTCCGTGACAACCCAGCTTTTTAATCTGGTTGGTGGACACTGTCACTGCCAAATACACACACACCATTATGTGTGTGTATGATGTGTATTATCCTTATCTATATGTTTTTAAGCTGCTTTACATATAAAGCAATCAGGATAAGCAGACTTGACAAAGGCTGGAGGAACACATATGTGCGTCTGTGTGTGCTGTGTAATTAGTGATTTAAAGTGTTTCGTGTTTGGTAGGATGTAAAGGCGACTACCACTCACTCACTTTAATGGGTTTGGTATATCCTTTAAGGGACAGGCTCTCTCTATACACGCACACATACATATATGTATATTGTATAAATGGATTTGCCATTATATATATAACTTAGCTGGTGGAAAACTTGAAGACATGAGATGTTTGTAGACTTCACCAGGGTTAACAAGAACACTTGGGAACCTAGGCTCGTTGATCGCATTTGGGAAGCCCTGGGTTTCTAAGCACAGTCCAGCGTGCTTCCTGTAAGTGTGACCGCCTTTCCCAGCAATTCCGTCTTAAAATTCCCGGAGTAGAACTGCACTCCCGGGGCATTTGTTAGTAGCTCCATAGTTCTACCACTTGCAGGGTCTCTTAGCTTAGCAGCAAAAATGTAAACTCTCCTTCCTGTGAACAGATTAACGAAATATCATACAGTGCCTGTGTGTGTGGGTGCGTGTGCGGATGTTTTAGTGATACATTAGTATGCATGTGTGTGGTGTGAGAGAGAGAGAGAGAGGTCATGTCCCCAATTACTATAGTCCAGACAAAGAAAATAGGTGAGTATAGATATGCAGGAGGCATTTTCACATGCTTCTATACGTGTTAATAAATCGTATATGTGTAGGTGTGGTGTGCAGACAAAGTTGTAACACAGAGGTGTATGTATCTGTGTGGTGTGTGTGAAACAAACGTTGTGGTTTGAACTAAACTACGTTGTAACACATTTCTAGATATGCTCACACAGACAGCATTGAGACATACACATATAGACGTGTATAATACATACATACATATATATATATACACACTGTACCTTCTCAGAGGCATCCAAGACGTAGTTGTGGTCGTATCCTCCAGGAACCTCCGCAATCCTGGACCCAATAACAGCATCTTGTAGGAAATCAAATGGAGTTCCAGAAACAGGAAGAATTTCACCAGTTGGAATCTGAACGTCATCAACGGGAGTGTACTTAGAGGCTACTATGCGTATGGTGTGGTCGAGAATATTCCCAGAATTGTGACCGGCCAGGTTCCAATATGTATGTTGTGCCAAGCTCACTGGAGTTGGCTTGTTCTTCGGAGTTGCTTTCATCTCCACCTTCATCTCGTTCTCATACAGAATGTATGTGACAGAGATGTTCAAATCTCCTGGAAATCCTGAAAGGAAGACAGAAATGTATACAATCTGATGTATATATGTATAGCGATATATGTGTAGATAAAACTGTGTTGCATAAACACAACTACGTATGATGTATGTTGTATGTGTATACATGATATGTACATTTATCGTAGTGTGTAATATGTAGAAAAGCATATTACCTTGCTCACCATCCGGGCTGTGGTAGTTCAATTGGACTGCTGGTGCTTCTGAGTCTTTAAGAACTTGAGACTGCCACAATACTACTTTGTCATATCCTACTTCCCCACCTTTGAAGAAATAAATAAAAGAGAATCATATATAATATTCTATATATATATATATAGAGAGAGAGAGAGAGAGAGACAACACACACACACACACACACGTGATAATAATCATATGTACGTGTCTAGTCTAGTATACCATGAAGTGTATTCATGTTGTTGTTAGCAGGCAGCTCGTATGTCCTCCATTAACAGTGAAACTTGCATCTTTGATACGGTTTGCAACACGGCCAACTATGCTCCCAAAATATGGGGAAGTACCGTCCTGCAAATATAAAACATACAATTATGATAAGTAAATAAAATGTAGAGCGTACCATGTATGGCTCAGGAGTGTCAAATCCCAGTACAACATCCACACTCTGTGCACCTGAAAAGAAGGAAGTTTGTATGTTTGTGTGAAATCTAAACCCTACCTGAGGAATCCAGCAGACAGTGACACAATTGTTGCACCCCAATTAGTATCTGCATAGTAATGCCTCCATTTGTGAGAGTGTAGAGCAAGATCCCCTGTTTACTTCCCCATGATTGCACATCTACATGCTTGCTGCTGCTGTCTTCCATTTGCCGAATTCGCCTTTTTGGAAGAATGATAAACTTCAATGTATTTTGGTAAAATACGGATATCCCAGTATTGCTTTATTATCAACTATTATCTATAGTTTATGCAATGGATAATATATACCTATTTAAATACTTGTAATTCCTCAATCTATTACTTTAGCATTATTCATGTATGAATCAATTATTATTTAAATAGTTTATTTATAATTTGTAAATTTAGCATTATTTATGTATTGTATAATGATATATTCATTTTATGCAACAATGAGTTAACTAAAACCCTAAAACAGGGTTTAAGGGTTAGGGCTTAGGAGGAGGCGATGGGGAGGAACATGGCGTCGCTGAAGGCGGATGTGGCGTCGTTTGCTGCGACGATCGGGCTAGCGCCATCGCAAGAAGGATTCAATGATGTTGATTTCCGCAAGAAGCCTGTGAAAAGCAGAAATCTGCGAATGAGAAGGTAAGAACAGTCGGTTCGAGCAAGTCTAGGCAAGAAAATGTAGAGACTGTGAAGAATGCAAGAAATAGAAAGCAGAATGCTCCGGAAAAGAAGAAAACGATGCGTTTTGATGCGGAAACCAATGAAGCCGCGAATAATGCAGGTAATGGTTCCGGAAAGGAGCAGTCTTTTGAAACTCCCATGCGGAAGCCTGCGGAAAACAATGAATCCTCGGAAGCTGTGAAGGTATGTAGACAAATTACACAAATTGCTGTATTAATATAGATGTGATGTAACAACAACTTATTTTAATAAAATAGTCATCTTTTAGATATATATGATAGATATATACAGATTCGAATTCATTGCTCCTCTAGAGGGATATACGACGCATACGATATTCATATACAGTATATGTGTATAGATTATGCATACATGTGCATACTATAATGATAAAGATACGATGTATATGGTCGTTTAGATAATACACACATTTGATGTGCATCCTACATCTAGATTCCTATGCACATTTTCATGTATATGCAGATTTTCTAGATATATAATGCATGTGCCCATCAACGTTCTCGATCAGCTATGTGTGTGTGTGCTGTACATAATTTATACATTTATAAACTGTATAAGGATTCTATGTTATGAACACGAATATGTAAGAAAAAGTATCTGCTGATGTATGTATATATGTAGATATATATCGTTGTCTGCAGATTGTTCCTCCAGAGAAGATCAACATATTTGCAAAGGATGTAGTTTACACATTTGCTCGCTGGGGTGGAACGGGTGAGAAATGGTACGAAACCGCCGCTGGAATTGCATCCAAGGTACAATTTCTGGATTCGGAGATAGCGGCAGGAAATCATGTGATCGATTCCAAGCGTTCTGAAGCAGAATCGCTATTGAGATTGGTTTCTGTGGAGTTTGAGAAATCCCGGAAAAACAACAGCGGATATGAGGATGATATTATCTGCACGTCGTTCAGGAACATCTGCAGACAAAGTAGCTGCTATGATGGTTTTGATACAGGAGAACCCTGTAGCAAATCTCCAAACTCTTGACAGCCTTCTCGGTATGTTCATGAGTGTGTGTGTGTGTTTGAGTTTGTGTTTGTGTGTGTAATATGTCACTCCTTTGTAGGGATGGTTACTTCGAAAGGGGGCAAAAGACACGCTTTAAGCGGCATAGATGTGCTAAAAGAACTATTCACTACGAGGTAGCTTATCGCGTGTGGGTGTACATGTGTCTGTGTCTGTTCTGTATTGTAGTCTAATTAAGGTACTGGCAGCTTGTTGCCAGATAGAAAATTGAAGTATCTCAATAGTCAACCGCTTCCAACCTTACCCAACACCAAGGAAGGTGTCTCGCTTCTTGTTTGGTGGTATTGGGAGGACTGCATCAAGGAAAGGTAAACTGATACTACGTATACATTTTGTTTATGTATTAACTTTGCATTTTTTAATTTTTTTTTTCTTTTTTCGCACGTTCTCCTTTGTAGGTATGAAAAGTTCGTTAATGCTGTCATGGAAGGAGCAGGGATAAACTTCCTTACCTCAAACTGAAATCAATGAAGGTACGAGAGACGCATACATATGATATGTATGTCTGTGTGGGCAGTGAGAGTATTTACTAATTTTATTTTCTTTTCACATAGACACTATACGAGCTTTTGAAAGCGAAATCAGAACAGGAGAAGAAGCTGCTTGAATCTATCGTCAACAAGGTCAGCCTTTTTGCATGTCTGTGTATGTGTTTTATGTACATATATACAGATATTTGTGTGCATTTAGTATTTACGTTTTGCAGCTAGGTGATCCTGAGAGGAAGGCCGCTTCAAATGCAGCCTATTTTCTATCCTCTCTTTTGACAGAACATCCTAACATGAAGGTGAAGTAAAAACTCAATTCGAATAATTCATATTTTTATTGTTTTTTCTTCTTTGAATATGCAGAAAATAGTCTTGCGTGAAGTGGAGCTTTTTGTTTTCCGCCCAAACTTGGGAATGCGAGCCATTTATTATGCGGTAATCATTTATTTTTATATGTACGCATTGCGTGCGTGTACTTAACGCGGTTCTGTTGTAGTCCGTGTTTATGAACCAGGTGATGCTTGGTCACAAAGGCGATGGGCCGAGTGTTGCCAAACAGCTAATTGACATCTACTTTATGCTGTTTAAGGCAAGCTATTTTCGTTTTTGCATAAACTTGCAAATATTCTAATAGTTTCTTTAATTGCAGTTCATCACAAAGAGTAAACAAGAGCAAAATACTACCCGGACCGCAAGCATGAAGATAACGAGGACAAAAGCAGTTCTCCAGCCGCATTAGATTCTCGACTATTGTCATCTCTTTTGACAGTAAGTTATACATAGCTATAATATCTTTATGAAATTATAGTAAATGAAGCTGTATTTTTTGAGCGGTGTTGAGGTGTTGTTTATAGGGAGTAAACAAGGCCTTCCGTTTCGTGACAGAGGACTCTGCTGATGCAATTATTGAAGAAACACACCAGCTCTTTTCCGTTTGGTGAGCTCTCATTATATAACGTAGCTTAATACGATTTAATCATATCATAGTAGGATGTAGTTATATATTTTGATATATACCTTCTTTCAAGATTCATTCTTCAAATTTCAACGTTGGTGTGCAAGCTCTTCTTTTGTTGCATCAAATTCTGGCTAAGCACCAAGCGGTTAGTGATCGATTCTATCGCTCTTCTTTACTCAGTTATGCTTTCACCTGCTTTGTCCAAATCTTCCAAGGTAAATACATATAGGCTGTTTTGCAATAGAGACACATTACCATATATACATCTAATCACATAACTGCACGTATATGTTGCTCTAACGTAGAACTTTGCAGATTGAAATGTATCTGTCTCTAATATTCAAGGTCCTCAAATCGGATGTGAACTCAAGCCGTACATGTGCTTTCATAAAACGACTCATGCAGGTATTTACATTATCTATTTTCTCATAAGTGTTATTGTATGCAACTCATGGACTACTCGTGTTTGTTTCTCAGGTTGCTATGCACCAGCCTCCAGAGCTTGGCTGTGCTTTCCTTGTACTATTATCCGAGGTTTTGAAGGCAAGACCTCTCCTATGGTAAGAAAGTTCAGCACGCCCACATACAGTGTATATACATATATTTAACCGGACATGTATATAAATTTCTTTCTGTTTAAAGGACATTCATATTGGAGCCTGTGAACGAGGACAACGACAATGAGCATTTCAAAGACATCGATAGTCCAGTGGAACAAGAGCACAAAGACAATCCGGTAGAAGATTCTCAGGATATTTTGAAGGAAGATTCTCGAGGATATCCGGAAGAAGAGAGCGATTCTGATATACATGTTGATGAAGAAATGGCTAAAGGACTTGGTGATGACGATGATAACAGCGATGAAGATGACAAAAGCATCAAGCAGAAAAAGAGAAGTAGCGAGAGGAGTACGGAAAGACAGAATACGAAAAACAGTGATCAGGGAAGGCTTCTGGTAAAGCTGAATCAAACGGTTCAGATAACTTGACCATGAACAGCTATAATCCTCGGCATCGTGATCCGCTCTTCTGGTATGTTTTACTCATCTCTCTCTCTCTCTACGTAACACACGCACGCACACGAACAAACTAGAGACGCAAACAACACCGACTCAATATCCTACTTCCCTTTTTTGTGATTTTTCCTGCCAACTATTATTATCATATGTTTTTGTTATTTGAAGACGTAGGTAGTTAGCTAATTATGTAGCGACTCTAACTAGTTGGTGTTAGTAAGATTGTGTAGAGAATGGCATCGGTAGCTTAATTATAGATAATCATGTAGGTGTTGTGTGATATAATCATATACGATCCTTGAGAGTGTAGCTATGTGAATTACCAGATTTGTTATGCTGATACGAAAACCAGTGATCAGTTATGCTGATACTATATATCAACCATTTATTGAATATCTTCTGCAGTAAAGCGGATCAAACGTGTTGGTGGGAGCTGGCGGTACTAGCATCACATATACATCCATCCGTGTCGACAATGGCCAAGACATTACTCTCTAATGCAGTATTGTATTCAGGAATCCACTTCATGATCTTGCTTTAGCTGCCTTTCTTGATCGTTTTGCTGAGAAGAAACCTAAGCCTCGGAAAATAGCACTCGATGACGCTCTGAACAAGGTAATGTTCAAAATATTAAAAGCAGATTCATGCATGTGTACATACTCGAGCAATCTAGTTAAGTGGGCGTATATATGTACGTATTTTTTCTATGTATAATGTGCGTATTTGTGTGTCATTTATGTTAAAGCACTCCCTCCCTCCCTCCATACATACATACATAAGATATATATTCACTTATAAAGCTCTAATTAACGATCATGGTTCGACCTTCGTATCGAATGTTGATGCTACAAACACGTATTGTGTGTGTGCATTTTGGTACGTTGTATTACTAAACACACACAACACATGTAAACATTCAGTTATACACGGACTCCGTTTACACTCACATCCGGATATGTACTGTATACCTATATATTTGGACATATCGACAGGCATATACATGCATAGATGCAGGCATACAAGTGCTCTATGCGTGTTGTATATGGATACAGTTATACGTACTCGCGACTGTGTATACATGCTCCTTGTTTGTATGTCTTTGTTAACATGTGATGTTCTCTGTCTATAAAGACGTGTGAGAATGGGCATGTGTGTGTGTGCATTTATAGAAAGAGATACCACGTGTATTAAGATTACAGGTAGGCTTACAGGAGGAGGCAGCAGTACGGTTGGAATGGAACTGGTATCCATGGGAGAGGACGAGGTATCTCCGGCAGATTTGGTGTTTCATAGGTTTTTACTGTGCAAAAGCGGCTGCCAAAGGCAAGAAACAAAAGAAGAAAAGAAACAAAATGAGATGTTGCTGATGGCTTCATTGAGAGCGATGAAGAAGAAGGTATGCTTATACAACTATCAATTGTTCATATCTCATATTAATTTATAAAGATGAAGCTGATGGAGAAGACGAAGATACTGATGCTGACGATATAGATGATGTAGAAGAGGTTAACCAAACAGGTAAGAAACTAATAATCAAGTTCAAAAACTATAGCGTTGTGCAATTGATCTGTATTAGCATGTGTGTTTTTGCGCGCATGCAAGGTTTTGTCGCATTGGGTATATATAGATACAGCATGGCATTAATTCTAAATATATCTATATAAATCTCTCTCTGCGATTTTCATGTTTGGAGTATGTACATATGCACATACATTTAGATACTATATGTGTATATGTTTATATACCACAACATATGGATATATAAAACACATACATAGCCATTATAAACTTTTTTATTTGTAGATGAAGACATAAATGAAGATGTAGAGGATGAGAGAGATGAAGATATACAAGCTGATGATGACAAGGAGGAAGATGTAGAGGAGGATAACTCAGAGGAGGAGATAGACAAATTCTTAGACGAGGAAATGGGGAGGGAGTTTAGCGATATGGACGAGGACGATTCAGAGATCGATTCAGGGGATGAGGAAGGTTTTGAGTTTGCTGATAACTCACCACCGAAGGTTCGAACTTCATATTCCTATTACGTGTCTATGAAATACATAATGTATTGCCATAAATATATATATATATATATTATATATATATAGCTATTAGATATACATATGCATGTCTAATGTATATATTGGTGTATCTCTAGCTATACCTATCCCATAATATTAGTTTGTAAATAGCGCTTTCTATAGGCATTTCCCAGTAAGAATGACCTGTACCAGAACCTGTTAATCGCTAAGTTATGTATCTTACATATGCAACTTATTAACAGATTAGTTCGGAAAATAGTTTGGTATATATATAGATAACAACATGTATGTGTCTGTGTGTCTAGTGTTGATATACATATATCTTTAACTGTCATATGTAGATCCTGTGGCAAAATCATGACCTCTCTCTCTCTCTCTCTCTCTGCACTAGTTGGAGTATATCTTTTATATATAATACTCTCATACTTACGTGTATTATATACTCGATTGTGATAATATAACTAGCCTATGTGGGTGCCTTAACAGATTGTTTTGGTTAATAAGGATGAAGAGAAGGTTTCTTCAAAGAAGAAGAAGAAGAAGAATAAATCAGGAGTTAATGGGGTGATTAGGACTAATAAGAGGAGGAAAACAGGGAGAACACAGAGAGTGAAGGCAAGACGTGCCTACAAGCAGGAAAAGGAGCAAGAATAACAAAGGTACGCAAGCCTCTCCGTTTGCTAGTGCCGAGGATTATACTCATTTGGTCAATAAATAATTAAATAAGCATAATATTCAGGAACATTTTAGAAGTATAGTGTTAACACATGTTAATATGCTATTTTATCACTATATTAAATAGTGTTATTAGTATTCGTCCACTAGTCATTATTTAGTTTTTTATTATGATTTAGGCTGTATAATTATATCATATATTTTTTAGATGCAACACGCAGAACACATGAATTTCAACTGCAATTTAATAATTATAAAATTCAGTAATTAAATTTATTTGATTTAATTTGAAATAAAAATGCTGAATAATTTATTACTAATTATTTAAACATTTTTGTTAAATCTTACAATTATGTTTAAGTTTCTCAAGGGCAAAATGTAATTTTTGAAACTTTGTATTATTTAAATTAGATTTCATCAATACGTTAATTCTTGTGGGACATACATTAACTATTGTAATAAATTAATCTTTTATTAACATTCTTAATTCAATACGTTAATTCTTGTGGATACATAATAATTAATATTTTAATATACAATTTACTATCTTATATAACAATATAATACATTTAAACTTATAATATATTTAAATTAGCCTAGGCTTCTTCAAATAAAAATATTTATAAGGTCTAAATCTCTCACTTTAACTATGTAAATTTTAATTATTTAAACCCTTTTAAATAATTTTACAAATTTTATATGAATAAAAAAGATCCTAGCTGATTATAAAAATATTAAAACTTAGAAATTTAATACCCACGTGCTGAATAAGGGCGCGTGAAAAACGAGCGCGGATAACAAAGTCTCCCTACATTATTAATTATTAAAAAATTATAAATATAAATTTACAAAATATAACATATTGCGTATGTGTTATCCTTTAGCAAGAAACAAACAAACAAACGTGCATATACCTGATTAGAGACAGTTATAATATACGCATACGTATACACACAGAGATGGGTTGGTATATACCTGCATAGACACACCACACACACACACACATACTGTACAATAATCATTATTCCCTAAGTTGAATTATATACATTAACCTTGGTTAGTTGTCACATGAAATTGAACCCACCAAGGAACAGCAACCTCGTATCCCACCCATTCTTCCCATTCTTCATCGTAACTCCTATCATACGCCTCACTAATCACTTGACTTTGCTCCTGTACCCGCTTCACAAGAGCCTACCAGCACCATCCCTGTTAATCTCTCTCTCTCTCTCTCTCTCTCCTCCTTACCTCATAAGCGTCCTTTATTTGCCTAAATCTTTGCTCGCAATCATCTTCCTTGCACACATCCGGATGATACTACAAGGTCGCACCGTTTACATATATATGTTTATGAATGCATAACGTGTGTGTGTGTGTGTGGGACAGAGACAGATGAACACCAGAAGTTATCAAAACTATGAAATGGTAAAGTTACCTGGAGTGCTAAGCGTCTGTAAGCTGCCTTGATCTCACGCCTGGAGGCAGAAGGGGAAACACCCAAGACACAATGCTCATCTACAGGCGCACCGCTTGAGGTAGACTGCGCCTTGATCCTCATGGGCCTGCGTTTCCTGCTCAATCCACCACCTGAACTACGCAGCCCACCGTTCGATCCCAAATTCCGCGACCACCCACCTGAGGATCCCACCAGGAGCCCATCGCAATGAAGATCAGCAAGAAAGAAAGAAACAATCTGAACAAGTCCAAAACTAGAAAAACTCGTGTTTTATTGTACAGATCGTCAACAAAAACCCTGCTGCTAAAACACAACAAAAATCCTTAAAAAATTAAAGAAATATATGCCGGTAGCCGCCAAACAAACAAGAGGAGCCCTGTCCTTATCCACCAACGGTACCACGTGGCACGCCCTCAGACGCACGATCCTGTTTAAAACAATCCTGTAAAGGGAAGTATATTCCCGGTATAATCAACCTTTACTAACCATCTCATGGTCTCCAATGTACATTAACGTGTTGCAACTCCTTGGCCTTTTTTGTGATAATCTCCAGCAATGAGATAGCTCCCTGAACACACGTTTATGTATTATAACACACACACACGCACGCACGCACACACACACCTGTAAATGTCTCTCTGTCATTTCCAGCATGCTGCGTTTGGTGGATACACCAGTGTCCAAGGCACGAATTGTCGACGCAATGTTTTCTTTCTGCATACGTACTTGTTTTAAATCTGCACCGAAAAGACGATCATGTGTGTGGGTGTATATAAGCAATTATTAAGAAACTATAGAGTCCGTTTGATAATTATATAAAACTAGAGGAGTTTGGTAATTATATAAAGCTAAAGGATCAGTTTGATAATTTCCCGGGGAAATTATATTGTAATATAACGCTATTGGGCATATGCACACACACAAGGTATATATACCTTGTCGGAGTTGTCTGTACTCGTCACAAAGGCGAGAAAGATCAGCTTCTACTGCATCAGAGTTTTCCCCTTTGCCTTGAGCTGTATACCGTTTGATCCGCTTAAGCTGGTCCTCTAAGCTTATAAACTTGCTCTGAATCTGCAGGAGATGGCTGATCTTAAGTCATCTTCCTTGTTGCTCGAGCTCGCTTGCTGCCTCCTGGGATCATCCAGTATGAATTGTTGCAGTTCCCTGCAGAACCATATTATCTATTATATATTATATCTTTAGTTACTTTCCAAGAATAATCAATCAATCAATATATCATAACAAAAGAAAATTGATGATAGTACTTAAATATTTGTATTAGTGTATAGTTACTTATGAAGTTTTAAAGGATCCCAAACGTACTTTCTGTCTTCGAAGTGTTTGAGACGCTTGGTAAGCTCTTGGACCTGGGCCGACTTGTCTTTAAGTTCCATCTCCAGCCTCCCTCTGTCCATGCTGACCTCTTTGAGCTCGTGCACAAGCTGTTCTTTATCTGCAAGCACTGACTTGAGCTGCTTGGACAGGCTCTCCCTCTCCGAGGCATACTCTGCAACCTCCCTGCACAGTGTCTCTTTGTGAGACAGTAGCTGCTTAATCTCCCTGGACATGCTCTCTCGGCCCTCGGCAAGCTCCTTATCTCATCGGCCAGCTTCTCAATCTCAATCCTGGTACACTTGAGATCCTCCTCGAGTCTGTCCTTGCAGATGGACAAGCTCCGTTTGTCCCTCGTCAAGCCTTCATACTCCACGAACAGGAGCTGCTTCTCAGTTGCCACTCTCGTCAGGTTCCTCTCCAAGTCATCCTTCTCCGAGCAGATCCTTCCCAAGTCATTTCCCAGGCTCTCCGTCTGCATTGTCAGCCTCCTGCAGTTCTTCACAAGGTCCTCCCTCTCAGAAAGCAGCCGGTGCTTCTCCTCGTTGATCTCGTTCAAACTCCTGAACAGATTATCCTTCTCGGAAGTCAGGCTCTCACTGTGCAGAGTCAGCCTCCTGCAGTTGTTCATCAAGTCCTCCCTCTCTGTCAACAACCTGTGCTTCTCCGCCTTGATCTCGTTCCAGCTCCTGAACAGGTTCTCCTTCTCCTGGGAGATCTTCCCCAGATCGTTTCCCAGGGTCTCTGTCTGCACCGTCAGCCTCCTGCAGTTCTTGACGAGGTCCCCTCTCCGACAATAGACGGCTCTTCTCCTCGTTGATCTCTGCCCAGCTCCTGAACAGCTTCTCTTTCTCAGACCCCAGGCTCTCCGAGTGAACCGTGAGTCTCCTGCAGTTGTGCGAAAGCTCCTCCTTCTCTGCTAACAGCTTCTGTTTCTCCTCTTTCAGCTCCATCCAACTCTGGTAAAGCATCTCCTTCTCCTGCCAGATCTTTGCTTTCTTCCTTGATCTCGTTCAGAGTCCTGGCCAGCATTTCCTTCTCCGAGGAGATTCTTCCTATGTCACCGCCGAGTGCCTCTGCATGCAAGGTCAGCCTCCTGCAGTTGTGCGTGAGATCCTCCTTCTCGCCCAGGAGTCGGTCTTTCAAGTCGTTCAGCTCTGTCCAGCCCTTGAATAACTTCTCCTTCTCTCCCAGATCTTGCCTTTCTCTTCGTGCAGCTCTTGCAAGCTCCTGGCCAGCTGCTCCTTCTCAGAGGATATTCTCCCTAGGTCGCCTCCAAGGGTCTCTGCATGCAGAGTCAGCCTCCTGCAGTTGTTAGACAGGTCATCCTTCTCGGACAACAGCCTGTCCTTGAGCTCGTTCAGTTCTGTCCAGTTCTTGTACAGTTTCTCCTTCTCAGACCAGATCTTGCCCTTCTCCTCGTGGAGCTCTTCATAGCTTCTGGCTAGCTTCTCCTTCTCAGACCAGATTCTGCCTTTCTCATCCTTGAGTTCGTGGTAACTCAAGGCTAGCTTCTCCTTCTCGGACAAGATTCTGCCTTTCTCATCCTTGAGTTCGTGGTAACTCAAGGCTAGCTTCTCCTTCTCGGACCAGATCCTGCCTTTCTCATCCTTGAGTTCGTGGTAACTCAAGGCTAGCTTCTCCTTCTCGGACCAGATCCTGCCTTTCTCATCCTTGAGTTCGTGGTAACTCCTGGCTAGCTTCTCCTTCTCGGACCAGATCCTGCCTTTCTCCTCATTAAGTTCCTGATAGCTCCTGGCTAGTGCCTCCTTCTCAGTCGAGATTCTTCCTAAGTTACCTCCCAGTGTCTCAGCATGCATTGTCAACCTCCTGCAGTTGTGGAAGAGATCCTCCTTCTCAGACATGAGTCTCTCCTTCAGCTCGTTGAGCTCACCCAGGCTCCTAGCTAGCGTTTCCTTCTCGGATACAATCTTTAGTATGTTCCCCTCGAGCGTATCCTTGTGAACAGTGATCCTCCGCAGGTTGGTGCTCAGGGACTCTTTCTCATTTCTGTACTCTGCCTCGATCCGCTCCTTCTCCCTGAAGATGTTCTCCTTGTCAGCCAGGATCATACCAATGTCTCTCTCAAGCTTCTCCCTCTCCGTTGTCAGGCGTCTTATGGTGGAATGGGAACTCTCCTCAAACTCACGCAGGGTTCTCGCTAGTTGGTCCCTCTCCCTGCGTATGTCGTCCAGTTGTCTGGCAAGGGATTCTTTCTCTGCAACATTCTGTGAGCCAACAATGGAGCTAACCTTGCTCAATACTAAAGAAGTTGGAATCATTCCATGCATTGACAACTATCAACTTTGTCACCTGTAATGACATGTGACAGCCAATGATGCATCCTAAGATACGTGTGCTATGTACGTGTGAAACATGTAAGCTCATAGTTCAAAATGATGTCACACACACACACACCTGATTATGGGCAATCTGGAAGGAATCAAGACTTCTCTCCATCTGGGTGATGATTGACAAGACATGCTGGAGCTCCTCGACTGCTCGGTCCCTAGCATGCATGACTTCTTCGATCTTCCTGTGGAGATTCACATAGTATTCATGCATCTTCCCCACGAGGGTGTTCGTCTTCGTCTCAACAAAAGTGCTGAAATCACTGCAGTACACCGTGTTCTTCTCCATTTCGCGGATGGCACAGTCCCTCTCAACCTGCAGTTGACGGATCTCGTCCTGGAGAAAATTACCACCACTGGTAGGATGATCGCAGGTGGTGTTGTAGTGCATGTTGACACACATGGAATTCACTGAATTGGGGATAATCTCCATCTGCAACTCAAGAACAAGGTCCCTAAGCTTGGCTACTTCCCGACGTATAAACAGATGTTTCTCCTCAAGGATCAACCCACGCTTCTCTGTTAAGAAATACAAGGCCTCCAGATCTCTGTGTGCATCTAACTCCGGGTCCATGAGTGCCATGTAGCACTCCGCGTCAAGCCAGAATGAATGAATCACGCATCCACATCGTTATATTCTTGCGTCTTTTCAGTCCAACGCGACCGTAGGCAGCACACGTGTCTCCCATCCATTAGTGCATACATTCAACGGTCAACCATTGTCAACGTGGTCAACAAACTAGATCCAACGGTTTAGATTTAAATGGAATTCCCGCTACATCATAAATACCTCGAGTTCAAGGCTCTGTTTGCCGCCAGTGCAAGAAGTGTTCCTCCGTAAGGCCGTGCGTGTGCGTAGAAGCACTCAGCCATTGCCTGCATTTCAAACACTAGCGCTCCATATGTGTGTGCATACAATAAAATGAGTAAACTTGGTTAGGAAAACTAACCGTGCCATTCTCCGAAGTTAACTCTGAAGATCCACGAGAAAAGAAGTTATGAACCCCGTCCTTAGGCTGTTACACATACGTAATGATTAAAATAGAACTAGTGTATGTGTGTGTGTATGAGAGAGAGAGAGAGAGGAGAGAGAGAGTTTCCTTACTTTAGCTCTGGGATCCTTATGTGGAGGTGAAATCATCTGTGCTGCTTTCAACATCATGCTATTACTGTAGCCATATTCAGTTGCTTCCCTAGAACTTCGTGATTTGTCAAAAGTGATCCAATCCTCCTATAGACTAAATAATAAGAATGGAAAATGAATAAGTAGAATGGTTTTACCAGTGGCTTGGGTTTCCACTGAGGTGGAGGAGGTTGTACGGTCTTCCTCACTACAAAATATGGCATTTTAGCACGTCCTTCTTTTGGCGAAGGTGGCGTTTTCAACAGCTCCTGGTACAGTCCTAACATTTCCCTGAAACACACATCGATACCCAGTCAAAACGCGTACGTACGTGTGTGTACGTATGTATGTGTGTGTCTGAAATATAAGGATCATCCTGCCTCTGCAGTTCATACTTGACGCGTTCCAGCCTATTGAATGATCGTTCCGGTATTCTGGACAAATCGTTCAACATGAAGTGGAGGTCTAACTTGTTTTATACTAGATTTATATATTCATATACATATACATATCCATACACACACACATATGTATGTGTGTATGTATATGTGTGTGTATATGTGTGTGTGCGTGTGTGTGTTGTTAAAATAAATGAATATTGTTCGAAAAGAAAACATACCTTTCTTCATCTTGTTTCCCTTCACAACAAGGACTCTTCCCACAACAGGCCTTTATTGCAAACAAGTCTATTGGTGGCCTCTCTACTCTTGGTGGCCTCTGCAAATAAGAAAAACACAAATAAAACACATAACAACACACCCGTAAACAATCCAAACATAAAGAAAACAAATAAAGACTTGGAAGAAGAATTCATGTCCTTTTTTATTCCTCGACGCCGACTCGGAACACAAGTTTTGTATCCGCAAAAACCCCTACTCCTTTCTAAACTGCAGGAGCTGTGTAGGTTCAGGTATTGAAACTGTTCCGCGGGGCTTATAACCTGCCCAGGTCTCTTCCTAGGCTCAGAAACTCGACCACTCTTCTTAGTGTTCATCCTCTTCTTCACCTTGCTCTTATTCTTCATCGTAAACCTCATCTCAGCCCTTTCTGAAAGGGCAATAGCATCTGCCAACGATGCCGGTCTCAAACAAACAACCTCATTTCTAATCTTGAACTTCAAACCAGCAACAAATTTCCTAAGCTGTTCTTCGTTACTCAGTGACTGTATCCCCTGCATCTCAAGGCGGAGCTTCCAGAACCTCTCTGTATAATCTGCAATGCTCTCCTTGTCACCTTGTTGAAACCCAAGCCACTCCTGCATTATCTTTTCCTTAGAGACAACCTGGTTATTCCAGGTCCTCCTGGGAGTCCTGGGAGTGGTGCTACGGTTGTTAAACCCTTCATCAAAGCTATTTAACCACAAGAGAACCTTATCGGCCTCAGACGTCTTAAGGAGACGCTCGTTGAGCGCCGGGGAATCAACCCCACGAGGAGACTTAGGGTTCGCTTTCATGCGTTCTAGCTGCTGCTCCAGGCTGTGGAACCTGTTTCGCTCCTCTGCAAAGAGCTGCTTGAGGCTGTCAAGTTGTTCCTTGATCTGGCCCAGTTTCTTCATCTGTACGCTGTCTGTCTGCGGGAAGAGTTTAACCCAAAGCCAAACTGCTCTACTTGGGGTAACGAAAGGACATGACACCAAGAGGCATGACATAGTTCCACCCAAGCATCCAAGCAAGCATACCTAAACTGTGTATATATTAAGTTAATGTTAATTACCTTCTCTCTGTACCAAGTATGTTCATGTTCTGGAGCTGTTTCGAGCCGTCTCTGTATCATATGCATGTCCTGCATTGTTGAGTGGTAAGGTGCATACTGTGGGCAGCTCGGTTTGTAGTTAGGACCGGGTTTCGGCTTCGGTTTCTTCTGCCCAGGCATGGGATACTGCTCTCACAGAAGTCATACCTATCAACATATAAACACTTAACCAGCTGGAGAAAGTGTTATTGTAACTCACTTGTATTTTAGGAAGACCCATTGGGAACTGGAACTTTTTATTCATCTCTATATCGTTCAGCACCTTGTTGTGTTGCCCATAATCTCTTGTACGAGGAGGGTAATCCTGAGGTTGAGGTGCAACCATCTGTAGAAACCTGGTATCAGCGCCTGAGGTGACGTTATATATACTTACTGCTTTCATGTAGGATGTTTCGAATCGGCCCAGGCATTTCTTGGGCTTCTTCTTGCTGTCCGCCATCTTCGACCCAGCTATGGAAATCTAAATAGCAGAAGCAAGGAATACTGGAGAGAGAAACGGGATTACCCAACTGGGATTGGATGATCAATCGGCCATTAGAATGTAGAAAGCGGGAACGCTCCAGCAGTGCATTACCATTACCGGGGAAAGCAGCTCTATAGCTTCCAGTCCGCGCCCCTCTTGAATCCATGGCTGCCATCGCGAAGAACAAGGCCGGTTGCCCCTTGGAGAGACACGACGGCTCACTCGCTGCCCTCAACTGGTTTTTCCGGTACGGACGCCACTTGTACGGTCTCCCCCGTTGTTTTGCCCTAATTCTATGGGATATACACATGACGTATGTAAGGTACACCTATACAACGTGAATGCATCATGCACGATTGGATGGTCAAAAAGCAACCCGTTTAACATAAACAATGGCGTTAGCGTTGACGGTATATTCCAGTATAAGCCGTCTACTAACCTAGCCGTTTGATGTTAACATTCATGTTTAGGGCATGCTTTTAGCTGTCGGTTCAACTCAAACCCCAAGCGGCGCTTTTCGTACATATTCGTCAAAGCTTTGCTTCCACGAAATCTAGGTCTTTCGATCCGGTTCTGCTGCCGGATGCGTCCGCTTCGGCGCGCTTCATCTCGACAGTAATTTGCCGCTTGGCGCTGTGATTTCAGGTAAAGATCGTATGAGATTTTGCACCCTAGCTGTGATCTCCGTTCCCGAAAGATTCACATTTTTTCTGGAAATCGATGTTTCCGTGTGAAATATCGACATTTCCTTGAGGTTAAATCTCGATCTTTGCAGTTAGAATTGTGGTTGTGAGGAGGCGGTATTTTCAAGCGGGCTGTATGAGCAGGGTTTTGGGGGCTTGTAGCAAGCGAAGAGGGGAAAGGGTAGTCTGATTCAAGCGCGCATCATAAGGGTTTGCCATGTCTGCGGCTGTTTGTCAAAAGCGACACTTCGAAGATCTGCACGGGTCCCCAACTCCACTCTCAAAAAGGCGCTGCGGTGGAAATTCGCCTGTTCGGTTCCCTTCTGGCTTCCGGAGCGGCTCTCCCGGCTTGTCTGGGTCCAGTTCTCCTCCGGCACACGACATCTTGCTCCAACTAAGGGCTCTTTTCCCTGACATGGATGGCCAGGTATGCTACACCTAAATCATAATAATCCGTGCTTCCTTTATAATACCTTCACACTTTATAATTCCCCTATAATTCATCTCACAAAGAATACTTTTTGTTTTCATGCAGCTTGTGGAGAAAGTCCTGGAAGATTGTGCTCACAATCTGGATGACGCAATTAAGTGTCTTAGTGATTTAAGACTGTCAAACGAGAAGCCTGCAACCAGTGCTTCACAGGCTGCCCAACCTTCTCATCAACAGGTATATTATATCTTATATGTTATAACATAATATAACATAATAACAATCTACATATGTACACTACATGTTAAACCGAAGTACACCATTAGAACGTGAATGACGGATGACTTGTGCAGGCTCCGACTAACGAGGGGTTGGAATGGGTTGAACTCTTTGTCCGGGAAATGCAAAGTGCCTCCGACCTTCAAGATGCCAGGGCACGGGCTACCAGAGCTCTTGAGTCTTTTGAAAAGGCGATTGCATCTCGAAATTCAGCTGTCATTGAAGCCGTTCAAAAGGTGCGTGCGTGTGTGTTTTATATGCCTATACTTGTAGCATCTGCATATGTATCAGTTTAATTGGATACGTGAACAGAAGCAGAAGTTTAATAGACAACTTGCATTAGAATGAAAACCTTTGTCATTGTGTCACTAATCTTATCTATGTACATGTGCTGCCTGTCATATCTTACATTTATACATATATTTCTTGTTGTCTTGTGTGTTTGTATATACACGTGATAATGGCAGGAGAACGAGGCTCTGAAGAACCAGTTGCAAGTGTTGGTGAAGGACAACACCATATTGAAGAGGGCAGTTGCAATCCAACACGAGCGCTATGCAGCAGATAGCGAAGAGAAGTCTAAGGAGCTCAAGCATCTCAAGCAGATTTTGGTCCAGTATCAAGAACAAGTTAGAACTTTAGAGGTACGTGTCTCTCTCTCTCTCTACACACGCACTTATGTACGCTGTCGGTAGATACGTCATAGATGTATGAAGATACCTACGCATTTCCAGCACTTCTGTGGTGTAATCTCCCTTTTTCTCTCTCTCTACATGATGGTTTTGTGTATGGCAGTTGAACAACTATGCACTGAATATGCATCTGCGGAGGGCCCAGGAAAACACGTCCATTCCGGGTCGTTTCCATCCGGACGTGTTTTAGTGGAGGACATATCAAGCAGGGAATCTTCTCTCGATATCTTTGGGTTTAATACCTAGGTTATAATTAGTGATTGATTGTCATTATTTATATATTGAGTGCAATTCTACGTCGTATTTGTACAGAAGTATTGGTTTTAAATTATAAACCAAGCTAGCTTTAAATGAAAATAAAAGCTAACGTTATATATATTCTTTATCAAAACAGTACAAATTTATATTATTGGAGTGTTTATCTATCCCTACACGATTTGGAGTATAGGTAAGATGATCTAGACCGTCCGATTTATCCGTGTTTATTCATTTTAAATTAACTATTATTAAATAAATTTCTTTTATATAACTACTTGTGAATTTCTATTTTATTTTAAAAAATTAGAATAAAAAAGTTTAAAATTAAATGTTTTGGATTTTAAAATTGTTGACATAACTTTAGCCTCTGTTTTCAAATTAGGGTTTATTAGATCCAATTAGGGTTTATACCAGAGTGGATCTGGTCTGAGGACGCGGCTATGACGATTTAAGAAGGTACGAATTGGATCGGTAAGCAGCTGAACAGGGTAGAGGATAGACCGAATTGAGGATGTATAGCAACTTCAAGGAGCAGGCAATCGAGTATGTGCGGCAAGCAGTGCAGGAGGACAACGCCGGGAACTATGGCAAGGCGTTCCCTCTCTACATGAACGCGCTCGAGTATTTCAAGACGCATCTCAAGTACGAGAAGAACCCTAAGGTCAAGGAAGCGATCACTCAGAAGTTTACGGAGTATCTCCGCCGGGCGGAGGAGATACGGGCTGTTCTTGACGAGGGAGGAAGCGGGCCGCCGGCTGCGAATGGAGACGCGGCTATTGCGACGAAGAACAAGTCTGCGAAGAAAGGTGAGGATGGGGAGGATTCTGAGCAGACGAAATTGCGATCTGGATTGAATTCGGCTATCATCCGAGAGAAGCCCGATGTCAAGTGGTCTGATGTTGCTGGTTTGGAAGGCGCTAAGCAGGCCCTTCAGGAAGCTGTGATTCTTCCTGTCAAGTTCCCTCAGTTTTTTACAGGTACATATGTTCTCGCATATTGCACGCACTTGTATTCACCCGTGTGTGTTTTGCAGGTAAGAGAAGACCATGGAGAGCGTTTCTGCTTTATGGGCCTCCCGGTACGGGAAAGTCTTATCTTGCGAAAGCAGTGGCCACAGAAGCAGATTCGACATTTTACAGGTATTATTTATATATATTCTCTCTATCATTTATGTATATAAAGCATGATGTATAGAGTAAAACGTTTGTTCTCGCATTAGGATAAACTATCTCTCTCATTTATAATCCTACATAATAAGCTTGAGATATGATTGCAGTTTCTCTCTCTCTCTCTCTCTCTCTCTCACACACACACACACACACACACACACACACTATTTGTCACATTCTATGTAGCTACTTTCTACAGCTATATTCCAGTCTTTCTCTTGTTTTCTTGATCACTTATATCTAGTAGAATAATATGTAGATTAAATGATTATCTTTTACAGTATATCGTCATCTGATCTTGTGTCGAAGTGGATGGGGGAGAGCGAAAAGCTCGTTGCGAACTTGTTCCAGATGGCTAGAGACAGTGCTCCCTCAATCATATTCATAGATGAAATCGATTCACTGTGTGGGCAACGTGGTGAAGGAAACGAGAGTGAAGCATCTCGACGTATAAAAACCGAGCTTCTTGTACAGATGCAGGTAATGTGCTACACCCTTACACACACCAATGGTTCTCGTTAGAACATATGCAGATTTGTTTTAGTTATTACGATGCAATACTAAGATATCGCTACGTTCAGAATGATGATGCTTTCTAGATCACCCACATGTACACACGCACGCGCACACACACCAGTTGTATATTTGTATGTCTGGACATTGTTATTTAATGCTTGAAATTTGCAGGGAGTTGGAAACAATGATACTAAAGTACTGGTCTTGGCAGCAACAAATACTCCTTACTCTTTGGATCATGTAAGTAGTAACAGATAATGTCTGTATATCGTTACCTACTGTGTTTAAGAATATATATATATATGTTACAACTAAGAGCTTAACATATCTGTTGTACCCAGGCCATTCGCAGGCGGTTTGACAAGCGAATTTATATTCCACTACCCGATGCCAAAGCAAGACAACATATGTTCAAGGTGATTTTTCAATTTACACTTCTATATGTGTATATGCTTATCTTTAGACAAATATATATTTCTGGAAACCTTTGAACACGGGCGTTGTTTTACGAGAAGGTATAGAACGTTGTAGCAATTGAAAATCATTATTTTCAGGTTCATCTTGGAGATACACCACATAATTTGACCGAAAGCGATTTTGAACAATTGTCAAAGGTGACTGATGGGTTTTCCGGCTCCGACATCG
The DNA here is from genome assembly GCA_003024785.1 of Selaginella tamariscina. Taxonomy (NCBI): domain Eukaryota; kingdom Viridiplantae; phylum Streptophyta; class Lycopodiopsida; order Selaginellales; family Selaginellaceae; genus Selaginella; species Selaginella tamariscina. Next base: position 77,812 of record PUQB01000509.1, read on the forward strand.
CCGTCTGTGTAAGTATATACTACTACATACTTTAAGTATTTTATACAAATATATAATCTTCATGTATACAGGTGAAAGACGTGTTATTTGAACCCGTTCGTAAAACGCAAGACGCGATGCATTTAAACGTTTGAAGACGAAGGATGGCGAGTTCTGGTCCCCTTGTGCACCTTTGACACCAGGTGCCGTGCAAACTACCATGCAAGAGCTTGCTGCCAAGGGACTTGCTTCTCAGGTGTGTGTGCGTGTGCGGCAGGCGCAAATCTACCTAGTCTATATTTCCATATATAATCTACCTGTATACTCCCCCTCAATATATTGAACGCTAGTGAAGTTCCAGACACTAGCGTCAACGCATCTGTAGTGATAATGCTTATGTACTATTATGTATATACTTGTACACTAGTACATACATCTATATGTATACACACGCTCTATGCATCTAGTCTAGGAGTGTGTATATATATAAAAGTATGTGTACGTGTTGTGTGTTTTGTAATAGTGATGGTTTTGCAGATAATACCGCCTCCCATTGCAAAGACGGACTTCGACAAGGTGTTGGCGAGACAGAGACCAACGGTGAGCAAGGACGACTTGGAGATTCAGGAGAGATTTACGAAGGAGTTTGGTGAAGAGGGCTGATGTTACAATTATTTGTACGATAGAGGTAACTGTGTCAAAATATATTCCACTTTACAACAATAATTCTGTTATTACAATAGCGTATAAACACTACCCGTGTATATTCAATAATGCCAGTTTAGTTTATCTCGCTAATACGCACTGTTACTGGCACACAACTATGTTCATATCTATTTAATATTATGAATCATCAAAGTATTCATTCCAGTGTTCTTGGTCACCAAATCCTACAAAAGGGACTTCGTCTTCCTTGAATAACGAATCCCTCGGTTTGTTTAGCTCTGTAGGATCTATTCCCAACCTTTTATAAGGTGAAAGCTCTTCCTTGTTCTTGCACTTGAGTTTCCCAGCAATCCGACGGTAGACAATGGCTGGTAACGTGAAGAAGAGGAAGACTGGTATAGATAGTGGGCAGCAACAGATGGCTATACAACCTGCTGAGTATCCCGTGACACAGTTAAAGCATTTCTTGACCCGGGAATTTATATACCGTTTACTTGGAAAATGGGACAGACAGTCGCCTGAAGGTTCTCCATTGTCGAATCCGTCTTCAGAAGACAGTGATCCGGTACGGTACTTGTTGGCTGTTAGGGGACAGTGGTCGGATGTACAGGGACAACAGTTACATAGTGGAAGACCGTTGGAGGAAGTTGCAAGTTCAGTTTTGTCCAAGGATTGCTGCAAGTCGGGCGAATCTGGTGGTAGTTGTTGGACAAGGGGACAGGAGGGTGGGGGTTCTTGGAGACAGCTTTTGAGTGTGTTGGATACAAGGGGACAGCAGTTGGTCTTGTCAGCTGGAACAGGACAATACCTCTTCAATCTTCTGAACCGGTTTTCTTGTGAAACATGCAAACAGCAGTTGTTGGGAGGTGGAAGTTCATCTTTGACGATGAAGTTCGTTGTAGTTCTTGGAGACAGCCATTGAGTCTGTCTGCTAAAAGGGGGCAACGGGTACTGTCAGTGGCTAGAGAGTAAGAACGGAATGATGTTTGATGAACAAACAAGGAGAAGTATGATTTGATTGCCAAGGTGAACTGGTGGAAGAGGGACGAGAGCATTGTTGCTACTAAGAGGGGGATGAGAGAGATATCGGAGTGTGGCATCTACGTTCAAAAGCTTGCTTTGAAGATTTCATTAGCATATTATGCACTTAAGCTAGATTCTAAATTTAAATTATACATTTAAACCTCTGCTGATTATACACTACTACGAGTGTATGTATTTAAAACTTAAATATTATAATCGTTTCAGATATGTACACCACATTGAATGTTAGCTATAGAAACACTACAATTTATATTTGTTATCGCACTTCCTGTAATATTTAAGTTGATTACTAATTTTGTGAATCCTACATTATGATTATCATATACACGTCACAACTTGACATGAGAATTGTTGGAAATTTTATATTGAAATTATGTATTAAAAAATTTCAGATGGTATGAACAAAATTATGATTTTAAACTCACATGCTTATGTAACAAAATACATAATAATTTTTCATATGATTTTTTTATTATTTTAAATTTAATGCTTAAGTGTTTTGTGTTTAAACATTATATATTTAAAATTCAGTTTTAATATTAATTTTGATTTTATAATATAAATTTAATAATTTAATCAATCATACTTAGCCCATCTAAGATATGAAAGCAATAATTTAACATTCTAAAAACCTATAATTAAGAATTTGTGTTTAAAGTATATTAAATATTTAAATTTAGATTTTAGTGTTATACTATAAATTTAATAAACACTACCCGATTAAGGAGAAACTAATCAATAACAAAAGCAGTCACACTAGCAAAAGCACCAAGTTCCACCCAACGAGTTAGGTAGTTAGAAGTGATAATCACATATTCATTGTTAATAGTTGTACCAAATCAAATGTCACTAACTCAAACGGACAAGAAACTGCAATGGACTCCAATCGTCTTCTAAAGTACACGGGGAGTGTTACGAGTTTGGCAACATACACAACTACGCACATATCTTTTTGCAACTCTAGTCAATAGAAATATTTGTGCAGCTTCTTAATCACACGATGATATCCCATGTGCCTACCAAGAATAAGAGAGTCATGGTAAGCAAAGGCATCATCAACCGCAGATAATCATTCGGATTAGTCCCCACAAAATAAAGAAGGTTGTCATAAAGGCGATATTGCGAATGTAATGCTTAAAAGGCAAGTCATTAACAAGTGATGCATGATTCTCAAACTCATCACGAAGTCTTCAAATTCATAACCTAACCTTTTAAATTTCCCGAACCTCATCCAGAAAGGGCAAATCTAACTCTACACTTTGCGAATAGTAAGTGTCAAGCACAACAATTGCTAATGGTACCAAATCCTCATCCAAAAAATCCACTGATGCTAGAGTAACTGGCTCCTTCGGAACATAAAAAGAAAGAAGAAGGTGGAAGAAAAGCTCGAGAAAGAATGTCAATCAGCCATGGAACTTCCTAGGCGATGAACAACCTCGAAGTTATAAATCTAAAGCTTTAAGGCCTATCAAACAGTACAACCAACCAAGTTTTTCCACTTTAACAACGAAGTGACTAATACATGATCACCTTCCAACAGCATCTAAGAAACCATGCAAGTAAGCATGGAGCTTTTTAAAACCCCAAACCACTGCTAGACACTCCTTTATTATGGAGTAGTTCACCTTTGTTGGCTGTAATGTACGGTTGATGTATACATTGCGATGACTGATGTCAAAAGCATCCACACGCAAGATGAAGGGACAAGTATAATCAGGGTGCGCCAAAACTGAAGGAGTTGTCAACAGCTCCTTAAGATCTGCAAATGCCTATTCGCAATCCTTAGATAAGATGATGTTGACAACTTCAACAATGCCCACAACAATGTAGTACGATTCAAAAGATGATCCACAAAACAGCCAAGATATTGTACATTGCCAAGAAAGCATTGCACATCATTCATACACTTCGGTGTAGGGAACTTCAAAATTATAATAAGTTTGTTAAGATTGATTTGCAAACCTTCACGGAAAATGCAATAACCAAGATAAGTGGTGTCATTGGATCCAAACACACACTTAGACCACTTCAGCTTCAAACCAACTTTCTGCAGCCGATCCAAAACCTTGCATACATCACAGACATGCTTCTCCCATGTTCTTTATGAGTGAATCAAAACATCATCCAGTCACTTCTGGCATATCACAAAGAACTTCATCCATTATACGCTGGAAAGTCGCTAAAGCATTGCTAAACCTAAAGACATCACCAAAAACTCATACAAGCCAAATGGTGTATAAAAAGCAGTCTTAGAAATGTCCGTGTCAGCCATTGGAACTTGTCAATATCCAGATGTGAGATTTAGTTTGGTGAATCAACGGCTCCACCATAGTCAATCTAGAAGATTTGCAATATGAGGAAGTGAGTAAACATTTAAAATAGTTACATCATTTAATGGGCGATACTCAATGCAGAACCAAGTGCTCTCATCCTGCTTCATCACAAGATAAGGTTCACATGCCCAACATTTCCTTAACATTTGCCCGCAAGATCTTGAGTTCCTTCATTGATCAACATCAAATAAGTACCTTGATCAGCCTAGCATCCCCAGTGGGAATAAGGTAATGTGTTGTAATTCCAGTAAAAGTGGAAAAGATCATCATACTCTTTGGATTGAGCAATGATTGCTTCATGATGATTATCTAAGGAATTCAAAGAGGGAATGGAAGAACATGAAGGAAAGACTATAGGAAGTAAGGGTGAAACAAAATGATGGAACAAAGGTAGAAGGAGATAGAATAAAAGTAAGAGGAATGGAAAAAAGATGTGAGAGAGTCAAATAAGGGGGAAACTTTTCAAAGTCACACTTAGCATGATTACGAGTCAACAATTCAAATCAAGAATAAGGTCAAAAGCTTGAATTGGCACCACCCGCAAAGATTGAAGCTCAAGTCCACACAAATAACAATATTAGTCTCATCCCACGAACAAGCATAAGTGTGTCCATTATCATAAAGAATAAAGACTGGTTCTACTACACGGCGCAAATGAAGATTGCAGCATGTAGCAACAAACTGTGAAATAAAAGACAAACTCGAACTTGTATCAATCAATACTGATAGGAAAACATGACATGTTGTGTTATTAAATTAAGTTTGAAAAGTAAAGATTGGATGAATTACTGTCGAGTAAACCCCTTAATGATACTCCCGAAAGAAAAATGAAGGGTCACTAACTTATTTGCACGAGGACCCTCATTTACTTGTGTGATTCTTCTTTTCCCAAAAAATCCACCTCATTAAGACCTTCCATTATAGTAGTGCCAACTGAATGTTGTTGTCGCCAAGACTTCCACCTTGGAAATGGAGGATGCCAATCGGGAAAACATCAACATCACTAATATGTGTGTCCAATCTCATCATACTCAACAACAAACTACACATCCATGTCCATGACCTCAACCTTGCGCTGGTAAACGGCCAGCGGTAGCATCAATCTCCATCAGAGCAGGACCATCCCCAACATGAAGTGGAACTATAGAACGTGAAGAGGCAATGTCTCATATTGTTGTACCAACCACAGAGCATCATCAAGAGTCCCTAGAGCCAGTGCATGCACAAGCCCCACAAGGTTCTGACAAAGTGCTGGCCACAACATACCTAACTTAATGCGCTCCAACATGTTAAGCTCTGCACGCAGTAAAAGACTCCAAAAGCGAACATCAAACTGCATTACCGACTCAAATGGCTCCTAACGAATACAATGTAATTGTTAAAAAGCATCGTCATAGTTATTAGTGTCAGGCCACGATCCAAGAACAAGGAAGTGAGCAAGATTCCGAAAATAAGGAAGCTTGACTTAGAAGCAGGACAAGGAACAGGACAGGAACTAGGAATTAGGAACAAGACAAAAGCAGGAGGTAAGGAACAAAATAAGACAAGAACAAGACAAGACAAGATTGATCGTAGAAAGACTGGTGTTGATAGTAACTGATTGTACAACAATTAGGTCGGAGCTTTTACTCACAACTCCAAGCTAATCTGGTCATGAGCTAAAAATAGTGACCCTTATCCTCTAGGCATATCCTGTAGTATATCCTATAGGCATATCCTGTAGGAATATCCTATAGGCATATCCTGTAGGAATATCCTATAGGTATATCTATAGGAATATCCTGTAGGCATATCCTATAGGTATATCCTATAGGCATATCCTGTAACCCATATCTGTATCCTGTATCGGGTTGTGACAGCACCTCCTCCCTAAGGACGAGTTCCACGAGTCTTGGGACCTGGTTTAGCAGGATAATGCCGATGGAAAGCAGCAACTTTGGAAGAAGCATGGAGTAAGTTGGATGCAGGTTCCCAAGTGCGATCGGTAGGCAAATAACCTTTCCAATCCACCAAGTATTGAAGTTGGCGGCGATGAAGACGAGAATCAAGGATGGCTGCAACTTCGTACTCAGGTTCACCATCAATGACCACAGGAGGGGGAGGAGAAGAAGCACGACCAGGAAGAGAAGAAGGATGATACGGCTCCAACAAAGAGGTGTGAAACACAGGATGAAGTTTCACCGTAGATGGTAACTCGAGTCGGAAAATACAGGATTGACCTCACCGCAATCCTGTAAGGGCCCAATCGTTGAAAATCCAACTTAGAAGAAGGCTGTTGGTGCGAATATGCCGACGAAGAAGCCACACGAGATCACCAATCTTGTATGCAGGTGCCGGTTGACGATGAGCATCAGCATGACGCTTGTACCGTTCCTGTGCCTGCTGAAGATGAACCCGGAGATCCTCATGTACCTGACGAAGATGCTGGAGACGATCCTGTACTGCAGGAGCGGAAGAAGGAGAAGCAGGAGGAGCAAAGTCAAAACGTGGATGGTAGCCTGTAAGAGCAAAGAAAGGTGTCTGGCCTGTAGATGCGTGAACGGAGTTGTTGTAGGCAAACTCCGCCATTGGAAGAAGGTCCAACCAGTTGTCCTGTTGGTAACTGATGAAGCAGCAAAGATATTGCTCCAAGGTCTGAATCGTGCGTTCTGACTGCCCATCAGTTTGTGATGGTATCCTGAAGAAAGGTCCGCTTTAACCTGTAGACTCCGAAGAAGTTCTCGCCAAAACTTGGACATGAATTGTGGCCTCGATCAGAAACAATGCTCTCAGGAAGACCATGGTGTCGGAATACTTGCGGATCACCAACTCAGCAGTTGTCTGGCCTGTAGCAGTCTTGTGACATGGTAGGAAATGAGCTGTTTGGTGAAACGGTCAACCACCACAAGAACTGCATCAAATCCACGAGAAGGAGGAAGATCTGTGAGGAAATCCATAGAAATGGATCTCCAAGGAGCAGAAGGAACAGGAAGAGGACGAAGAAGACCAGAGGGCGCGTGACGAGGCATCTTCGACCTATTGCAGGTGTCACAACTCCGTACAAACTTGTCCACAAAACCTCGCAACCCAGGCCACCAATAGTTGCGAGTCACCAACTCAACTGTCTTGGCCACACCAAAATGTCCTGTAGCCGGGGTATCATGACAATCCTGTACCACACGAGTCCTGCAAACACCAACAGGAACGTACAGGAGACCTTCCCATACAGGAGTCCGTCCTGTATGGCAAACAACTTGTAGTCTGTACGGGAACTGGAGGAAGAGGAACTTGCGATGTCAGGACTAATGTGTGAAAACACATTCCTTGCCAAGTCGTCTGTAGCCAACTGCAAACGGATGTCCTGTAGGAGTGTGAATCTGCTGGAGCCTGATGAACTTGTAGTGCTGCAAGCCGAAGTCGATCAGGACCCAACAACACTTGCTTTTGACAGTCATATGCAGGATGCGCCAAGGTAAGAGCGCCTAGACAATGCATCCGCCTTGCCATTTCGAAAACCAGGCCTGTAGATGATGACGAAATCAAAACGTGATAGGAACTCCGCCCACCTAGCCTGTGCCGACTGAGAACTCGAGCCGTTTGAAAATACTCCAGGTTCTTGTGATCCGTAAGAACTTGTACAGGATGTGCAGCACCTTCCAGGAAATGCCGCCACTCCTCGAACGAATCCACAATGGCCTTGAGTTCCTTGTCATGAATCTCGTAATTGATCTCGCCGAAAGGAACTTACGAGAGTGAAAAGCTACAGGATGAAGCAACTTGTCTTCTCCAACTTGTGATAGAAAGATCCTACTGCAAAATCCGAGGCATCTGCTTCAACGAAGAAGGGACGAGAAGGATCAGGATGTGCTAAAATCGGAGCTGTCGTGAAGGCGTCCTTGAGTGTTGTGAATGCATGTTCCGCCTTGTCGGACCAAGAGAACACTCCTGTGCGCTTGGTGAGTTCCGTGAGTGGAAGTACACGCTTGGAGAAGTCCTGTATGAAACGCCTGTAGAAGTTTGCAAAGCCAAGGAAACATTGTACATCTCGTACAGACTTGGGCCTCTCCCACTCGGATAGTCTTCACCTTGTGCATGTCCATGGAAACGCCAGAAGGAGAGACGATGTAGCCCAAGAACTCCACAGTATCCCTGTCGAAGAAACACTTCTCCAACTTCGCATACAGGCCATGCTCGCGAAGCCTCTGTAGACTAGTCGTACATGCTTGTCATGAGCCGCCTGGTCCTTGGAGAAAATCAAAATGTCATCGAGGTAGATTACCACAAACTGGTCCAAGAAGTCACGAAAGATGTCGTTCACCATGTGTTGGAACATTGGTAAGTCCGAAAGGCATCACCGTGTACTCGAAGTGTCCATACCTTGTACGAAAGGCAGTCTTCCACTCATCGCCTGGACGAATCCGTACAAGATTGTAAGCCCCTCGTAAGTCGATCTTCGTGAACACCTTTGCTCCTTGCAGCCGATCGAGAAGTTCCGGGATCAATGGCAATGGGTACCGATTCCGAATGGTGACTTGATTCAAACCTCTGTAGTCCACAACCAAACGTAAACTCCCATCTTTCTTCTTGAAAAGAAGATAGGTGCTCCTGCAGGGACTTTGAGTGACGAATGAAGCCGGATGCCAAGTTTTCCTCGATGTACTAACGAAGAACCTCCAATTCTGTAGGTGACAGTGCATAAATCGGTCCGAACGGTGGAGTTTTCCTTCACAAGATCGATAGGACAGTCGTAGGACCTGTGAACAGGAAGAACTGCAGCCTTGTGCTTGTCAAAAACGTCCTGAAAGGAGTGATACTTGGATGGCAGGGAAGAAGGAGGAGAAGAAGAAAACAGGAGAAGGAGATTGAAAAACAAGGAGTCAGACACAGGAAAGGTAGAAGAGGACGTAGGAGTTACTTGGAAGGCAAAAAGATGAAAAGGAGCAGGATCAGTGGCAAGTTCATGCATGGTAGTGGTAAGAACTCGGAGAGGAGAAGGAGGGAGCTGTGATTGAAAAAGAGGAAGGATCTTGGGGGTGGAATAAAAGAGTAATGAAAAGAGGCAGGATTGGGAGAACATGTGTGGATGTTGACAAGTGTACAGATTGGAAAAATCCTATACAGAAGTCCGTGGATGCACATGAGTGAGGAGAGCATGTGAGTCTACTGACGAACCAATAGGAGGTGGATTCTGTTGAGGAGGAACCTCGACACTGATACAGGATGGAAGAACCCTGTACAGGAATCCGCAAACTTACAGAGTGGAGAGAGCCTGTGGATGTGCTGAGGAACTGACATGAGGTGAATCCTGTCGAGGAGGAGTCTTCAACACTGATACAGGAACAGCACGGTCAATCCTGTAGCTTGTACTGCCTCAGACACTAAGGATGTATCCTGCACACAGGAAGGTACAGGATTGATCCTGGTTGCCGGAGAGGAAAACGTGAGCGTCCTAGACCTCCAGTCGATCTGAGGATTTGCAACAACGAACCATGGCATGCCCAAAATGATGGGAGTCGACCGAGTCTTGATCAAGTTGAAAAATCAACAGTTGAATGCGCCATGACTGCAAGAGAGAGGTTTGGTAGCATGGGTAACTGCACCAGAAGCAATCAGACACCATCGGCCACCTCTACAGGAACTGCACGCTTCAACTTCACCAGGAATGCCATGTTGAGTTGCAAAAGTGTCATCCATGAAGCATGCATTTGCACCAGTGTCTAACAGGGCAAACTCCTTGAGCTCTCGATTATTGAGATGAATGTGTACAGGAAACTTGAGTGATGGAATGGTATGAGCAGCACCAATGGAGCCTGCACCTACGTCCAACTTCGTGGCTCCTAGACGAAGTGAACATTGAAGTTTTCCGACTGAACTTCAGCTTCAACTTCACGCGTCTTGAACTTCCTGGCTTTAATAGGACATTTGCCGCCTTGTGTCCTGCTTCACCACAATACAAACATAGATTCTCACTGTGGCGACGTTGCTTCTCAGCAAAAAAGTGAGCCACGCTTGTATTTCTCAACCTCCATAGGAACTACTTCAGAAGGTGTCGCAGGAGTATGTACCACAGCTGTAGGATTGGTTTGCAGGAACTGTTACGGGATTTTTCATGACGATCGAACAAGCGGTTGTCATACGAACGGCCTGTTGCATGATCTCCGTAATGTTTGGGCATCCGGTAACGTAAGGAGAAGGTCCTTCACGTCATCCTCAACCCAAAACGAAGTGTTCAATCAATGCAGTCTCGTCCCATGGAATGTTCGTGCAAAGTTGCTGAAATTCGATGCATAAACGAAGCTGGTCGAGATCCTTGTGTGAGCTTTCGTAACTTTGTGCATGCGAAACGGTACTTATCGAGGATCTCCAAAGCAAGCTTCAAAGGCAGCCACGAAACCTTCAAAGTCTTCCATCAATGGGTCGTCACGCTCCAGCAAAGGGGCAACCCAAGCCCGTGGAGATCCAACTAGTAGGGATGCCAAAAGGCCAACCTTTTGTGCATCAGTCGAGTAGCGGCGTGGTTGCATGTGGATCAAAAGCCTGATCTGATTCAGGAACCTTGGAAATCACACGATTGCCATTGAACTTTTCGGCATGCTGATCTTCGGTTCCGAAGAAGTGTTCGATGAAGAGGAAACCACGATGCTTGAGAGAGAGCCTGTGCAGCAGCCTTGGAGGATGCATCAGCAGTGCATGTGCCGCGTTGGTGGAACCTTGCAGATCTGTGACCACTTGGCGCAAAGTGGCCAGCTCATGAAGCAATATTTGGTGCTCGCGTTGAAATTGCTCAAAATCAGCCATGATCTATGAAAGAAAAAAGGAGAAAACGAAGGAGAAGAATCAAGGAAAAAAATAGTTAGAAATCGAAAGCTATGAAAGCAGTTACTATCAAACTGTCAGCACGATCCAGAACAAGGAAGTGAGCAGGATTTCGAGAACAAGGAAGCTTGACTCAGAAGCAGGACAAGGAGCAGGACAGGGAACATCACAGGAACTAGGAACCAGGAACAAGACAAGAGAGGAGGCAAGGAGAAAAACAAGACAAGACAAGATTGATCGTAGAAAGACTAGTGTTGATAGTAACTGATTGTACAACAATTAGGTCGGAGCTTTTATACTCACAACTCCAAGTAATCTGGTCATGAGCTAAAAATAGTGTCCCTTATCCTTAGGCATATCCTGTAGTAATATCCTGTAGGAATATCTTGCAGGCATATCCTGTAGGTATATCCTATAGGCATATCCTGTAGGTATATCCTGCAGGCATATCTTGTAGGTATATCCTATAAGCATATCCTGTAACCCGTATCCTGTATTTGCATCCTGTATTGGGTCGTGACAATTAGCATGCCCAAACGCCCATTTAAAGAACTCTAAAAGAATACTTCAATCCCTATGAGTTGCGACGTCCAGACCATTGTACCATTGCAACACCGTCCCTTCAAGACAAGTAGGAAACTTGTGCAAACACTAAACATCGTCCCATGAATGATATGTGGCAACCACAGTGAAGTGATCAAACCAATGATATACATCATTCACTAGGATTTCTACAGAAGAAATCCAGTCGGACTCAAGGATTTGTAGTAGGAGTAGGAGTAGTACCATGGGCTATAAATGCCGCCATCAACTGAGAATGATTGTTCAGCTGCACCCACATACAATTGCATGAGTAGCTGTTCCACATACAAAGGATTTGCCTATTGCACAAAAAAAGAAAAGGAAAAATCTATAAGAACGGAATAGATTTAGACAATGAAAAAATTAATTCTAAAAATCAAAGAAGATTTACAAAAAAAATACAAATTCGAGCACTATATAGAGACAATTAAAGGTGCCCTCACCTACACCAATGTAAGAACTTGAAATATAAAAATGTATATATTGTATTAGCCCATAACTTTAGCTTATATAGAGGAATAAGTAGTCCATATTGAAATCAAATCAAAATCCCATTATGCTAATAATAATATGTATACATGCAGTTGTACATATAGCCCTTACAATGTAAATTTATATTTTTTTTTATAAAATTATTATATAAATTTTTAAGATTCTAAGGTAAGTTTTGTTATATAATCTACATTATTACATAATAATGAATTCATAATTTTTACTTAAATTATAATTTAAATAACCAAATAAACTATGGTGATTTAAATTAATTTATATAATGATTTTTAATTATTTTAAATTAAATTAAATATATAAATTTAATCTTATATTCTTTAATTACCCATTATATAAATTATTAATATAATTTTTAATTAAAATTAAGATTTACTATTCATAAATAGTAAAATCATGGTCTAATTCAACAAAATTAATCTATTACATTCATGAATTGGCATAACATAAATTTAATGCCATGGATATTTTAAATATATAGTATATTCAAAACATGGGCATTAAATTTATGTTATTTTACACATTTTTTAATTTATATACAAGTTTATTTATTTTTTTAGTTTTTATATTTAATTTTTACTTAAATATAATAAATATATACATAAAAGACCTTTAAGGTAATGTATATAGTTTTTACACCTTTATACACAAAATTTTATATGTTTATTTCTCTTGATTTCTAGTATTTATTAATTTATTAATTTTATGAATTTTATGTTTATGTTTCTTCCTTTTTAATATTTTTTATTTTTATATTTTATTATAACTTAAATAAATATTTAAATCACCTGTCATCAACTGCCAATACTTAATGCATGTTTATATGATAACCACAAATATATATATACATATATAGAGACAGTATATCATTATCATTTTTATTACAATTTTATATTAAACCTTGTCATTAATTATTATATTCTAAAGCCTCTCAATATATATATCGTTTTCCACTTCGTCAAAAGCGTACATATGAAACTCCCATCTAATAAATAAAAAATAAAAAGATGTCTCTCCACTGGTCTTGAACGAAATAGAAAGTAGCCAGAAAAGGAAAGCAAAAATTTTAAAAAATAATAGAAGGGGAACCAACTATAATAATGGTAAAAGACTTAAAAAGGACAGAAGCCAAGTACAAAACCAGCGGTAGAACACTTCTTCATATTGCAACTAAGGGTGTGGCACTTTACTTGGGACCGATGTCCTTGATAGCGCATATCTGCTCCTCCCCAGAGCAGACATTACCGTCACAACCAGGTCCTTGCCCTCGTTAAACCCGTTCTTAATCTGTCATTACACACATCATGTCAGTCACTACATGTGTATTAGGTGTATGTCTCGTTACACAGTACATGTTATGTAAATATACATGTTAATGTATTGTCTCAAACGTATCCTAGAAAAGCAACCATGCAGTAAAGGTTATCCTAAAAGCGTGCTCTAAGATTCGAGCAGAATATACCGCCCTCCTTAATCTGTCATGACACACATCATGTCAGTCACTACATGTGTATGTCTCGACCCTTCTGTATTTACAGAGTACATGTTATGTAAATATACATGTTAATGTATTGTCTCAAACGTATCCTAGAGAAGCAACCATGCAGTAAAGGTTATCCTAAAAGCGTGCTCTAAGATTCTATCTTGAACACTGAAAGCATTCACATTAATATGCTAACAGAATATACTTAGTTGAGTACCATTTTCAATTCGTTTACACAACAGATAATATAATCGAAACCCATACCTGATTCAGAAGAGTGTCATCAGTAGGGAGACGCAGATCATCCTTGGTATCGCCACTGTCGGTCAGGAGGCTCACCTGCATCAAAAGTTACAGTTAAACGAAAGAAAAAGAAGTAAAGCTACAAAATACATACAAATCCGTCTTCCGAAATGTCAATCAGCTGGTAATCGGTACGAATCACTTCCGGGACCTACAACCCAAAGATTAGAAGGGGACATCCGAAACAATCACAGAGACTTACATCACAGTTGTGGGAAGATGGGACGATATCCTCCAGCTTCTTCCCGGTGAAGATATCGATACCGACAAAGTGACACTTAGCATGTCCGTGCTTCCCGGTCTTGGAAGTCGAGACCTCCATGACCTGCATCAAGGAGTAAGGTTTTGAAATCAGCAATTTTAAGCACACAAAGAAAACGTTTTATGCATCAAAAGTGAGATCTGTCGTTGTTCGGCAAGAAATCACAGAGAGAGATCGGATCAAAAACAGCAATTTTGTGCAAATTATGATGAAATCAAAGGTGCCGCAGCAGATCTGGAGGCGATAAAGAGACATACATACCTTGCAGGGGCGCTGCTTGATGACGATGTAAGCATTCTTGCGGATAGCACCGGCCGGCTGCGGGAAGGTCTTGGAAGCGCCAGCATCGGCCTTGGCCTCGAAATGGTGCTCGTCGTCCGACATGATCGTTCTTTCCGCAAAAAGAAAATCCGGCGCACACCCTAGGGTTTGTGGCAAAGGGACAATCGTGTTTACCACAAAATGTACGGCTACCGTCCGATCCGATAGGTGACGGCTAGGATTTTAGGACAAGTCTGGTAGGCAGATTGCGCTCAACCGTCGGATTTGAGAGGCGTTAAGGGTTGTCCGATTCGCCGCATCAAGGGCCAGATCTGGTTCTAACGTGGAATCGCCTCCACCGTCCATTGTGGTGGGGACCAACGGTGAGATGCTTTATCGGAGAGAACAAACCCGCCGACCTTGCAATAGTTAGGTTTAACAAAAACGTGTTTTAATACCTTGACCTGTTTAGAGCTAGATTTGCGGGCCAGTACTCGAATGTTTATATTTAAAATATATCTATAAGCACGCGCACACACACACACACATATATATATATATGTAGAACATACACGTATATTTATCCATTTTCAAATGAGACAGAGAGATCAGAATTATACCTCTGCCGACTCTCTCTCTGCATGTATGTATGCTGCACAGTTATATATGTATATAGCTTAAGGTTGCAAAAATACGGAGACAGCAAGAAAGTATATAGCTTGGAAGGTGCTGAATGGCTTGGTTCATTGCTTCAAATGTATAGAACATATACATATATGTACCCATTTTTAACTGAAAACGTGCGTACACACACGCACACACATTAGAGAGAGAGAGAGAGAATAAGTTGAACCATTTAGCTAATTAAGATTTTAGTACAGAATTGCTTACATGTTCACAATAGAGAGAACGACACTGCAGCCGAGCTAAGCATGGGGCCGTCTTCATTCCATTTGGACAGAGGCGCAGTGGCCGCTGCTACAAAAACCTGTCATGAAATTTGTTAACATTAGAATGAATATATATAATATATATATATATATAGAGAGAGAGAGAGAGAGAGAAAGAGAGAGAGAGAGAGAGAAAGAGAGAGAGAGAGAGAGAAGAGAGAGAGAGAGAGAGAACATTACTTGGCCATTCTTTGCTGCAGCAGACACGAAACCATGCTTGTTTCCAGCTAGATATTCGTATAAGTAATATACTCTGAAACAAAGCACATGAGTGCTCCTGCATACAGTATATACTTGTGCGTGCGTGCGTGCGTACAAGCCATCATAGTCGAATGAATCAATACCTTTTATCTTCTGAAGATATGGAAGAAGCGGCAGCTACCTTCGCTCCAACTGCAGCATAAAATTATGTGTGCACACACACACACACAATTAACTACCTGGAAGAAGTATCTTAGCGATGTCATTAACATTACCCAGGTCTGTAATATTTTGGGCCTGCTCAAAATAGCTGTAGATCTTCCTTAGAAGATTAAGTATTTATGTACCGCGAAGAATGTAGGTTTCAATTGAGAACTCCTCCGGATTACAACGCTCACAAATTCCTCCCTGAATACACATTATAGGATACCATAGTTTGCTCTGTGTGTGTGCGTGTGTGAGGATGTATATACAAACCAGAAATGTATTTGTGTGTGTACAAACGTGTATATGTTATGAATACCCATCCTTAGAAGCAAATCGAGCTGCAAAAATCTTGTTCTTACGTTGATATCCATACAAAGGAGCCTCTCCTGCTGGATATTCCTATAGAACATTGTTATATAAACTTCAAATGACTGTCTAACATGTCTTACATCTGGTTCAATGGTATCCTCAAAACCAGGAGGAACCTTTACAGCAAAACCATCCCCAACGTACTCGTCCCATGAATCAGAATCAGCCCGTCCTGTATCAACATTCGTATTGAATATAAGCGTGCTCATATTTGCTTATTTAAACACATAGAAAATAGTAGAATTACTCACTTGTTTCTATCTCAGAAGCAACTGCTGTGTTCGAAGAGCTGGAATTTCCCAGCATAGGTATAAGACTAAAGTGTATGCCGAATTCACGGCGGTTTAGGACTCTAATACATTGTAAACGATGCGCATTCTGAATTAAATATGCATTAGAACGAAGACAGAACAGAAGAGAAATGCTTACCGGTTGAATGCAAGGCTTCCTGTGGTAGAATCTGGCGGAGCACGGGGCAGAAACAAGGGAAGCACTCATTTTTTTACTCCGATAAACCCTAATTCGCACACAAGAACCCTAATCTCAATTGCCCAAGAACCCTAATTTCGAGAATGAGGAGGCGGCCGCTTGGCACCGATGGATCGGATTTCTCATACCGGATGACTGTGGATGACAGTAAGCTGATTAACACACACATATGTATGTATGTATATGTGTGTATATATATATGTGTGTGTGTGTACATGCCACATACTGTATATTACGTATAGATTTATCTTGTATGTGTAGAATACAAAAGAGCTGCTAAAGCGAGGATGCATTTACGCAAATTCTTGGTAGTCCAGGTGAGTGTTGGACATTCTGTGTGTGTTGTATCAACACGCACACTCATATATTTAATGTGTGTGTTACCAGGCTGTATTTGTGTTGCTCAAGGCAATATGGGCAACACTGACATCTCTCAGTGGTGAGCCAGCTAACACGACCACGGTTGCTGCCTGTATTTTTGGAGGAGCTGCGGTTTTCTTGGGGACAATTGGTATAATACAATCTCATTTTCATATTATACATATATGTCCGCGTATATATATAAATGCACACATATTATTCTTTTTAGGCCTCAAGACTGGTGCGTCGCCTCATCTTCTCAAGTTATACCTGCTTCTGGTGGGAATCTCTCTTTCGCTCGACCTGCTACCGTTGATAACAGGGCAATTCTTCACACAGGTTTCACACACAGCACTCACATTTACTTATATCACACTTATTTATTTACTTGATTACAGTGGTCGAACACTTGGCAATCCACTAGTACGAAAGACACCAACAAGCTTGTTCTTGTCAGCCTCCAGGGACTTCAAGAAGTTGCTGGTATGGATAAACAAGCTAATAATCAACACAACACACACACAGTTATTTTTCTCTGCAGGAATCATTGCTCAACTTGTTTCTGCCTCCGCAGCTTTCTCTTTATCAAAGAACATTTCTTTGAAGCGTTCTTAACGTATTTTTGTTTATACCCTCACTTTTATTCTTACACACACTCACACACACACACACACACACATATGTGTGTGTGTGTGTGTGTGTGGTTCCTGGAATATATATTTAACTCCGTCTTCTGATTTAGCATAAACATAAATCTCTCTCTCTCTCTATATATATATATATCGGACAATTGTTAAACATACACGCGTCATCACGCATAAGCATAACACATACACGCGTCATCACGCAAAGCATAACACAGGCAGAGGGCCACTTATCATTCCTTTTTTTCTTTTTTCATGCGGCCACATATTTTATTGTGCTGAGATGGCATATTCCCTAAAACCCAGATTCATCAGTTAGGGTTGGTGGAGCTCTTCGCTTCGCCATGCCGCTGCACAGAAATCGATCCAAGGAAAAGGTAGTGCTCGACAATGTCCACGATTACATCCACATCGATCCGCTCAGCCTTCGATTCATAGACACTTCGGAGTTCCAACGCCTTCGTGATGTCAAGCAGCTCGGATTGTGTAATCTCGTGTACCCTGGTGCAACACACTCGCGATTCGAGCACTCTCTAGGTATGTTTAATCTTTAAATTCCCATCCAGACGCGATTCCATGAGAAATTATAACAACATATAAAGATGAGATCTAGTCAATTTTTTTCCCCGTACATAAACAAACAATAAATCCTACGTGCAACACACATAGTATATATTATATATCTTTACTGTAGAACACAGCACACACACACGAATTAGCATATTGACCAATAATTGTTGTTTTAGGTGTGTATCATCTTGCTTCAACCACTGTACAACGACTAGATCGCTATTGGCCGTGGCTCGAGATTGAACAGGCCGATCTACAAGCAGTCAGCCTTGCTGGACTTCTCCATGACGTTGGACACGGACCCTTCAGTCATGTATTTGAGAATGAGTTCCTTCCAAGAGTTTTGGACACTGGAATACAGGTATATACATGTACTCACACATGGTTGCTATA
Source organism: Selaginella tamariscina (assembly GCA_003024785.1). NCBI lineage: Eukaryota > Viridiplantae > Streptophyta > Lycopodiopsida > Selaginellales > Selaginellaceae > Selaginella > Selaginella tamariscina. The sequence goes on from PUQB01000509.1 coordinate 96,210, forward strand.
TATTGAGCATATTATGTTACAGTGGCACCATGAGAACATGTCAACTAAGATGGTGGATTACATAGTGGACGAGAACCACATAGACATTGATATGGGGCTTTTAAAGCGTGTCAAGGATTTGATCCTTGGCGGCTCGGTCCATAATCCTGTTGGTGAGAAGGCCTTCCTATATGATATAGTTGCAAACGGCAGGTAGTTTAATGTGTAGACACGTATCGAATACACACGCACACATCTTTAATTACAGGAACAGCATTGACGTGGACAAGTTCGACTACATAGTCCGAGACTGCAGAGCTTGTGGTCTTGGACTTGAACCGGGTAACTTTAAGACATGCCGGCTAATGGACAGCATGAAGGTGATAGATAACGAGATATGTTACAAAGCTGGGGTTGAAGGACAGATTTGCGAGCTGTTTGTTACAAGAGCTAGTCTCTTTAGGAAAGTATACACACATCCCAAGGTAAAAGCTATGGAACTTATGCTCACAGACGTGCTGGTATCTGCGGATCCCTACCTGGGTATCTCCGCAATGGTTAATGATCCAGAAGACTTTTGTCAGCTTGATGATTCGATACTGAAAGTAATAGAGTGTTCTAAGGAACCTGAGTTGAAGGAAGCCAAAGAACTCATTAGGAGGATGCGGAGCAGGGGGAAAGACCTGTATCAGTTCTGTAACGAAGCAATAGTCCCTAAACACCTTACCGAAGAGTTCCCGGTGCGTGTGAAGGATATCTTTGAGTATGTAAGAAACGGGGCAAATATGACACAGGACGATATCCTGGTCAGTAATGTGAAGATCGATCTTACATGTAAGAAGCAGCATGTCCTCGAGGGAGTGCATTTCTTTAATGGTTTCGAGAGTCTGCACAAGTTTGAGATTCAGCCACAGGATGTTACAGGGTTGTACTCTGGGGATTCATCTGCGGATTGTATTGTGAGGGTGTACGTTAAGAAGCATGAGCATATGGAGGCAGCGTGTAAGGCTTTTGAGAAGTTTGTCTATGACAGGTATAATAAGGAGCTGCATGGACTCCTGAAAGTAAGAGGAGGAAGACTTGATGACGATGATATACAGTTTTGGATTACTGCCTCTAGACGGAGGTAATAATATTTTTACAGTTTTATGTAAGTTTCTCTCTCTCTCCATCCTCCTCATCTAGACTCAAACGTAGTGAAGAAGGAACTCCCATACAAGCCACCTGCACGCCCGCTTACACACTTTAGTTTTTATAAAAGGACAGAGACGACAGCGCAGCAGAATATCTCTTTAATGGTAGTGATATATATATCTTGTACTATCAATTGCTACAGGGTTTAAATCAATAAATCTTGGCTGGAGTAGTCGTGATTCAAGATGAATTCTATATTTATTGTATATAAACCATGTACAATAATTTGTAGCAAATATGAAGCCACATTACTACAAGGTTTAGTGGACGAATATGCTAATTAATTAGGAAGCATATTACATAAAGGTGTTAGGTTCTGTTTTGTTTTATATGTTCCGCCACTGAAGTAATGGAGAAGATTATTTTTTGGGATGATGAGAAGATGCTAGTACCTGCGGACTGATGTCATTATCCATACAACATCAGCACATTTGTCACTGTAACATTTTATTAGTTTAGGAGAAAGATTCCAATTTTTCTGAGTTAAAATCGTATATTCTGTATAAGATGCCTGTAGTTTGTTTTCTTTATAATAGAAAGTGAAGATATAAAGTGACAGGGAATTGGTTTAAGATTAAAACTTAAATGTTGGTTAGGTCGGATGCACTTCTAAAATCAGTGCATTGAGGATTTTGGATTAATTCATGCTAGTTTACCCGTCTAGAATTTAATTTCCCTTTGTGCCAAGGACTAGTCAATAGGATGGATCATCTATACTTAGATTGACAAAAAAGTTACAATAAAATGAAGTATTTTATTTTCTTATATTTTTGGGATTCTTTACAAGTTTAAGCTTTCTGTGACAGCCTACGTAGTGTCACCAACCACTAGAACAATTGTCTTCTTGGAAGGGCTGGTTACATAACTAGTTCTTGAGTCTTTTGGGCAAGGCTAGTGACAGTTGAAACTTTGTTTTGATTCTTCTTGCTGACTTTTTAGATATGCACATAATATCTTCACGTTATATATGTAGGGAGTCCTTTCTTGACTTGTCTAAATCAACTGTGGGTTTTCTCTTTTGATTTCCAAGGTGGGAAAGAAAGTGGTGTCTTTTGACTTGAATTAATTTAACGATCCACCTCTTACTCAATATCCAATCGTCTTTTCTTCGGGTCGGGTGGTAGAGGTGGTTTTCAACCTCATGTTTTTTGATTTGGTTTAAATATGCTTTACCCTTCAACTCTGGATCTGACAAATCCTTATCACTCATTTTTCTTCATCCTTCTTATTCACTCGTTTCTTCTTCATCACTCTCATTCGTATGCACAATCTTCTTATGTTTATTCGGTTCATCATACAAAACATTCGATATTGTCTCTTTAACATAGTAAAACAACTTAATAGTGAAATCATTCTCCACTATGTTTCAGCCGTGTTTTATTGTTAATGCAACAAGACCTCCCATTCCCATAAAGAAGGTTATTATAAAATCACTCATTTGTTTCAACTACTTTATAATTAAGTTTATAAGGACCTTCGATTTTTCACCATCCCATCTCATATTAAAACAAAAATGAGTGTTTTTTCTATATAAGATATACAGGAGCTTACATGTAGGAATCATCCAAAGCTAGTTTGTCCACAATGGCATTGGAATGTATTTGAAATGCATTATACATTTTGTTAAATTTTTCTAATTTCCCTTTTGACGAGTATCATCATGGTTAAATTCATAATTTGAACAAGCAAAACAAAAGTTGAGACTTTAGGAAGGCAGAGAGTTAATATGTTACTTTATATAATAAACAAAGAAAAATGGTTAATTGGATCATGCTATGAGCCTTCTTCACATTATCCTTCTAAACTCGTCTTTGAGTCACCTCGTAAGTAACACTGTCCATCTCACGACCCAACTATGATTTGTTTTGATTTGCCGATAATACTTCTTCATAATGACTTGGTGATGCTCAACTTCAAGTGTTGTAGTCTCATCATGACACTCCACTTGCTAGTTACAAAAACAATAGAATTGATCAGCTATAACTATTAATGGCCTCAACTATGTTAATCGTTGGAAAAGTTTATTTGTACTTGTGATATCTATGCTTGCTCTAAAATTTCTCATCATTGCCCATATGGTCTCCTCCAACCACTTTCAACTCTAATAACATGTTGGTCTTGCATATCGATGGACTTCACGACCAATTTGTTACTAGCTCAAGGATTTGATACTGTGTACGAAAACTATCTCCAATAAAGAAACAACTGAGTTATGAAGGATGTTTTTTGGCTACACGAACTCTTCACAATATTGTCAATGATCATAAGCCATAGTTTATTGCCAGGTTCTGACAACAACCTTCTTGAGTTACGCAAGATCGAGAAGTCATTATCTTCAAGTTATCATCTAGAATTTAATGGTTAGTTGGAATGCACTATTCAGACCCTCGAACAGTATTTACGATGTTTCATTAATTACCAACAGGATAATTGGTTATTGCTACTACTCTTAGCTAAGTCTCCCACAAGAACTTCAAGCATGCATCAACTGGTATGTCACCCTTCTATGCCTTGACATGTCAACGTCCACGATGGAGTTTTGATACACCCGGGAATTTGGTAAATCCATCTGCCAAAAATCAACTTAATCGTCTCCAATTTGTCCAAGCTATGCTTTATCAACATCTTCTAGAGGCACATGAACATCAGAAAACATTTGTTAATCAGTATCATAAGAACAGTCTAATCAAGTTGGTGAGCAAGTTTGGCTTCTTTGATGCAATATCAAGACTACGTGGCCTTGTGAGAAGTTCGACTATCAACGCCTCGATCCATTTCTAGTGGCATCCCATATCAACGATGTGGCTTATTGGTTTGATCTTCCTTCCTTAATACACATCCATCTGATATTCTACATTTCTCTTCTTGAGCCGTACTAGCCGAACATGTTCCCTGGTCAAACTTCACCCCTCTAGTTCCAATTACAGTTGACAATGATTTAGAATAGGTAATGGTTCCGACCCGTGAGGGGGGGGGGGGGGGGGGGGGCATCTTCTAGACTATACCTTAGTTACATTCCATCCTCGGTGTCGAGGGTAGCATCAAAGTTGGTATATGTGTCCCTAAATCGGTGTCGAGGGTAGCATCAAAGTTGGTATATGTGTCCCCAAACACGTCCTTGACACTCAGGATTGTTACAGATGTTGACCCATTTGGAGTCGAAGGGTGCAACATGAATAGTGAGTACTTGGAGGTGTTTAGGACCAAGTACCACTTGCTTTTGTTGGTCAAACTAACATGCAGCGCCAAATACACTTATTATGAAAGTGCGTCGGATTGAATTTGCTGAGTGTTGAGTCAATACTTAATCTCAAAGTTGAATAGAGAGAGGATACGATGGGTCCAACGAGCTTGACATTGATTTAGAACTTCAGCTTGAGAGAAGTAAACCAAGTTTTAGTGATTAGTAAAGATGGTTACCTTATGCGGGGAGCTTTCAAGAAACCTCTCCACACTTGGAACCAATTCACAATAGCTACAAGTTCCTTGTCATAAATCTCATAGTTGATCTTTGTAGCCATGAACTTGTGTGAGTGGAATGTTATGGGGTGTAGATTGTTGTTGGCACCATACTGAGAGAGAATACCACCTAAAGCAAAGTTAAACACATCTGTCTCCATCACAAAGGGTTTGGTCGAGTCGGGTGAAGTAAGATTGGAGCCAAGGTAAAATCAAACTTGAGTGTGATAAACACACTCTCAACCTTTATAAACCACTTGAACGGAACCTCCTTTTTAATAAGTTGATTCAACAGAAGCACAATTTTGGAGAAGTCCTTAATGAAGTGCCGATAGAAATTGGCAAAGTTGAGGAACACTTGACGTCTCGAGCTAACTTCAGCATTTCCCACTCAAGAATTGTGCTCACCTTGGTTGGGTCCATGGAGATTTTAGTGCGTGACACACGTATCCCAAAACTTGACATGTTCTTGATGAAATTGACACTTCTCCAACTTGGTGTGCTACCGAAATCTTTCCAAAACCTAACAAACGTGTTACTGATCTTTCTTCTTTGTTCTTCAAAAATTCAAGTAGATAATCACAAACTAATCAAGAAAGTTGTGAAAAATGTCATTGGCCATATGCTAGAAAGTTGCATGGGCATTGGTTAACCTAAAAGGCATAACTGTGTACTCAAAATGCCCATAGCATGTACGAAAAGCATCTTCCATTTGTCACTAGGGTGAATATGAGCATATTATATGCACATCAAAGGTAGATCTTTATAAGTAACGGGCCTCATGAAGACAATTAAGAATCTCAAGATAGTATTAATTATGAATAATGATCTTGTTCAACTCATGATAGCCGCCACCAATTAAAGAGAGTTATCATTTTTCTTGAAGAAAAATAGGGGCACCAATTGGAGACTTGAAATGACGAATAAAATCGGTAACCAAGTTGTCATTAACATATTCCCACAAAGCTTCGAGCTTGAGTGGAGAAAGACTATAGATTGGACCAAATGGAGGTGCCTTTCCTTTAATAGTATCAATCAGACAATCATACGGATGATGTTTAGGAAGATGGTTTGCTTGGACCTTGTCGAATATATCCATAAACCTGTGGTATGCAGAGAAGCAGATGTTAGAGTAGATGTCAAAGATAGAATCACCATCATGGGAAAAACTGTGTCGGGTTGAGTACGGCCAACACAGATAAATTTTACCAAAGAAATGATCGAGATATGGATCGGGGATGTTGTCAAAGTCAAAGTCAAAGTTGGAGCTAATGTCATTGGAGCCGCAAGATGTTGCTGGGCCAGAGTCGTGGTCGGAGCTGGAGATGGAGACAAAGTTAGAATTAGAGCCGAAGTCGAAGTCGAAGTTGAAGTCTGAGCTAGAGACAGATATGCAAACGAAATTACGGATGAGCTTGAGAAACTTTAGATATTCCCTTTCACACTTAACCAGTGATTGGTATTATGAGAATGCCATCACAATTGATAAGTATGACACATTATTCACGTTATTTAGGAACTACTTTGTTCAAAATATCACAAACGAGATCCAACAATTCAACTACAGGAATTATGGTAGGGACCTACATAGGCGGTTGAGGATAATATCTGTAGATTCTGAAGAATATACAATCGCTACAAAGTGGGAAATGTTAGTGACAAATTGGCAAGGAAATGGTATGTTGTTAAAGGTAAATATTAGGAGCATAGGACATCCTACTGTAGAGAGAATAAGGGTAGGAAGGTCTGTAGTAAGCATGGAAGGAAAGGCTATAAAGAAGGAAAATCCTTACCGAGAAGAAAAGGAAAAGAAAAAAGGTAAAGGAAAAGGAAAAGGAAAAGGATGACGTGGCGAGAGGAAGGGTAGTTAAGGGGAGTTAGGCAATGAATATAGAGGTTCTCTACACTTTGTCTCTTGTATTCATATATAAATGAAAGGTGCATATTATAAGATTTTGTGTGTATGTATGTGTACTCTCAATGAATGGATCTAACAAGGCAATAGTCAAAATCTGTTCTTGCCCTTGACTTCGGAGACTAGTCATTGTGGCTTTGAGAGAAGGAGTTTTAATATATGTAAATGTGGAGAGTTGAAGAAAAGAAAATGTGTAGCCTTTCCTAAAGGTTAGGAGAAAGGAAACCGGTTAAACAGGAAAAGGTGGGGTTTCCGGTTTTCCTGTTTAACATTTGCGACCACGGAGGGATTTCACCATTGCAGTGTTAGCATTCATTAAGAAAAGAGGTTAAAAGATAGAATTCTCATTCTGAAAAAGGCTCAAAAGGTGTAGAGTCGGATGTGTAAAGGAGAAGGAATAAATGGAACCTTGGAGGAACCATTGTCCTGATCCAGCCTTAGCTGATCAAAGGAACCAAAGGTAGGCCAATAGAGTGGCTGCCAACAGCAACCTGAAATGACGAAAATAGACGTCAAAATATCCTTGGTAAGATAGTAAAGGATATTGCAGAAACAATATAGAAATTTGAGGCTATCCAGAGAATTGGAAGTAGTATCAAACAACTTGTTTAGAGGAGACTGTGAGAGGAAAGGAAGGAGTGCATGTTCATAAACCGAGATTGCAAGGAGAAGGATCTCCTGAGAACTCCCGAAGAGGAAGGGAGGAAGGTGTAAGAGGAAATACACCAGAGCAAAGGGTTATTACAAATATGGCACTTTTTTCGGGAATGTTTAGGGGTACGGTGATGTATCCCACATTCTCTGCAAGAAAGAAAGAAAATCCGAAAAGGCACTTACAACAGTTTGAAGAGGTAGTAAAACTGTATAAGGTGACGGATGCAGAAAGGCTGCTTATATTTCCACATACATTGAAAGGAAATGCCTCTGACTGGTATTATGATTTAGAAAAGGAAGTCAGGGAGGATTATCAGAAGGTTACTGATGCTTTTAAGGAGTATTTCAAAAGGAGGAATTGTCGGAGGAACATTAGAGAAGTTAAGGACTATCCTTCAAGGCAAAATAGAAAAGATAGATGAATATACACCGTTTTAAGAAACATGAGAAAAAGTGTAAGGCATATGTAAAGATGGATGCCTTATTGCAATGGTATAAGCAAGGGTTGCTAAAACAATATAGAGATCTAGCACTCACTATCAATAAAAAGAAGAGAGGATCTCATTGATCAATTAAAAATATATGAGAAGAAGAGAAGACAAATAGAAAAGATTGTAAAGGAAAGTTAAAGTATATAGAAGAAAGGAAGAATTCTCTGATGAAGAGGAAGGAAGTTGATGTAGTAAAGGTTCGAAAATATCCAATAGATGAGAAAGTATTGGCTCAAATGATGAAAATCTTAAAGGGAATGACAGTTAAGGAAAGGTATGGTGCACTAAATGTAACAATCCTGGCCATACTTTGGGAATGTAAGCTACAACTGCCTACATACTGAATATGCGGAAAGGAAGGACATGTAACCTAGAATTGCAGACATTTTCCTGAACAGAATGTGGCTGGTATAGAGAGAGAAAAGAATGGATGAACGTCCACCTCCTAGAAGGTTCCCACCTAATAGGAACCGTGGAATGATAGGAATGATAATGCTATTCCTTATGAGAACAGGAACAATATATATGGCAGAAGGAATGAAGTTCCTTATCAAATAGGAACAATGGATATTATGAGAAGGAATGATGTTCCTTACAAAATAAAGAGGATAGGTATTATGAGAAAAAATGGTCCATACAATGGACACAGAAATAGATCCTATACAGAAAAAATGATAAACAATATAGAGAGAGAAGAAGACCTTATCAAGGTCAAAGAGGCAGAAATGAGCAATATAATCAGGTCAATGATAACAAGGACCACAGGGTAGGAATTTTCCTTCCCAGGTTTGTTATACATGTGGTGAAACAGGACATATCTCTAGGGAATGTCCTAGGCGGAATGTACAACCTCCTACTTCCACCAGAATGACTAATGTACAGCCTACAACACGGCTTATTCAAATAGAGGAGGAAAAGGATGAGTATCCACCCGTTGCAAGGGCAGTTATAGCTCTTCAAAGGAAGAGAAGGAATCTTCTTATGATGAAGAAGGAAAGGTAGATATTCCTAACAAGAAGGAGAGCTTGTTACAGGAAAAGGTAAACGAGCAGGAGCAGGATCCTGACCAGAAAGGTCAGACTAATAATGAATAGAAGGTACAGACAAAGGTGATATAGATAAAGGTGAACAAAGTTTTTCATTATTACCATTACATGATAAAACAATGGATGTATCCAATGTATCATAAGCAGTTGATAAAGGTAGCTCCTTATATAAGAAACCAAATATTAAATGCAGTGAGCTTAGTTCAGCAAACACCACCTTCGAGTGAAGGATATACAGTCTAAAATGGATAAGGAAGTACTGTATGAAGGTGATTATGATGGACAAGTTCCTTGCATACAGTATATGTGGGAAGAAATAAGTTAAAACGAGTGTTAATAGATGGAGGTTCAGGTGTGAATTTTATTGAAGAAGGTGAATGTAAAAGGATGGGTTAGACCGATCCACCTGCTCCATTTAACCTTAAAATGGCTGATCAACGAAGTGTAAGGCCATTAGGTATAGTAAGAGCAGTTACTATATCTTTAAAGGACTTAAATTTAAAATATCCTTAATAGTCCTACGAATGGAAGGACATGATGCAACCTATACTATGTTATTGGGCCGACCTTGGCTTAAGATTGCTTACGTTGTGCAAGATTGGGGCTCAGGAAAAATGACAATAGGACAAGGTGACATGAAGGTGGATATCTATACTCATGCTAAGATATTTAGCAAAAAGGGATAGACCGGTTGCATTAGAAGGATATGATTGGATGCAGGGCTTGGATGATCAGGAAGAAGAGGAAATTTTGAAGACATACCCTGATCTAAAAGCCCTTGCAGAGATCGATTTATATGCAATCGTGAAAGAGAAAAAGAAAGCCTCTCAAAAGGAAAGGAAGAGGATCAGTTGGGGTTGCAGGAAAAATTTTATAAGTCTGTTTCTTATGAAATGAACTTACAGGAACAACCTGCGGATTATACTTACATATATACTAATGACCCTCTAGAGCAAGTCAACATAGGAACAGAGGAGGACCTAAGATGTTGACTATAGCTCAAGAACTGGATCCTGATTTTAAGGATAAAGGATTGGCATTTTAGCCAAGTATAAGGATGTATTTGCATGGTCCTATAAGGATCTAAAAGGAATACCCCCAGAACTCTGTATGCACACTATTCAACTTTTGCCGGGATGCCAACCAGCTAAACAAAATGCATATAGGATGAATCCTAATTATGCAAAGTTGGTTAAGGAGAAATTGATAAGCTGTTATGGTTTTTATATCCTATACAAGGAGCACAATGGTTATCACCACTTGTAATTGTTCCTAAGAAAAATGGAAAGTTAAGAGTATGTGTAAACTATAAAAAGTTAAATGACGTTACAGCTAAGGATACCTTTCCGATACCTTTTACAGAGGAAATGCTGGATAATGTTGCTGGACACGAAATGTATTCCTTCATGGATGGCTTTTCGGGTATAACCAAGTGATGGTAGCTCCTGAAGATCAACATAAAACAGCTTTTATAAGTCCGTGGGGTGCATATGCTTATAGAGTTATGCCTTTTGGCTTATGCAATGCACCCTTTACTTTTCAAAGGATTATAACAGATACCTTTCGGGAATACTTTTAGACTTTATGAAAGTCTTTATGAATGATTTAGTGTTATAGTTCAAAGGAAGAACATTTGCATTGTCTGGAAAAGTGTTTCCAGAAATGTAGGCAAAATTTAGTTGCTTTGAATCCTAAAAAATGTAACTTCTTTGTTAAATCAGGAGTCCTTTTAGGACATGTTGTTTGTAAGGAAGGTATATTGGTGGACAGGATAAGGTTAAGGTTATCCTAGTTTACAACCACCACAAGATATAAAGGAGTTACGTAGGTTTTTAGGAAAAATAGGTTACCATAGGCGGTTTATAAAGCATTATGCTGAGATCGCAAAACCTTTAACAGATTTGCTAAAGGCAGATGTACCATATGATTGGACATCACAGTGTCAAGAGGCCTTTGACCAACTTCGGAAGGCTCTTACTAAAGCACCAATATTAGTTAGTCCTAAATGGGATCGAGAATTCCATGTACAAGTGGATGCCTCTGATATGGCAATAGGAGCCATCCTTACACAGATGCAAGAGGATGGAAAGGATGTCCTATCTATTATGCTAGCCGTAGGCTAACACCTGCGGAAGTAAATTACACCACTACAGAAAAGGAAGCTTTGGGGATGGTATATGCTATCCATAAATTTAGACACTATCTTTTGGCTAATAAAGTGAAGATTTTTGTGATCATAAAGCTTTATTATATTTACTTAATAAACCTATACTTACAGGAAGGTTAGCCAGGTGGTTTTTTTATGCAGGAATATAATTTTGAGATAATTCATAAACCAGGAAGGCAGCATGAACAGGCTGACCATTTAAGTCGCATTAAAACAGGCGAAGTTCCTATGTGTACTATGGATGATTTTCCTGATGCGAATTTATTTCGTGTCGACGTTCCATTAAGGTGGTTAGATCATATAAAAGTATCTAGCCACTGGAACAGTACCACCTATTTATAGGAAGCAGATGAAAGGAAGTTGTTTGTCGTGAGGACACGACACTTTTCTCTCGTGGGAGGGCAGTTGTACAAATTGGGGTCCGATGGGGTGTTACGAGATGTGTAGACCCTTTAGAGGTCCCGGAGGTTTTAAAAGAGGCTCATTCAGGCCTTGCAGGAGGCCATTTTGCAGAGGAAATAACAGGAAGGAAAATCCTTCAGGCAGGATTATGGTGGCCTACTTTATGGAGGGAGGTAGGTAGCTATTGTAAGGCATGTGATAAATGCCAACGTGCACAATTGCCTCCAAAAAACAAATACAACCTTATAATCCAGTTCTCCCACTAGAACCTTTCCAGAAATGGGGAATGGATTTTATAGGACCAATTAATCCTGTAAGCTCAAAAAGGAATCAATATATATTGGTTTTAACAGATTATATGACGAAATGGGTAGAGGCAGAGCCTATGAGAAGGGCCGATGCATATAATACAGCAAAGGTCATATACAATACTATAATAGTACGTTATGGCATTCCTAAGGAAATTGTGAGTGATAGAAAGCATTTCGTGAATGAAACGATAGAAATGCTCATGAAGGAGTTTGTGATAAAACACAAGAAGTCGACACCATATTACCCACAGGGTAATGGGCAGGCTGAGTCGACAAATAAAGTCCTTAAGAACGTGTTAAGGAAGGTAGTTCAGGATAATCGAAAGGATTGGGATGAAAGGCTACCAGAAGTTCTCTGGGCCTATAGGACAGCTTATAAAGTGACTACTGGTATGACACCTTTTAAGCTCGCTTATGGCTTAGAGGCCATAACCCCAATGGAGTTTATTGTGCCATCCTTGCGGATAGCGGTACAATATAATATAGGAGAGAAGGACTCTATGGCAACTCGTTTAATAGAATTGGAGAAGTTGGATGAGTTAAGGGTATGCCTTATGGACTATACAGGCTATCCAAAGGAGAAGAAGGCTTGGCTCGATAGGAAGAGAAGAGGAAAGGAGATAAAGGAAGGGGACTTGGTCCTGTGGTATAGAGGTAAGGTGGGAGAAATGAGTCAAAAGCTTGATTTAAAATGGATAGGCCCTTTTCGGGTTAAGGTAAAGGAAGAAGGAGTGATGCAGTTAGAAACGTTGGAAGGAGAGGAAATCGAGGGAATGGTGAATGCTAATAAGGTAAGGAAGTATATATCGCAGGAGAACGTTGCAGGAAATGTTATTTTTATTGATTTGAGGAGCATATTCTCTATCTGTCAGTGCACACAAACGAGGCTGTAGATCTAGGGTTTTACAGAGTGTGCAGCGAGAGAGAGATGTCAGCAAAGAAAGGAGGTTTGCCTACTGAAATTGTCGGAGTTGATAATCCTCTCGATGGAGAGAGATTGGGTCAGGTACAACTGGTACATACAAAGTGGGATTTCTCCTTGGAGATGGAGAAGGTGTTGAGGGAGCTCGATTGTGGGAGTATGCGCAGATTTTGAAGGATGAGAGCCTCACATGAGCAGTGTTTCACACTGGTTATGCTGATGGAAAAGGTGGATAAGCCTGAGATAGGATTTGTAGCGTATTCGGAGGAGAGGAAACTCCTCTTACAGAGAAGCTTCTAGAAAAGGTTTTCCTGTTGCCGAGATCAGAGGAGAAGTTAAGGCAGATAGATCTCACCTTACGAACTTTCTGAAAGAGTGTGAGTAAGGTAGGTCTAAAGCTTTCCGATCTAGTGGAGGAGACGCATTGGCAGTGAATTTCATTGTCAACGCTTTTGAGTTCCGAACATCACACATCATGGCGTCAAACCCAGTGATGTCCTATATGATGGATTGAAGGCAAAGAGGCCGGTGGGAGTGGCTCTTATTTGATGAAGAGGTTGAGAGAGCACCTATGGCCATGCAGGAATTGGAGAAGAAAGGAGAGCCTTCATTAATGATGGCGTTTACGTGGGTACAGGATTGCAGATTATGTGCGCTGCATGGAGAGCCGGCAGGGCCGGAAATTGTGGCTCGGATGAAACAGTGAGGAAGGAGAAAGCTGTTTCAGAAGAAGCAGGGGAAGCGGAAAGGATCAGAAGCTAAAGGGAAGGAATTAGAAGGGGACCTGCAAGGAGAGGAAGAGAAACAGGGAGAAAAGATGCACAAAAGAAGAAGCCTAAGGTGGAGAAGCAGGCACCGGTGAAGAGGATACAAGGTCGGGAGGCAAGACTGGAAAGTAGAAGTGAGGGCGCAGGAAGGACCGGAGCAGAGATTGGTGGTAGATTTGGAGGAAGAAGAGGATGAACAGTCAGGGGGTATGATGCAGGAAGATGAAGAATTATTTGAGCAAGGAGAAAAGGAAGAACCTGGGAGCAACAGGAAGAGGAGTCGCATGAAGTGGATAAGGACGGAGGACAAAAGCGAGGCAAGAGATTAAGTCGGAATCTCAGAAGCAGGTGATAATAGATCAGGAGGTCACCCTGAAGTCGTTACAGGAGGAGCAGCCCATGATGATCGTGCCATTAGAGACGGTGGATCCTTTCGAAGCGAAGATATGCAAGAAGGAGAAAGCAGCAACGAATGAACGGATGGATGAGCAAGAAGGGAAACGGAAGGGGTTCGAGTCACTGTTGATACTCCAGTTTCGACGGTTACGCCGGCAACGGCGGATATAACCGATGATGGGGTAGTGGAAATTGCAAAGGAAGTGGAAGAGATGGTGCGAGGATTGAAGTTTCGAGACACCAATTCAACCCATCGCCGTTCAGTCATCACCAAGGTCACATGGAGGTATGTATGGCAGGGGTGTGTATCGTGGGGGATCACAGGGCATGGCAGTTCCTGATTTCCGCTTGGATGAGGAGGATATGCGACAGCAGCAGCACGAGGGTAATGTGCAGGCGGATATCTCCTTCAAGCGCAGGAGGGCATTTGTGCGAAAGGAGGTGTAGACTACGAACATGCAGATTCAGTTTGTACAGGTTCTGGCGCAGCTTCAGTCTGAGATGTAGAACAGGTCGTTGAGGAGGGAATGAGGCGCAGGACGCAACTCAGATGGCGGCAAGCCTATTCAATCATTTGGTCAACGCTGGATACACTGTTAAGGATAGGGTAGACATTCAGAGGTTGATTGTCCAGCCGTGGAGAGTGTCATGGCACCTAAGATGACCGCCATTCAGGGAATGATGAGTAAGGGCGTTCAGCGACCGGCTAAGCAGAGGACTCCAAGCCCGGTGGTGAGCTTAAGCCCACGGTGATGTCACATGAGCCGATGACACTGTTCCAGAGGTTAGTGCGAGCACGAGATGAAACCCAGCAGACTGCAACCATATTATTGGTGGTGGTGGACGAGTTCCAGCGTCTTCAGGAGGAGAACGAGCAGCTTAGGAAGGAGACGCAGGCGTTTCGCCTTCAGGTAGCAATGGTGCAGCAGGAACTTGACAAGGAAAAGGTAGAGTTTCAGAAGTATAAGGATCAGAAGGAGGTGGAGTATCAGGATGATGTGCAGGATGTGTTGCCGTGAGGACACAACAACGAATAAGGAGGGGGCAGTGTTAAAGGTAAAATATTAGGAGCATAGGACATCCTACTGTAGAGAGAATAAGGGTAGGAAGGTCTATAGTAGAATGGAAGGAAAGGTTGTGAAGAAGGAAAATCTTACCGAGAGGAAAAGGAAAAGGAAAAAGGTAAAGGAAAAGGAAAAGGAAAAGGATGACGTGGCGAGAGGAAGGGTAGTTAAGGGGAGTTAGGGCAATGAAGGAGGGGTCTCCATTTGAAGTTCAGCAAGAGATAGAGGTTCTCTACACTTTGTCTCTTGTATTCATATAGTAATGAAAGGTGCATATTATAAGATTTTGTGTGTATGTATGTGTACTCTCAATGAATGGATCTAACAAGGCAATAACCAAAATCCGTTCTTGCCCTTGACTTCGGAGACCAGTCATTGTGGCTTTGAGAGAAGGAGTTTTAATATATGTAAATGTGGAGAGTTGAAGGAAAGAAAGTGTGTAGCCTTTCCTAAAGGTTAGGAGAAAGGAAACCGGTTAAACAGGAAAAGGTGAGGTTTCCGATTTTCCTGTTTAACATATGTCAACAAAGCTTGCAACTCCAAGTACAGTTGACAAAACCACATGACTTGAGAGATGCGAAAAAGGAAGATGACCAAATCGAAATACTGATACCACCAAGATACGTAGAGGATTAGGAACATGAACCACAAAGGCTACATAGGAAGGAGACTGAGATATGAGCGCGACCTAGAGTAGTATTGTGCACAACATGCAAGAATGAAGCTTTAGAATGCAAGATACCAAAGTGTCATATGTCTGAGGATAGAACACGAAGCAAGGCAATGCTGAAGTATGAGATACAAACCATAATGATGATTGCACATGCTGAAGGCTACCCACCACCACCACCACCACCCAGATGGGACACAACCCAAAATACAAACTTATCCACAAGCTCGAAATACCAGCCCATATGATTATTCACAAATGCCGTATAATGGGGAATGAAGGAACAAAAATGGGAGAAGATACCCCGCAAACCTTGTATATGTACCATACATCAACAATTGTCATGTTTGCTACAAATTGGAGTCCCTGGCAAGGGCCAAGAACCACCAGCAATGCAAGCCAGACCACCTTTATTACCGCCAATACTGCCTCCGCCAATGCTACATGGTGCAAATCCAAGCGTGACATGTTTCAAATGTGGGGAAAAAGGACATTATTCCATTGAATGTAATACACATGTGGAGAGATGCGACATTATTCATCGGAATGAATTTAACACTGGAGTACCACCCCAGAACCAGCAACGTGGAGGATTAAAGTCCAACAAAAAGGTGATCAAGAGGAACAAAATCACAAATGTAAGTGGGAAGAAGATATGGAGTTACCTTCAATAGAACATACACCGGAACACGAGCTAAGTGAGTCAAGGTAGAGACAAGCAGAAAAGAACCAATACACAAAAATGGGACATATCAAATTTACAAAATATAGCAAGAAGAAAAGAAAGATCTAAACCCAATGAAGAAATTGAACAATCCCAAGATTCCACGTCAACAGTGCCACTTGGAGACCACATTGTGGCTGTTATATTGCAACAACCAGTGGGGAGTTACTCACACTTGCACCGTTTCTACGAACACATATAGCTAACATATTGAACATGAGCAATACTCAACATGATACGAGCTGAGTTGAGGTGAATACCATTGAAGTTTTTAGAGATAAAAAAGACTGGGATGAGAAAGTGCCAATGATTACGCATACATTGGCAAAATTAACATTTAGAACATACCCATTGATGAGGGGCTTAGGAGTCAGCATTATTGAAGAGTAAGCCTGCAAGAAATTAGGTTTGGGTCCATTAGAAAATGCACCATTCTTAGTATGAATGGCTGATTAAAGAAAAGTATGACATGTTGATATAATTAGATCCATATGTATGGAAATTGCAGGATCAAGTATAAGGTGTCCTTGGTTGTATTACGTATTGGATAAACTAACAAACCATATTAAATTTTAATGGGAAGACCTTGGCTACGAGATGCCAAAGTACGACATGATTGGGAACACGACGAAATAGTATTGTACAAGAATGGTTAAGAAGTAGTTATTAAAACACACAAAAAAAGCAAATTGAGCCACCAACACGACCCTTGCACAAGTTGATTTATATCAAATGATACCGAAAGACAAGAAGGGTGTTACTGAATAGAAAAATACGACTACCAATGATTAACAATAGCAACATATGGAGATTCTTGAATTGAACCGACACAACAACAACTGGAATTTGAAACAGAGCGCGAAAAAATATCATGGACCAATCATAAATTGAAAATTATGAGTAACGAGAGGACTGAAGAAGTAGAGATCAAAATAAGTGACCATAGACCACGCAAACTATGTATAGTAATGGATCTCAAACCAGAATACTAGAGGAAATTGGTGGGGTATTATAACATAATGTTGATGTCTTTGCCTAGAGTTATGAAGATCTCAAGGGGGTTCAACCAACAATTTGCACTCACAATATAGAATTATTACCGCATGCAATACCCAGAAAACAACAAGCCTATTGTATGAACCCACATTCACAGAACGCTTGATATAGGAGTTTTCCACCTTCCCCGGTCGGAGGTGAAAGAAGATAAGGCCCACTTGATGGCATACTTAAAAGAAGGTAAGCAATATGTGAGCAAGGTGGGGCTTAAGCTTTTAGATTTAGATGAGTCTCTGGATGTGAACTTTATTATTAATGCCTTTGAGTTCCGTAGTTTGCATATTACATCATCACATCTAGTCATGTCTCTATATAATGGATTAAAGGAGAAGAGGCCGGTCAACGTGATTAGATATTTGCTTAAGAGGTTAAGAGCACCTATGCATGATGCAGAAATTGGAGAAACGAGAAGAGCCCTCATCTATGATGGCATTCACTCGGGTGCAAGTGATTATCGATTATGTTTGATAGCATGGAGAGTTGGCTATTCTTGAGACATTAGCTCGGATGAAGCATGTATAGAAGGAGACAAAGCTACTCTAGAAATGGCAAGTGAAATGAAAGGAGCAGAAAGCTAAACACAGGAGCCCAAGCCTAAGTTGAAAGAACAAGGGAATGATTCTTGGATTGAAGTGGAAGCAAGTGGAGAAGACTTCAAAGAAGAGGCCAAAAGTGGAAAGATCGATGTCAGCAAAAAGAACAACAAGGTCAGTAGGGAAAGGAATGAAGTTGAAGTCCTTGGGGACCCAGGATACCTCCAAAGAGAAGATGATGGTAGTTGACCTTGAGAAGGACGAGGACAACCACTCGAAGTACTACCATGGAGGAGGAAACTGCGGAGGATAGGGGAGGACATTGAGCCAAAAGAAGTGAAACGGGAGATGAGGACTAAGGGAAAATAGGAGACAGTACTAGCAAAGCTGAAGACTAAACAACAAAGTCAGGTGTCGAGGAATCAATGGATAGGATGGATGCAAATGGGAAGTAACAAGGGAAATAAATAAAGTAGGAGTTCATTCCAGTTGTTGCAATTGGGGAGTTATTATCCACAATGAAGTCTTTAGTGGTGGTTCTATTGGAGGCGGTTTATGCTCATTGAATAAGGTACATGATAAGGATAAGGCATAATAGATGAGTAGAGGGTTGAGTTGCCAAATGGGAAATGAAATGTTTTGGAATCTAACCCATTCTAGATATTCTGTCTTTGCAAGTTATGGAGGATATAATTGGTGATCCAGCTTCCGGATTGGGAGCGAGGACAAACCTATGGCACACGGATCTAAGTTCCCAACATTTTACTTTTCTTTCTTTCACCAATTACTACAATTTAAGAGATGCAAAAGCACCCAATCTCCAATCTCCTAGTATAAGGATGAACCATCTAATTAAGCAACTTACATGAAAATCACTCCATGAATATATTAATCTCCAACTCCATGTCTATATAAGCAAATTAACACTTATTTGCATCACATTTTGTTTATTACACATTAATTTTATTAATTGTTTGTGTAGATCCAACTAAAAACCACTCCATGACACATGGATCTAAGAATAGTCTTTTGACACAGAGGGGTGTAACTTAGAATATGTAATGTCAACATTTTATTATAAATATTAAACCTTGTATACTCTACAAAAATAAATGGCATTTTTCAAGGATGATTAAATATGTAGTGTCTGGTTAACCTAAATCAGTTATCCTGGTTTTTAACATGCAAAATAACATTGTTATGAAAAGTTTTCATTTTACTAATTTAATTATACAAAAAAGCATGATTTTGGTAATTAAAATAAATAAAACAACAAGTTTGAAAGAAAAAAGGATAAATATATATATAAAACATTTTAATAATCATAATTTTTAATAAGAAATAAGAAATTAGATATATTCTACATACATTTTATTTTACTTTTGATTTTTCTTGAGAAATTTTTATTATTTAAGAATATACTTAACTAAATATTTAAAATTTATTTCAATTTCAATTTCATCTAAATTATAATTTATGTTTAAAGTGATGAAGTATATTTTATTATATATTCTAATTAGATTTTTATGTTAGTGTTAAACTTTTTATTTATGTAAATGAAGATATGTTAATACATGTCTTAGTTGAATAATTTAGATTTTATTTAAGATGAGATTTAAATATAGATAATGAATATGTATTAGAGATACATCTTATTTAAATGGATTAAGTGGATTAAGTTTTATTCAACAAGTGTAGGTAGAAGTGGATGCTGACACGGACGTGGAAATTAATCCGTGTACAACACAGACACAGACGTGAAAATTAATCACGCGTCAAAATGACACCTATGTGGAAATTAATTAATCACGCGTGTGATTTTCACGTGAGGAGCTTGCATCCCTATAACTAAGGTTCATCCCTATACCTAGGATAGAAAGTTGGACATTGGGTGCTCTTTGGTCTATTGAATTGTTGTTCACAGCGGGTAATTGATAATATAAGAAAGGGAAAATAAATTAAAAAAATCTATTATAGCTATATTCTACAGTCACAATTAAATTTTATCATTGTTATTAGCATTGTGTGTTTACGGAGAGGTCAAAGGGATGGAGATGGAGAGGGTGCATGCAAGTAAAAGAGTTGTACTAGGGACACTGTTATGGACAATTTGCCTGATGAATTACTACAACAAATATTCTTCAAGCTGCCACTGTCTTCCTTGCCTGTGGCTAGTCATGTTTGTTCCAAATGGAAGCATCTCATATTTGGGGAGGAAACATTCCTTCAGCGGTATGATGATGAATGCACACCACAGCTGTGGATACTTGTCTTGCTTAGAGGACCAGATCCTGAAGACTTTAGCCTTGTGGCCCTAAATACTTTATCCAACAGATGGGTACAAATCCAGCTTGAGTTTCCGACTCCATATCATTTGTAAGTATACATATTTTGTTGTTGCACTTCCACCTTATACACACATTCACACACGCGCATCTATATATTGTACTTGTTTATACCTATGTTATCCAAATGTATATTATTCATAATACACATAGAAAACTAAATTATCTACACATAAAATATGACATGCATCGCGATCAATATATGATTCAATATCTCTTTTCTATCCTTTTATATATATATATATATATATATATATATATATATATATATATATATTGCAGGTACCAAATTGGGGCTACTGCATGGGGGCTGCTACTATTTGATGTGTACTCTGGAGTAGGTCCAAGATACAGACGTGTTTGTAATCCACTACAGAACCTTTGGAAAGATTTTACTGCAAATGAGGCCATAGAACTTCTGGGAGACCACAAGATCCTTAGGATTGACAATGATAATCATCCATGCATATATGATGTTCTCTCCAATAACCTCCTGGAAGTTGGTAAAGTAGGTAGATACGCACTTTGCATGCTTGCTTATGTATGATGTTTTGTGTTTTGTTGTGATGCTTTTTAAAGGTCCACTACTGAAGTACTACATGTGCTTCTATGGAGAAGATTATTTTCTGGGATTAGAAGAAGACAAGCAGGACGCAAATGTGAATCGTCTTGTTCTATATGATCTCAAGGTAACAATTTGAAAATATACATCATTATTTATATAAACCCTGGTGTATAAAACAGATGGATTCCTGGACCGTTATGGAGATCGAAAAGATTCAGGAAGTGAATGATGTGATGCATTTTGACCAATTTGAGTTGAAGATATTTCGTTTTATAAATTCATGATTGGTTTCATTGATTTCAAATTGATAACTGTATGGAGGTTAAACAAAGGCAAGACGCCTTTCAAGTTTGTTGTTACTTCAATGATTAATTACATGATCTTACTTTATACATATATAGGTGGGAGGAAGTAGCTCGGAGGAATATTGTTAAGAATACTTGGAAGAGTTGATACTTACCTCGAAAGTTCGAACCGTATAATTATATACTTATTGTAGAAATACTTAACAGATATCTGAAGCGATTTAAGGAACAACATGTGGATACACCTTCCAAATGTACGGAAATGCTCAAGTATGATGTTTGCAAGGGAGAGAGGACAACCTTTCCAAGCTGGAGTTGCTTGTTTCTCCCAGAGCGTGCTGAAGAATATAATGTGTTTGGTGTGTTTTGCACGAGTCCCGACAAAAGAGGGCTTCCGGGCTTCCGGGCTTCCGGGCTTGGACCCGGAATATTCTAAAGAATCTACCAGAATATTCTTAGAATATTCCTAAATATTCTTAGAATTTAGGATTTTGGCTCAGTCGGCAATTAACAACAAAAAATATTTAATCATAGCCATGTTTATACTGTATTATTAAAGTTTTATTTCAACACCAAAGAGTACAATTCAACACTTGTCACTTCTTTCTTACGATTGAGCAATGCTGCAATTCGTGAACCACCAGTCCTACTTGACGTCGCTATTGGTTGGGTTGGGATTTCCTCTGGCTGGATGTTCTCTTTAATCCTGTTCATAGCAATTCTCCCGAGCTCAGGGTTCTTCTCAGTCCCAACAATGTTTCTCCCAGCTCGATAGCTGCAAGCATTGAGGACCCCGTACCACTGCCTATATCCCAGATAAGATCACCTGGCCGGGTGAGTCGTTCTATCACGAGCTGCATCAATCGAGTGCTCTTCGGTTGGTAGTCCATCCTGCATGTGAAGATAATGGTAAATACTTAAATTGTTGAAATGAAATGCCTACCATGTTCTTGGAACCGCTCAGGATTATCAACAAGAATTGTTGATGACAAACGCAGTGGATTATCGCGCAATCCTCTAGATGCATCTTGGAAGACAAGAAGGAGCAGGATGCTCTCCTGTTAAAACATCAAAAATCATTAATGAACTTCATGAATAAAGAAAAAAGTACCTTCATCTTGTTGCGGTAGCCCCAACCACGCCCTCTGTAGATGTAGTACGTTGCAGCAAGTTGAAGGTCCACCACACTTGCAGCTCGGACAACTTGATCCCAGGTGTTTGCTGCAGCAAACACAACCAACCAACCATTTGCAGCCATATGCATACCTGCAAACTGGAGTGCTTCATCGAACTTCACTGGATCAAGGTAGAGGTATGGCGTATCACTCGTTGTATTTCCTGGCAAGGTCCCATTTGGAAGGTCGAAGATCACCAAGTTGAAACCATATTCTCCCGCAATATGCTGGTAGCGAGTCTGGCTGTCAGCTGTATGGTACCTGGCCACCTGTGTCTGAACTTTTCTATAAGGAACCAGTCTAGCGTCAGGAACCTCCTCTTCCTTCTCATCCGTGAGCACGGCCTGTTGCATCTCCTCGATGTCATCAATCGCCAAGAAATTATCACCTCGAGTTGTAGCAAGTGAAGGGACGAATGTGACCAAGTCATCCTTGATGTCCATGGTTCCCTGCGATGGTAGCACTTCAGATAAATTGAAGAAGGCAGCTGGATCGCGAGTAGTGGAGGTGCCAGCTACTGTATCTGAGGTCTTCTTTGACTGCTGCACAGGCTGACGCCGCTTTGCCTTGGCCTTTGTCTTCTTAATGAAGTCGACCTCTGCCGGATCCCATGAGATGCATGGGAGATCTTTTGAGTGTTCATTGTAGAGATCCTTCTCCCATGTTGGTGGTTGCCCAGGTGGATAATCAAGCCAGAACGGTACGTGTACACGCTCGAACTCTGTCAGGCCAGATCTTGTCTTCGACCACATGTGTGGTGCTTCCATGTAATCTGACCAGAATACCATAGTCTGTGTGTGAGGCACCTTTCTCGCTGCGACATACCTGTAATGAACATATAGTAGTGTCAGAATGTAACAATGTCAAGAAGATCATCCTTACCTCCAAATCATCCTTCTTGCTGTCTCTTCGTGTTCGAGGAACTCTTTCGGCTCTATGGAGTAAGTGAACTTCACACACTCATGGAATGGCTGGAACATCACGTTCTTGCATTTTACCCGCACTTCATCGCACCAAGTCGTGAAATCTGTAACCGGCCTGTCCACTCGCCATCCTCGATGAGTCCCGTGAGAATCTGTACTGCCTCCTCTCTGATTGCCGCCAATACAAATCGATAGTAAACCACCTTATCCACTCCTTATCCTGAACACCCGGCAATCCAAGTGTCTCTTGCTCTCTCTTCAGATCGAGACGTACCAGTTTATTGAAGTACATGATTCTCGTCTCGTTTGGAATTCTCGCCCTTGAAAGCGCGTACAGCTTTTCCAACCCCATCCATCTGCATTGTTTCCATGTGATTTGGGTCACCTTGTCGAACCACTCTTCACCCAATGCAGGATCGATGATGGCTAAGATCTTCATCATGCGCTTGTCATGCTTAATGTAGACCTGTTGTTGCTCCTGGTATTTGTTGCCTTTGGATGCCCTTGCAGCCTTCTCAAGATCATCCTCAATCTCACTCTGTAATTCACAGACGTAATCAACTAAGTGATATAAGTGTGAGACGTGGTACCTCAAAAAAGATCTTTGCACAGATCAAATTCGGAAGTGGATGCCAAGCTTGTTGTCCAGTTGCGCTTTCCTTCCACTTTCTTATGTCATCTCGTTCCTTGTCACTGAGCCTGGCCAAGATCTTCGCTGTGCCCTCCTCACTGGTGCAACATGTCTTCACAGATAGCAGAAGATGTGGCAGTGTGGTTTGCACTGCCGTTGCGGAGGAACTGCATATTTGAAAATCTCGAAGTTAGTTAATCCTATGATCTAGAGGTCACTATGTTTACCTATTAATTTGCTGAAACATTGTCACAAGCTGAAGATTATCCATGACCCCAGCACGGATGAAGCCTGAACGCACTCTCACTGCCCACTGATTCTTATCTTCCGTGTCTTCTGTGTACAGCTTCTGAAGCACCTTTAGCCTGTGATTACCATCCCAACAGATGAACTTCTTCATCGAAAGCATTGGTGCCCATTGCCGGAACATGTCGGACTGAAGCTCCTCCTCAAAAGCCAAATGCTGAGCATACATCGCTTCATCGCTTCTCAATGCTGCCAGATCTGCATCTGTCATGGGGTCCCCAACTTGAAGGATGAACTGAGTGGTGTTGCGCAAATAACCAACTGCCTTCTTGAAACTCCTAGTCAAAGATTCCAGATCCGCTGGATTGACTCTCCGCACCTGCTCATTTCCCAGAATTCGGCAAATAGGGACATCCGGTGCCTCTCCATATTCTCGGATTGTGATCTTCGCGAGAAGACGCACTGCACTCTCCGAATGCATGCTGGCTGCAATGTTGTAAACTTCCTCATTATCTGGCACTTCTGCTTTCCCTTCTTCTTCTTCTTAGCAGCCTCTGAATCTCCAGCAGCTTTGCGTCGTCTCTTCTTGCTCTTGGGTTCATCCTCTTCGTCACTCGACAAAGTCACTGCGCATGAGGCTTGTGTGCCTTCTGTCTGCTCCTGTGTCTCCTGTGGTAAGACATCATCCTCAACTTCTTCAACAAAGTCTGATTGTTCTTGTTGGGGTTGAACTACATCCTCTTGCTCTCCTGACCAGTCCTGCTGGCTTGCCTGTTCAACTGGAGCATCACTTGAAGGTCCTTGTTCCTGAACCACAGCCAGCTTCCTACTTCCTCTCCCACGACCCCGACGCCCTCTCTGAATTGCAGCTCTAGCTTCTGCTTCTCTCTCAGTAGGCTCCTTCATCTTCTTTTCTTGTAAACGTTGTGAAGAGCGCATCTACAAAAGCAATAAGGTTTAACAAAAAACTGTAATAAATGTTCAAAGATGTTTAATAAAAATTAAAAAAAACATACTAGCCCTCACAGTCGGCGTGCCGACTGAGAGAGCAGTTGCTGTAAGTCCCAGTCGGCATGCCGACTGGGACTGGCACAAAGGGAGCCCAGTCGGCATGCCGACTGGGACTGGCATCAAAGGGAGCCCAGTCGGCATGCCGACTGGGCCTGGCAACAAAGGGAGTCCCAGTCGGCATGCCGACTGGGACTGGCACAAAGGGAGGCCCAGTCGGCATGCCGACTGGGACTGGGAACGAAGAGGCCCAGTCAAAATGCTAGGTGGGACTAGAACAGTCAACCCTAGTCAAAATGCTGACTGGGGCTGGAACAGTCAACCCCGGTCAAAATGTTGACTGGATCTGGAACAGTCCACCCCAGTCGGCCTGCCGACTGGGACGGACAACGAAGTCAGTCCGAGTCGGCAGGCCGACTCGGATTTCTTGCAACTGTGAAGAGATGTAAAAAGATGAACAGATCATGAAAAGATCATGAGCAGATCATGAAGAAATCAGAAAATACTCACCCCCTCAATGGAAGCCTATTGTGATTAATCCCTGGAGCCACACTTGCTCCACGCTATGCCCCAAATGCCGCTGCTCCACGAAAACCTAGCCGCCCTCGCTGCCCTAGCCGCCCTAATTGCAAAACCCTAGCCGCCCTAAATCAATTAAAAACCAACCTAATTTCTGTAAACATATTGCATGCATGATCGCCACTTGTACATAGTAAAACTTTTTAATTTAAAAAACCTACCCAGACGCAGTAAATTAATTTCACTCTTCTACCCAGACGCACGCAATTAATATTATTTTTAATATTTGTCAATGAAATGATTGCCTCACGACTAACAAACACATTAACCATCGTGTGTAATATGTTCATTGTCTTTGAATTTTAACTTTTGTTTGTTCCATTTTTGCTACATGGCAAGAATCAGCTACAATGGTGTTGACAAGGACTTCCCTGCAGATGAAGATGGTATTGCATTTGTCTTTGAAACAGATCTCAGGTCTGCATTTGACATTCCACCTTGGCAATCTTTTAAAGTGCTGCATTTGATGTCTGTTGTTGGTGGAGATGCTGCGAATGTTGAGGTAGAACCAGAAGGGGCAAGAGCTAGCAGTTTTGTGTATTACACACTTCTTCCTTCCAAAGGACCGCTATTCCGGTTGGAGACAACAGATCGGGACAATTCTATGGTAACAATACTTCGCAATAGTCAGAGATGTAGGATTGGGAAGCAACTGGTGGTCTCGTCATCGATTCAGCAAGTTGCTGAGGTCCCAGAAGATTGCAACGGAAATGTGATTTACGAGTTGCCAGCACACGAAACAAGTACAAAGGGATGAATAGGAAGGATGGGTGTGATTACTGGACTCAACGCTGCACAACACATTGGAATGTTCCAGCTCGTGTTAGTCGCAGTTCATGTATTGGCCACATGAAATGCGTAAAGGAAACATGTCCGTTCATCAGCTTCAGTAAGAAAGCAAATGACTGCCAATTTAAGGGCACCATTGATAAAGTCCAGTTATCTTCAGATGGTAGAGTGCTTGGAATGAAGTGTGTGCATTGCAACAATGAGCCCCTTCTAGTGCAGACATGCTCCGTTGTTGCATATTACATAATTCCAGATGATATCACATGCACGAGGCTTTTCATCCATCTTGGAGAACATCAACACCCACGTAGACCACCCGAATCCATGGTCTCTAAAGACAGAGCTAAGGAGACAATCAACAAAGCAGTCGCTGCAACCCCAAGAACTAATCAACGTGTCATAGAGTTTCAAGCAGCACGCAATATAATTTTGGAAAAACTGGTAACAGATTCTGGAGATGTATCATACGACAAGGTTCTGTCAGATCTACTACCACTCACAAATCACCGCCGGTAAGCAAAAAATTATTATTTCCTTTTGGAGATGCTTAACCTTTCCAATGTAGAACAAGAGAATGGATATCTCAGGCTAGAACAACAGACACTCGTTTCAAAGAAGGTTACGAAGGACTTCTGCAGTTAAAGAAGAAGCTATCAATCCCATTCATACATGTTATCCACATACCCGGAATGGACCTCAACGGAGCTGAAGAGCAGCCTTTAATCTTCAAAATGACGGTTGCCGGCCCAGGATCCGGAATAGACTACATTAGAAGGTGTCAATCTGGAGGTGATCTCGAACAGCAGTGGGTGGTGCTAGACCACACATATCGTATTGATGATTGGTGTACACTGGGAATACATCTCTATGATCCATTGTAAGTATTAACATATCTATGTTTTAAAATACTTACTAATATAATGCACTTATGTTTGTGTAGTTTAAGGTCGATGGTGACACTTGCTTATGGTGACATGATCAGGGAGGATAGTGTGGCGGTGATCAAATTTTTGAACACTATGCTTCAAGTGTGCAGCAAGCAAGGACTTCATAATGTGAACTTTGCGGGGTTCATGTCAGATGAGTCAGGTGCAATTTGGTTAGCATTGCGTCAAGTTTTCAACAATGGGTCAAAGATGAGAGGAAGAGAAAGGAGTTGTTTGTTCCATTACATGCAGTCAGTGCGTCAAGTTACAAAGAAGTGGATACTTGAGGAACACAGGGAGGAGCACATGAACCTTGCACGCTCATGGCCTGCAGCACTAACCAACCAAGATAAGTTGGAACGACGAGTAATGTTGGAGTCATTTTGGGAAGGCAGGTCCAGTAACGTTAGCGCTTTGCAAACATGGCTGTCATGGTGGGCAAGACATGAAGATCATATTTCCATGACAGAGATAATTGACTTGACAGAAGATGGTGTTGCGAATGTGCCTACCACTAACAACTCCGAAGTTGTTCATGCAAGAGCACGAAGAGCAAGGCTGACGAAGCGTGTTCCTTTGTTGGAGGCAACAATGTTAGATTTAACAGATGCTGTTTTCCAAAGTGCAAAGGTCAAGGCATCATTTGAAGGGAGATATTCAGGCACAGGTCCTTCCATGGAAACTCTTCTGAAACGTGCACAGCAGAAACTTTCAGCGGGAAAATCAGTGTCTCCAACAACTTTTGCAAATCTTGTTAGTGATGAAGAGCATCTTGCAAGTCCAGAGTTTGCCTCTACAACAAATGTTCGTGTTCGAACCGTTCGTCAACCGTCAACTGGGGACCATGGGATTGATGCACTTCGTACACATAGACATGACACACAATATGCAGAACAAGTCATCCCAAATGCACGCAGGAAAAAACTCAAGTTTCAAGATGTCAATGTCACTGAAAGAGAGACGTTGATGACTCAGTGGGCCATCAGACGCATTGGGGAGGCAAGTCAGGTGAAATGTCTAGGTCTCACTCAGGACGGTAACAGCAAGTGTGGCAGACCCATAGGATATCCACATCGTGTACCGGCACCAGGATTTCACGGTAGACGGCAATATACAAATGCATTTGGGAACATTGAGTTCACTCATCAGATGCTATGGTTCTGCCCACGCGATTCTTGTTGCTTCAGACGACCATATGCAGGGATTCCTCCTGAGAGTATTCCAGAAGTTCCAGAGGTTTGGCCAGTTCAAAAAGGAACAAACTTGAATGCAAATGAGGTTGAAGCTCTTCTGAAAGCAGGATTCAAGTTGGAGGGATTTGAAGAAATGGTAGACGACAGTAGTAGCCGAATGGATCGAACACCATCACCACCAAGAGGAGAGGGAGCACATAGAGTACCAACATACCATGGACGGAGTGTGCGAACACCAACAAGAATGTCCAAGGAACATGAGAAACATTACAACCAGGCAAAGATTCTTCAAGGTCGGATCAACAACGTGGAGGTGGTTCAAAGAGGGAAGACTGAGGCCTTCATTGTCTCTGCAGGCATGCAATCTGCTAAGGTAACAATTTCTGCTGTTCCGTCATGCACTTGTGCAACTTTTCAGAAAGCCAAGAACTGGAGCCCCTGCCAACACATGTATTTTGTGTACACTCATGTTCTTGGATTAGACCCAACGATTACTTACTTCTTACAGAGGCGGACCCTTACTCCAGCAGAAGTGCATCGGTTATTGGTTGGTTGCAAGCGCAATGTCGAACCTGCGACTTTTTAAGTTTAGTCGGTATAGTAAAGTCTAGTCGGCAAATAATTAGCGTTTTTCACTTGTTGGTCGGCATTTTATATTGAAAGTTAAAGATAATCTACTTGGCAGAATATTCTAGAATATTCCCTTTTATTTGACAGAATATTCCTGGATATTCGGGAATATGCGAAAAGCCCGTTGTACGAAGCCCGGTTTTTGCCAATCTCGTTTTGCACTAGGCTAACCCTGAATAATCTGCTACATAACAATGGAAATCAAGAGGAACGCAAGAGTGAGGAATCCGACGGGCCAAAACCTGAGGAATAGGAAGTTAGTTGTTTCCTTTGGAATCTCCTTGTACCGTGTGTTTTAATGTTATGGTTGCATTGCTGGCATATTATATCTCAGACCTAGTATATTAATGACTAACCTTAACACTAAATAGTAAGTATTAAGGTTGCATGGAGAAGCATATTAAGTTTATTATATTTTGAATATAAGTTTAGACTATCCACTTCCATGAATCAAGCTATAAGTTGTAAACAGCTTACTGCATGCGTGCATGTGGGTGAGAGAGAGACGACTCTACTTGATATAATCATTTTGAACTCACTGGGAGTTCTAAGCAGATTTTGCTAACATTGGGAACGTGTCAAGAGATTGCTAAGATACCTTAGGGCACAATTAGCCTCTACTACAAGAGATTCTACGACTAAATTTGTGGGTATTGCAATGCTAATTGGGGCAGCTATCCTAATACACAAGATCAACCACATGATATTAGCTACTTATGCAAGAGGGAAGGTTTATTGCTTATCAGAGTTTACTTTGAATCTGGTAGAGCAATAGTACTCAATGTACGAATAAGAACTACTATTATTGTTAATGATTATAAAGTTTGGAGGCACTATCTTTATGATGTTAAGTTTCAGGTGTTTAAAATCAACAAGCCTTTGGTGTATCTGTTCACACAAAAAGAGTTAAACTCTCGACAAGCTCGGTGGATGGTTAAGCTCGTAGAGTTTGATGAATTTCTTATTGGCATTGCACGGGGAAGCTAATGTGGTGGTAAATGCTTTGTTACGTTAGGAGAGCCACAGTAGTTGGAGAATTTCAAACACATTTATGTAATGCATTAACAAGGACGGTCAATGAGTTCAACATGCTCAAACACAAGACGCTTGAAGTGCAAGAGCTTAGAGGATTAGAGCCACTATTCTCATTTCAGGATGGAGTTTTGTACTACAATGGCTATGTGTCTTCTTCATGTGGACCATTTGATCAACCAGGTACTATATTTCCATCATGATCGCTTGAAGACTAGTCATTTTGGGGGAGGAAACATATGAGTTAATCAAGAGGAGATTCTATTGGAGGAATATGAAAGCTGATATCATAGAGTACTGCGGACTTGTGACAAGTGTCAACAAGTAAAGGTGCCCAAGAAAAACCAGGTGGGCTATTAATACCATTGCATATTCCAAACATGCAATATTTCTATAGACTTTGTCACCCATTTGCCAAGGACACAGAGGCAGGGCAGGAAGGACGTTATGAACATGTGTTCTATCTCTGTTACTTTATATCGCTGTTTACATATTTATTGCTTGTAGACAGGTTGACAAAGTTTGTCAAGTTAGTTCCCTTGGGGAA
This sequence comes from Selaginella tamariscina, assembly GCA_003024785.1. Taxonomy (NCBI): domain Eukaryota; kingdom Viridiplantae; phylum Streptophyta; class Lycopodiopsida; order Selaginellales; family Selaginellaceae; genus Selaginella; species Selaginella tamariscina. The sequence goes on from PUQB01000509.1 coordinate 126,854, forward strand.
GATATGATGTATTTACAACATGTATTTCTTATCCACGGATTCAAATGTATTTGTAAGTGATAGGGACTCCAAGTTCACTTCTAACTTTTGGAGAGGCTTTTCTAAGTGCATAGAAGTGAAGCTTAAGCGAGATTATCTCAAAATAGATGGGCAAACAGAGAGGGTGGACCAAGTTCTAGAAGATATGTTAGCACTATTAACTAGAGGAAGGCCAATTAGAATAAGTATATTCCATTACTCGGTTTGCTTATAATAACAACCAGCACAATGGCATTGGAATGAGTCCATACTTGCTATGTTTGGATGGCATCCTAAAACAACTTTTGAGCTGGGTTTAGCTAGTAAGAAGGCTCAAGGCAACATGGATGAGGAAGCTAAAGATCTGAGTGTTGAACTTGAAAACATTTGGAGTTTGTGTAAGAAGAACTTACAAGCAGCTCAAAGCGAGCTATCAAGTTTGTTAATGAGCACAAAAGCTTTTGAGAGTTCCATGTGGGAGATTATGTATATCTCCGAGTGGTATTTGCCAACATGTAAAGGCAAAACACTATTTGTGGCCTTACAGAAGGACACAATGATAAATTGTTTCCTAGGTACTTAAGTCCTTATGAGATTTTGGAGCGTATCAATAAGGTGGCATATCAACTACGACTGCCAGAAGGAGTGAGGGTGCACCCAGTGTTTTATATTAGTTAGTTGAAGAGAGTACTCACAAGGAACGAGTCCCAAGTAGATTCTTTGTGGATGTATGAGGCTAATGATACAGGACCAGTTGAGTGAGTTAAACTGCCCTTGAGGACAAGGACTTGCTAATGAGGAGGATTGTTATGACTTGTATAACGAATCAAGGAATGTTCCCCAGAAAGGTATTAGAATATCCTAAAGAGTTATACCTAGATTTAAGAGAATTAAGGAAGGGCACCCTAATATTGGAAGCCCTTTGGGAGCAGTGTGTGAAGACTAGAGACAGTTCGGGGGAGGTCGAGTGGTTTTGTGAGTGGAGAGACAGTTCGGGGAGGTCGAGTGGTTTTGTGAGTGGGACTAGAGACAATTTTAGGGAGGTCGGGTGGTTTTGTAAGGTCTCTAGTTTGTACGTAGTGGTGCCTAACACTTTGATTCCTAACATTCAATACATCTAGATTGCTAGGTATTTATATAGTAAGTATATATATGATTTATTCTTGTGAGGCTAAATACCAAACTTAGGTTCCAATTTTCATTAGCATATTCATAGCATTCCTTTGAGCTATTTCCTCCCACCTATATATGTACATTGGAACAATATATAAAAAATAGATTCTAATTAGAAGAGAGATAACAACAACAAGTGTTTTGCTTGATAATCTTAGTGCACTTTAATTGAATCTTACACATACTTGTAGATACCCCTTATTTCAAAGTGTTATCATGCAGTAGTGAGATTATATTGCAAAATGTATGGTAAGCCACATAAACTATTCTAGCCTAGTGCACATTGCAGATAAACCAAGCTACCAACTACTAAAGAATAAGGAACATTTCACATCAGAATCTTTTCCTCTTCATTCTTTAGTTCCTCTCCTTGTCAGCTTCTTCCCAACCACTGTAGGTGTAGGAATGGCCTTGCAACCCCCCATGTTGAATCTCTCCAAAACATGCTTTGTGTACCTCTCTTGCTTGATGAAGATTCTCCAATGGAATCTATCTCGGAAAATCTCCAAATCAAGATATAGTGCAACTTGCCTAAATTTGTCATACCAAATTGCTTCCTCATCAAATTCTTGATTGACACCACGTCCTTATCCCCTTTGCAAGATCGACAAATTCTTTGTTAATTGTGACTTTAAAAGAAGTAATTCTTGCTTGCAAAGGGATAAGGACGTGGTGGCAATCAAGAATTTGATGAGGAAGCAATTTGGTATGACAAATTTAGGCAAGTTGCACTATATCTTGAGTTTGGAGATTTTCCGAGATAGATTCCATTGGAGAATCTTCATCAAGCAAGAGAGGTACACAAGCATGTTTTGAGAGATTCAACATGGGGGTTGCAGGCCATTCCTACACCTACAGTGTTGGGAAGAAGCTGACCAAGGAGATGGAACTAAAAATGAAGAGGAAAAGATTCTGATGTGAAATGTTCCTTATTCTTTAGTAGTTGGTAGCTTGGTTTATCTTGCAATGTGCACTAGGCTAGAATAGTTTATGTGGCTTACCATACATTTGCAATATATCTCTACATATTGCAATATAATCTCTACTATTGCAATATAATCTCTACAAAACCACTCGACCTCTAGTTAATCCCGAAGTTGGCGGATTTGGATTTGGAGCTACAATTCAACAAGAAAGAAGCGTTTGGTGTGGATTTCATCAACAGTTGGAGAAGGTTCAAGTGGGAGACTTGAACAAGCTCGAGGCATTCCAATTTGGAGGCATCTGCAGCAGTTTCTAAAAAAGATTTCATGGCATCAACCATTAGGGCACCTTAATGAGTAGAGTTTAAGGCAAGTGTTTAAGCAAGAGATTCTTGGGAAGCGAGCCCTTTCTGCAGCGGAGTCAAATTGTGCAAAGGAACCTTTGGAGCTAGTTCACGGGGATGTGTGGGGGCCTGCCAAAGCACATTGTTGACAGGTGCAAGGTATTTTATGTTGTTTGTGGATGATTTCATCAAGAAGTGTTGGATTTACACCATGAAAAAAAGCAGAGGTTCAAGGCTTAGTAGAGTTGGAATGTGGACAAATCGAGTTCCAACTAGATCGCTACAAGTGTTATACTAGAATTTGCATGGAGTGGTAAGTCATGTAATTTGTCCAAGCTGAGAATCTTCGAATGCTGAGCTTGGAGGTTGGTCCCAAAAGAGGACAAGGAGCAAGCTGGATGATAATAGTAAGGACAATACATCTTTATTGGCTATTGTGAACTTGGGATGTGGAGCACCAGAAGGTGGTAAGGTGTCGGCATGTCATCTTTGATGAGCATGACATTGTAGGATGTGAGGAGCATCCAATAGAGTAGTTGATTGTAAAGGATCCAAGGACAAATTGTGATCCATAAAGAAGATTTCGATAATGGTGGCCCTGAGAATCTTCCTTCCATTTCCATGGGAGATCAACATCAAGGGGAGCAGTTGAATGTGCAAGGAGAGGAAGGAGGAGAACATGAAGAACTTGTATACTAGCAAGGGGAGCTGTCATTTGTTCCAAGGCGTTGAAACATAAGAAGATTACATGCAGAACATATCCACCCTTAGATCAACGAAACAATCAATGGTTGGGGTTCCACCAGAGCATTTTGGGGATTTTGTGACACATTCAGTGATGGTTGTGAATGGTGATTCTAAAATATTGAGAAGGCTTTGAGTGGATCTGATGCAATGAGTGGCTAGTTGCTACGAAAGAGAAAATTGAGTCCATGTGAAAGAACAAGAAGTGGATTCTTGTTGGACAAAGGGAATTTCTAGAATTTGGTAGGATGCAAGTGGGTCTTCAAGAAGAAGTACAATGCGAATGGTACTATGGAGTGCTACAGAGCGAGATTGGTGGCAATCAGGTACACACAGACCAAAAGGCATCAACTATGATGAGACCTACTCACTGATGGCAAAGATAACATCCATCATTTGAGTTTTGACCATCAAAGACAGCTTTTCTTCATGGGGATTTGGAGCATGAGGTGTACATAAGGCAACCTCCAAGATTTGAAGAAGCTGGGAGAGAACATTAGTTCTACAAACTGAAGAAATCCATCTATGGATTGAAGCAAAGTTTAAAAGCTTGGTACTAGAAGATTGACAAATTCATTATTAATCATGGCCTTAAGAAAAGTGAAGCTGACCATGGAGTCTACACTAAAACTACAAGTACCCAAAGGATCATCATTATCTTGTATGTGGATGATTTAATTCTTACTTGCAATCAAATTGGACAAGGCAGGAAAGGTGAATGGAAACAATACTAAAATACAAGGTGACTTGCATGAAGAAAGGTCGACGCCTAGACCACCCATTCACACAACTTGGATTTTGGCGTGCACTTTGTACAATGGTTCCAGATATTGGCTAGTGAATGCTACAGTTTTCGACTTTGTATTGCTTATAAGGATTTTTATTATTGGAGTAGATCAAACGGTTGGACAATAGAAACTTTGGACTTTGTTCAAGAGTTATGTAGCACATTGGAGGTATTGTGGTACGAGTAGTATGGAGCGCATCAGTCAACTCTACTTCATGCACTTAGTCGTGGCCATGTTTGCGAAGACACTTTTCTGTACGGTTCTTTATCAAATACTGGTGTATAGATATGAAGGTGACTTCAAAGGCCTCAACACTATAGATACAAACAACATTGAAATGGAGATGACATTCACAAAGACACATCTCAAGTATTTTTTTTTCTTTGTAAATCTGAATGTTGTTATTTAGTTTGCAAATGTGTACAGTCTTCTAACTTTGCTTCTTTGCACATGTTATTTTTTACTACAATCCAGGAGCTCATGATGGTAGAATTAGATGGCTTGCTACCCTTAAACAAGCTAAAACAAAACATGGGGAGGTGCTTGTCAAAAATGATATTATGGTTGTTGATTAAAAAGAGGCTGCAATTGATCTATTCAAGAAATGTTTTGAAATGGAAGTCAAGATTAGCAAAGTCGTATTGTAGAAGCTGGCATTCTAGTGAAGATGCACAAGGTCGGCTTATTTCATAATTTAGATGGAAGCTCTTTCCTGACTTCTTGGACCATCTCTTAAAGAGAAATAAAATTTCAACAACCATATTTATCAGCATAATGTTGTTTGCTTAAATGGTGTTATATACAAACCTGTAGTGACTCGTGACCTTGAAATTTCATGTTTGCATTTCTGAAACTTCATGATATTGACATACTTTCAAGTGTTTTTAATCAGTTTTGTGCAGAGAAACATGCTATGGTGACATAACATAGCTATTTTTAGTGGATGTTTGTGGGCGGATTTATGTGTACTTCTCTACCATTTTCCAAAAGTGAGTGTTGTAGTCCATTTATTTCATATAAATCTATTTATAATTTTTTTCTGAACAGATACATTGTGCCTCACATACATCTCGACATGTACTCCATGAGGCTACTGGAATGCCAATTTTGGTGCCATCTAAAGTTCAATTGATTTGACGTATGGCCAACAAGGGTTTTGACATTGCTTTGGAAGTAGTTTCAAGTAAGTTTCCTTTCCAACTTAAGACAGGAGAAGTTCAAAGCCCAATCTAGTTGATAGATGGGAATGTAGTTGTCATACAAACTCAAGCAGGTTTGCAAGCACGGCTTGTACTTTCAAGCAATGTGTAAGGGTTTCTAGAGATACAATGGTTATAAGAATGCTCAAGGATGGAGAACAACTCCTAGTGCTTGTACACTTCAACAAAACACCAAACATAATGGACTAAAGTGGAGCGCTTTAATTTGCTAAAAGATAGAACAAGGTTACAAGGTCATTCAGTTGAATGTGTTGTGCAGTTACATGTACAACATGTTGGGTGGTTATTTCTATAGTACAGAGGAGAAAGATTATCAAGTTGAAACTATTCATACTAGGTGATGATGATGAATATTTCAGGCAAATAGTATTCCATTTTAGGCTGGCTGGTCAGAGTTCAATGCACACAAAGTACAACTGACCAATATGCCAGATGGCACTACGAAGTACTTTCTTGTTGACAATGATTAATATTAAAAGAGAAAGTTGTTTAAGTATGTGAGTGACACTACAAAATTCATAACCATGCCTTTTCTCCTAGTAGTATAAAGTTTAAACTTACATTTATATAAATAATATATTTGTAACCCATGCAAGATATCACTATCTATATGTGGTTAAAAGCTACACACAAGATATATCATTACCAAAGCTATTATTTAATGCACTTAAAATGTCACTTTTCCCTAAACCATGATATAACCCACAAATAAAATATCATTGTGGACACATAATCCACGATGAAACACCCTAGGAGAATAAATTTAAATTACATTTATATAAATAATATATTTGTAACCCATGCAAGATATCACTATCTATATGTGGTTAAAAGCTACCACAAGATATATCATTACCAAAGCTATTATTTAATGCACTTAAAATGTCACTTTCCCTAAACCATGATATAACCCACAAATAAATATCATTGTGGACACATAATCACGATGAAACACCACTGTATGGTTTGAAAAGCCACTTTCCTTGAGCACCACTATGGAAACCACCAGCTATAGTGGCGTTGATAGCCAAAACCCATGACATTCTCAAAAGCCATGACAAACGGATCATTTGAGTATTATATATGATTTATACTTGTGAGGCTAAGTACCAAAGGTTCCAATTTCCATTAGCATATTCACAGCATTCCTTTGAGTTATTTCCTCCCACCTATATATGTACAATAATATCGTGTAACCAATATTTGAAGTAAAAAACAAACCTAAATGGCTTTTGGATGTGTTGAGCTTCCATACAACTACAGCTACAGAATGAAATAAGTGAAACCAATCATAAATATAGAGCCATGTAGTAAACGGAATATGTACAACTCAACTTGGTCATCATCCATCACATTATTCACTACTTGAACCTTCATAACAGTCCAGGAATCCATCTGTTATATACACAAGGGTTTATACAAATAATTATGTATATTTTTAAAAAATTACTTTGACATCATATAGAGCGAGAGGATTCACATTTGGATACTATTCCTCTTCTTCTAATCCCAGAAATAATCTTCTCCATATAAGTGCCAACAGTACTCCAGTGGTGGACCTTTAAAAGCAACACAACATAACAGAACATCAGACATATAAACAAGCAGGGCATAATGTGTACCTGCTTTACCAACTTGCATGAGATCATTGGAGAGAACGTTATATATGTATGGATGATTATCATTGTCTCTTAGAAGTTCCATGTCCTCATTTGTAATTAGATCTTTCCATATGTTCTGTAAAGGATTGCAAACATGTCTGTATCCCTCACCTATTATATTTTGGAAGTGCATATCAAATAGTAGGAGCCCAATCTCAATTTTGTACTTGCTATATATATGAATATTCACATAGGCCTATAGGGTAGAAAAGAGATTGAAATATCTATGTATGTAATCCATATGTTAGATAATTTAATTTTGTGTGTATATTACGAGTAGTATACATTTGCATAACATATAACAATTCGCTTGCACCCTCTCCACCTCCGTCCGTTTAACCTATGATAAAATTTAATTATAGCAGAATATAGATGATTATTAATAATTAGTACTTTATTTGATACATTATTAGTTACTTATTGTGACCAATGAGTATAGCCTAGGTATAGGGATTTATAGGGAAATCGCACGTGTCAACAACCAATCCATATAAACGAATTTAAACAGACTGGTTTTAAATGGTTGCATCACATTTTTGTTTTATTACAAACTATATATGTAGATTCAACTAAAACAATCTTCCATTTGGCCATGCCACACAGATCTAGAAATATTCCTTTTGTAATATTAACCTTGTACAATTATGGGAATAGATGGTATTTTCCAAAGGATGATCAAAATGTGTAGTGACTAATCTATCCTAAATCAGTTATCTTAGTTTCAGTTTAGTGATTTAATTATATAAAAAAAGAACCATCTTAATTTGATATATATATCACCTTAGTATTATACGTAAGTACTATATATTTCACATGGAGCATGTGGTGCTCTATAGTATATATATATATATATATATATATAACACCTTACAAAACAACACGCATACATTATATGTAATACATACGAAAATCAACTGTTTTACAGGGAAACATACTCATGTAGCTTTATTTGTCATACATGGATGTACTAGAATATACATGTTGATAATTTTAGTATTAAGTGTATATTATATATGTACATAAAGATATTCAATACATTTGAACTAATGTATTGTATATATACTCATATAGTAGTGGACCTTATATTAATAATAATATTTACCATCATCAATATCATAATGTACATGTGATATATATACCTCTTTAATGCCAACTACACAAACAAATATATATATATTATATATATTATATATATATATATATATACCACACACACATAGTTTAATGGATGGCTAACTGTCTCACACTAGACATATGGAACATATAAGAAATAGATTCTTTATGAGAGAGATAACAAACAACAAGTGAGGATTCGCATGCATGCTTGTATAATCATAGTGCACTTTAATTGAATCTTACACATACTTGTAATACCCTTATTTCAAAGTGTTATCATGCAGTAATAAGATTATATTACAAATGTATGGTAAGCCATATAAACTATATTATATCAAGTAGAGTCGTCTCTCTCTCACCCACATGCACGCATGCAGTAAGTTGTTTACAGCTCTATAGATTCATGGAAGTGGTTGGTCTAAACTTATAGGCAAAATACTATGTAAGTATCATAAACTTAATATGCTTCTCCATGTAACCTTAATAACGGAATATGCTTACTATTTATATCAGCAGTGTTAAGTTAGTCGTTAATATGAGATAATATGCCAGCAATGCATTAAAACACACGGTACAGGGAGATTCCAAAGGAAACAACTAACATCTATTCCTTAGGTTTTGACCCGTCGGATTCCTCACTCTCCTCTTGATTTCCATTGTTATGTAGCAGATTTTTCAGGGTTAACCTAGTGCCAAACACACCAAACGCATTATATTCTTCAACACGCTCTGGGAAACAAGCAACTCCAGCTTGGAAAGGTTGTCCACTCTCCCTTGCAAACATCATACTTGAGCATTTCAGTACATTTGGGAAGCTGTATCCACATGTTGTTCCTTAAATCGCTCCGCATATCTGTCAAGTATTTCTATAATAAGTATATAATTATATGGTTCGAACTTGTGAGGTAAGTACCAGCTCTTCCGAGTATTCTTAACATATTCACGATATTCCTCCGAGCTATTTCCTCCCACCTGTATATGTATAAAGTAAGATCATGTAACTAATCATTGAAGTAACAACAAACCTGAAAGGCTTCTTGCCTCTGTTTAACCTCCATACAGTTATAAATTTGAAATCAGTGAAACCAATCATGAATATAGAGCCATCTATAAAACGGAATATCTTCAACTCAAAGTGGTCAAAATGCATCGCATCATTCACTTCCTGAATCTTTTCGATCTCCATAACGGTCCAGGAATCCATCTGTTTTATACATCAGGGTTTATATAAACAATGATGTATATTTTTAAATTGTTACCTTGAGATCATATAGAACAAGACGATTCACATTTGTGTCCTGCTTGTCTTCTTCTAATCCCAGAAAATAATCTTCTCCATAGAAGCACTGTAGTACTTCAGTAGTGGACCTTTAAAAAGCATCACAACAAAACACAAAACATCATACATAAGAAGCATGCAAAGTGCGTACATACCTACTTTACCAACTTGCAGGAGGTTATTGGAGAGAACATCATATATGCATGGATGATTATCATTGTCAATCTTAAGGATCTTGTGGTCTCCCAGAAGTTCAATGGCCTCATTTGCAGTGAAATCTTTCCAAAGGTTCCGTAGTGGATTACAAACACGTCTGTATCCTGGACCTACTCCAGAGTACACATCAAATAGTAGCAGCCCCGATGCAGTAGCCCCAATTTGGTACCTGCAATATATATATAAATCAGATAGAAAAGAGATATTGAAATATATATTGATCACGATGCATGTCATATTTTATGTGTAGAGAATTTAGTTTTCTGTGTATAATATGAGTAATATACATTTGGATAACATAGGTATAAACAAGTACAATATATAGATGCGCGTGTGTGAATGTGTGTGTATAAGGTGGAAGTGCAACAACAAAATATGTATACTTACAAATGATATGGAGTCGGAAACTCAAGCTGGATTTGTACCCATTTGTTGGATAAAGTATTTAGGGCCACAAGGCTAAAGTCTCGAGGATTTGGTCCTCTAAGCAAGACAAGTATCCACAGCTGTGGTGTGCATTCATCATCATACCGCTGGAGGAATGTTTCCTCCCCAAATATGAGATGCTTCCATTTGGAACAAACACAACTAGCCACAGGCAAGGAAGACAGTGGCAGCTTGAAGAATATTTGTTGTAGTAATTCATCAGGCAAATTGTCCATAACAGTGTCCCTAGTACAACTCTTTTTACTTGCCTGCACCCTCTCCATCTCCATCCCTTCGACCTCTCCGTAAACACACAATGCTAATAACAATGATAAAATTTAATTGTGACTGCAGAATATAGCTATAATAGATTTTTTTAATTTATTTTCCCTTTCTTATATTATCAATTACCCGCTGTGAACAACAATTCAATAGACCGAAGAGCACCCAATGTCCAACTTTCTATCCTAGGTATAGGGATGAACCCTAGTTATAGGGATGCAAGCTCCTCACGTGAAAATCACACGCGTGATTAATTTCCACATCGTGTTCATGTACACGTGAATCTTCACGTACACGAATTAATTTCCATGTCCCGTGTTCACGTTCACGGATTAATTTCCACATAGGTGTCATTTTGACGCGATTAATTTTCACGTCTGTGTTCGTGTTTGTGTACACGGATTAATTTCCACGTCCGTGTCAGCATCCACTTCTACCTACACTTGTTGAATAAAACTTAATCCACTTAATCCATTTAAATAAGATGTATCTCTAATACATATTCATTATCTATATTTAAATCTCATCTTAAATAAAATCTAAATTATTCAACTAAGACATGTATTTAACATATCTTCATTTACATAAATAAAAAGTTTAACACTAACATAAAATCTAATTAGAATATATAATTAAAATATACTTCATCACTTTAAACATAAGATGTTATATGCTATTTAAAATAAAATCAAAAGTAAAAAAATGTATGTAGAATATATCTTATTTTTTATTTTCTTATTTAAAAATTATGATTATTAAAATGTTTTTATATATACATTTCTCCTTTTTTCTTTCAAACTTGCTGTTTTATTATTTTTAATTATCAAAATCATGCTTTTTTGTATAATTAATTAGTAAAATGAAAACTTTTCATAACAGTGTTATTTTGCATGTTAGAAACCAGGATAACTGATTTAGGTTAACCAGACACTACATATTTAATCATCCTTGAAAAATGCCATTTATTTTTGTAGATTATACAAGGTTTAATATTTAGAATAAAATGTTGACATTACGTTCTAAGTTACACAGCTCTGTGTCAAAGGACTATTCTTAGATCCATGTGTCATGGAGTGTATTTTAGCTGGATCTAGATATAGTTCACAAACAATTAATAAAATTAATAAACAAAATGTGATGCAAATAAGTGTTAATTTGCTTATATGGACATGGAGTTGGAGATTAATATATTCATGAGGTGATTTTCATGTAAGTTGCTCAATTAGATGGTTCATCCTTATACCCAGTATAGCTCTATATCTAGGATAGAAAATTGGAGATTTGGTGCTTTTGCATCTTTTTAATTGTAGTAACTGGTGAAAGAAAAGAAAAATAAAATATAAAAGAAGTACTATTCATTAATTTATATTATGCAGTTCGTACCTAAATTTTATAATCTACCTAGCATAAGTCCTCAATGTTATTAGCATTGTTTTGTTTACTGAATTGAAACCCTAACCACCTTTGAATTAAAATGGTTTAGAAATGTTATAAAATAAATTACTAATTAATTATTAAGTAATAATTATTAATTATTTATTTAATTAATCCATATTATACTTAATATTCATTAAATATATTTAACATCATAAATAAATCCTTTATAAAATCTATGTTAATTTTATTTATATCAATTTATGATAAAGTCAAATTAAAAACTAAATTGTAATGTCATAGTGGACTTATAAAAACTTTCCAAAATGCAGTAGATACCAAATAATATTTTATACTTAACAAAATAATAAGAATATGACATAATGTTCAAAAAATATTCCTAAACCTTAAACTCGTCATGAGGTTCAACATACTTATACAAAACATATATTTACAGCAAGTGATCGTTTGGACATAAATTAATCATTGTATCTTTCTATGCAAACTCTCTTTAACTTTGTATCTCATTACCAACCTCAATATTTAACATGCACATGCATGCCTTCATGCGTACAAGTCATCACCTAATGAGTTTAGGATGAATCACAAAATCAAATAATAAACTCAAGTGAAAAGAACTCACGCTTTTTGTTGCCATAAGTAGGTTGTAACTTGGGTATTTATTATCCTTTGTCATCATAAATAGGTTGTAACTTAGGCACCTCTTATACTTTGTTGTAGAAGATACTTTATAACATGGGCACATGATCTCCTTTGGAAGTTTAACAAGATTAATTCTGCTAATTCATGCATGGGACATTATAACAATATCCAAGTGGCACCCTCTTTGACTATATACTCCTCTTGCTTGAAAATGAGCACTCTTTGGAAATGGAGACATCCATGCTGTAGTGGTGTCACTTCGTCTAGGTGTGGTCAACAACAGACAGCAACGTAAAGTAATTGTATGTTATCCTTTCTGGTGTATAATTTCCATTTTAAAGGATTATAGAAAAGTTTGTCTATTTGGGCATAGGGTATTTTGGCTTTGAGGCATGTGCATGAAAGTAAATTTTAGTGTATATTATGTAGTGACAAACCTGATTGGGCATCTTATTGATAGCATGGTTAATGAAAGGGCTATGCATTTCATTTAGCAATCGAGGTTCTTGAAGGGTGATAAGCACAACTGACCAATGACAAGAACAAAAGTCATGGGAGTCACTGGCAAAATGGGCCATGGGTGCTATTGTGGGGATTTGAATTTTCATGATGCTGCTATATGATGCGTGGAGGCAGCTTTGTAATGAGGGCATCTCACCGTGATAAGAGAATAAACTCGGAGGTTAAAAAATTGACAACGTAGATGCCCTAGGAAATATTGTCAGCCCTGAGACATCCGATATGACGGTGATTTCCGCATCGGGATTGGTTTTAATAACAGTCTTTAGCATTGGATTTGAAAGAGTATATGTCATGGTTCTTACACGATGAAATCACTTAACTCAGGTAGATTAGGATTACCTGGTTAAGTAACAAGTTAGATTCTTATCATAGATGAATTTGTGTACTTCATGTCCCAAGTGAGTGTGCTAATCCTCACTAGACCAAGTTGTTTTGTTATATAACAAGATCTACCATAGTGATATTGTTTCTAGTAAAATGAGATTACCGTAGTGATGTGTTTCTCGTATAACAAGATTTATTATAGTGATATTGTTTCTTGTATAACAATCTACCATAGTGATATTGTTTCTCATCACTTGTGGGTAAGCCTTGTTAAACATGAAAACTCACCTTTTCATGTTTAACCAATACCTTTTCTAAAACAATTACAAAAGGCTATACATTTTTCTTTTCATCACTCTCAATATACACATATCAATTTACCTCCTATTTGTGCCACTATGACTGGTCTCCAAAGTCAAGGGCAAAAACGAATTTTGGCTATTACCTTGTTAAACATATTCATTTGAAGTATACATAAATTTTACACAAAATATCTTATAATATGCACCTTCTATTCTAAACATGTGTACAAGAGAACAAGCTTGGAAACACCTTCTCCCTTGCCCTGACTACCATAACATACTCTCCCTCTCTCCACATCAACCTTCCCTTCCGAGATGTCCTTTTCCTTTTCCTTTATCCTATTCCTCTTGGTGAGGATTTCCTTCCTTCCTAGCCTTCTATCCATATTACATATGGACCTTCCTACCCTTATTCTCTCCATAGTAAGATGTCCTATGCTCCTAACATTTTATGTTTAACAATGTCCCCTCCTTATTTGTTTTTGTATCATCACAACAACATGTCCTAAGTGTCCTCTTGATACTCAGCTTCCTCTTAGTCCTTGTACTTCTGGAAATATGCTTTCTCCTTGTCCAGTTCATGCTATATGATTGCAACTTGGAGACGAAAAGCCTGTGTCTCCTTCTTGAATTGCTTGGTTTCCTCTTCAAGATGCTTGAACTCATCGATTACAACTGTTAGAAACAACAGTCACACTGGTTACTCTCATATCGAGCTCGTACAAGCCTCTAAAACAATGTCATTGGCTCTTGCATTGTTTGTGTAGGCTTGATCTCCACAATAGGACTAGGTGTTTGCGGCTTCCTCGGACACTACACCCTTTGCTAAGTATACCCTGGATCGTTTCCATCTTTAGTGCCATAACGTTCTCCTCCACTTGCACAATTAGTCGTTGGATATCAGCTCTATCCTTGACCGTATACCTTATGTTGACCAAATGGTTGAAAAGGTTCACCGCCAACTATGTTGTATCCTGCATCTCATTCCCTCTTACAGCCATCTGCTCCACCACCTCCTGCTGAAGTTGTGCAAGAATTTGTGTGAATTGCACCTGGATATCTGTGGTGTCGCATCCTTATGTGGAAACGCTCTCCAATGCTTGAAATACATATCCGCCTATGTGCTGCCTCTTGATGCTAGTGCTGGTGTGGATCTTCTTCCTCTAACCAAAAACCATTAACTTGCACATTCTGTGATCCCCCTCCCCGATATGCAATTCTGCCATACATACGTGGTGACTGTGAAAGGGCGGTGGATTGAATTGGTGTCATGAGAACTTAGATCCATGTGCCATAGGTTTGTCCTTGCTCCCAATCTGAAAGCCGGATCACCGATTATATCCTCCATAACTGGTGGAGACAAAATATTTTGGAATGGGTTAGATTCCAAAACATTCCGCTTCCCATTTGGCAACTCAACCCCCTGCTCATCTACTATGGCCTTACCCTTATCTTGTACCTTATCTGACAAGGCATAAATTGCCTCCAACAGAACCACCACTAAAGACTTCATTGTGGATAATGGCTCCCTCAACCGCAACAACTCCAAAATGAACTCTTGCTTCATTTCTTTTTGTTCCTTGCTACTTTCCATCTACATCCATCCTATCCATTGATTCCTCTGGCACTTGACTCTACTATTTAGTCCTTTGCCATTACCGTCTCCTATTTTGCCTTAGTCCTCATCTCCTGTTCCACTTCTTTTGGCTCAATGTTCTCCCCCTAATCCTTTGCAATTTCCTCTTCCATGGTAGTGACTTCCGAGTGGTTGTCCTCATTCTCCTCAAGGTCAACTACCATCATCTTCTCTTCAGAGGTATCTTGGGTCCCCAAGGACTTCAACTTCACTCCTTTCCATACTGACATTGTTTTTTGTTGACATCGATCTTTCCACTTTTGGCCTTTTCTTCTTTGGAGTCTTCTCCACTTGCTTCTTCACTTCAATCCAAGGATCATTCCCATGTTCTTTCGACTTAGGCTTGAGCTCTTTTCGTTCAACTTCCTTCTCCTTTCATTTCACTTGCCATTTTTGGAGTAGCTCTGTCTCCTTCTATACTTACTTCATCCGAGCTAATGTCTCTAGAACACCTAACTCTCCATGCTACCGCACATAATCCGCAATCACTTGCACCCAAGTGAATGCCATCATAGATATTCTCGTTTCTCCAATTTTTGCATCGGGTGCAATCTCCTAAGCAAATATCTAGCCACGTCGACCGGCCTCTTCTCCTTTAATCCATCATATATAGATATGACTGGATTTGATGCCGTAATATACAAACTGCGGAACTCAAAGGCATTAATAATAAAGTTCAAAGCCAATTGAGTCTCTTGTACTAAATCTGAAAGCTTAAGCCCCACCTTGCTCACATACTGGTTACCTTCTTTCAAGTATGCCATCAAGTGGGCCTTATCTTCTTTCACCTCTTCCTCCGACCGAGGAAGGTGGAAAACCTCCTATATCAAGCTTTCTATAAAGAAACGCCTCTTCTTCTCCATGTAAGCTACAAATCCCATCTTCAACTTGTTTATTTTCTCCATAAGCATGACCCCTGCTCATCATGAGGCTTTCCATCCCTCAATAGCTCAGTATAGGCCCAAAGATCTAGCTCCTTTAAAACCCTCTCCATCTCTGTGGAAAATTCCCACTTGGTGTGAACCAATTGTACTTGTCAACTTCCAAAGGATTGATGAGTTCCCACAATTTTGTGTGGGTAAGGAGCGCTTCTTCGCAAACATATCTCTCTCACTGCACATTGTGAGAAACCCTTGATTTGTTGCATCATTTTTGGTGCCCAATAGAGAAGAGAATATCCCTCTTAAATCAAATAAGATATTATTTACCACAACATTCTCTTGCAATGTATATTTTCTTAGTTTATTCATGTTCACCATTCCTTAAATATCCTCTCCTTCCAATGTTTGCAACTCCACAATTCTTTTTTCGTTTAAGGATTTAACCCGAAAAGGGCCTATTCAATCAAGGTTAAGCTTTTGATTCATCTCAACGACCTTTCCTTTATACCAAAGGACAAGGTCCCCTTCCTGAATTTACTTTCCTTGTCTCTTTTTATAAAGTTAGGCCTTTCTCCTTCTTTGAACTGCATGTATTATCCATAAAGCATGCATTCTTAGTCATCCAACTTCTCTAACTATATTAAATGACTTGCGAAAAATTCCTTCTCTCCCATATTCTATTGAACGGCAATTCTCAAGGATGATACAACATACTCAATAGGAGTTATGGCTTCTAGTTCATATGCAAGTTTAAAAGGTGTCATATTTGTAGTAACTTCCTATAGGCCTAGAGAACTTCTAATATTTTCATGGACCACTTTCTTAAGACATTCCTAAGGACTTTGTTTGTAAACTCAACTTGCCCATTACCTTGTGGATAATATGGTGTGGATTTCATAAGCATGTTTATCATATCATTAATGAAATGCTTTCCTTTATCATTCACAATTTCCTTAGGAATACCATAACACACTATTATAATATTATGCATCAGCCCTTCTCATAGGCTCTGCTTTTCCCCATTTTGTCATATAATCCATTAATACTAACACATATTAGTTTCTTTTTGAACTTGTCGGATTAATAGGTCATATAAAGCTCATTCCCCATTTTAAAAAAGGTTCTACTGAATTATATGGTTGCATTTGTTTCTTTAGGGGCAACTGTGCACTTTGGCATTTATTACATGCCTTGCAATCCTTTACAAAATGACCTCATGTTAGGCCCGAATGAGCCTCTTTAAGAACCTCCAAGACCTCTAAAGGGTCTATACATCTCCTTAACATTCCATCAACTCCCAATTTATACAACTTTCTGCCCACCAAAGAAAAACGTTATGTCCTCATGACGAATAATTTCTTTTCATCAATTGTAATATATATAGCTGGTACTGTTCCAGTGGATAGATATAATATTTTATTATATGATCTAGCCACCTTAATGGAGCATCTACCCGAAATAAATTTGCATTATGAAAATCATCTATATTCTGAATAGGAACTTCACTTGTTGTAATGCAACTTAAATGGTTAGCTTATTCATGTTGCTTTCCTAATTTATGAATAATCTCAAAATCATATTCCTGGAAAAGTAAGAACCATTTGGGTAATCTTCATGTAAGTACAAGTTTATTTAGTAAATATGCTAAAGCCTTGTGATTTACAAATATTTCAACTTTATTAACCAAAAGGTAGTGCCTAAACTTATGGATGGCATTAATGCTTCCTTCTCTATAGTAGTATAATTTACTTCTGCAAGTGTCAACCTACAACTAGCATAATAAATAGAACGATTCTTTCCATCCTCTTGCATTTGTGTAAGGATGGCTCCTACAACAGTGTTAGAGGCATCAACTTGTACATGGAATTCTCTATCCCACTTAGGACTAATCAATATTGGTGCTTTGATAAGAGCTTTACGAAGCTGATTAAATGCCTTTTGACATTCTGGTGTCCAATCATATGATACATCCGCTTTAAGTAAATCAATTAAAGTCTTGTTATTTTGGCATAGTGCTTTATAAACCGTCTATGATAGCCTATTTTACTTAAAAACCTTTTTAACTCATTTATATCATTTAGTGGTTGTAATCTCAAGATAACTTTAACTTTATCTTGGTCCATCAATATCCCTTCCTTACAAATCACATGTTCTAAAAGGACTTCAAATTTAACAAAGAAATTACATTTTTTTACATTTAAAACAATTGAATTTTGTCAACTTTTTTGAAAACATTTTTTCAAACAATGTAAATGTTCCTCTTTTGTACTATAAACATTAAAATCGTCCATAAAAACTTTCATGAAATCCAAAAGATATTCCCGAAAGGTATATGTTATGATCCTTTGAAACATAAAAGGTGCATTACATAAGCCAAATGGCATAACTCTATATGCATATGCACCACATGAACTTATAAAAGTTGTTTTATATTGATTTTTTGGAGCTACTATAACTTGGTTATATCTTAAAAAATCATCCATAAAGGAATACATTTCATGTCTTACTACATTATCAAACATTTCCTCTATGAAAAAAATAAGGAATATATCCTTAGTTATATACATCATTTTACTTTTTGTAGTTTATACAAACTCTTAATTTTTCATTCTTTTTAGGAACAATCACAAGTGGTGATACTATGCTCCTTGCATAGGATATATAAATCCTTAGGGAATCATGTAATTACTAAGTTAGCATAATTTGGATTCATCTTATATGCTCTTTGTTTCGCCGGTCAACATCTCTAGAGCAATTGAATAATATGCATACATAACTCTGGGGGTATTTTTTTAGGCCAACACTTTTAATCCTTTATAACCCTTGAGTTATGGTCAATATCTTAGGTTCCTTATTTATCGCTATATTGACTTGTTCTAAAGAATTAGTAGTATAAATATGAGTATAATCTACATGTTGTTCATGTAGATTAATTTCATAAAGAAGAGACTTATAAATTTTTTTTTGCAATCCCAATTTATCCTCTTCCTATTTATTTTGGGAAATACTCTTTCTCTCTTGCACAATTGCATATAGATAAATTTCCACAAGGGCTTTCAAATCAGAGTATATTCTTTAAATTTTCTCCTCTTCCTGATCATCCAAGCCTTGCATCCAATCATGCAATTGGTCTATTCTCCTTTGTTATATATTGCTTAGCATGAGTATAAATATCAACCTTCATATCACCTTGATCTATTGTCATTTTCCTTAAGCCCCAATCATGCACAACCTAGCCAATTTTGAGCCAAGGTCGGCCCAACAATATAGTATATGTTAAATTATGTCCTTCCATTCTGAGGACTATTAACGATATTTTATACTTAAATCCTTTCACACATATGTTAATTGCTCTCACTATATCTATTGGTTTTACACTTTGTTGATCAGTCATTTTAAGATTAAATGGAGCAGGTTGTATAAGTCTTAAACCCATTCTTTTACATTTCTTCTCCTTAATAAAATTCACTCATGAACCTCCATCATCAATCAACACTCTTTTTAATTTATTCTTTACACACATTATTTCTTTCATCAAAAGGTATTGTCTCTTTAACCATATGCAATGCATTCAATATTTGATTTTTTATATAAGGAGCAACTTGTATTAATTATCCAAGTGTAGCTTTAACCTTTTGATTTATAACTTGTTAATACATTTGTTTTCTTACCTCACTTTGTAATGGTGAAGATTGAAAACATTGTTTATCTATGTCTGTAAGATCTAACAAGGAATCATGTAATTCATTATTAAGTTGACCTTATTGATCAAAATTCTGCTAATTCTTTTGTATTTCTCTGAAAGGGGCTCAATTTCTTTTCAGGAATATTATTATTTCTCCTTCTCCATTGAGAGAATATTCCTTCTTATTCCTTTAAAAAATTGCAACTGCTCTTACAACCGGCAAATACTCTTCTTTTCCCTTCTCTATTTCAACTAACCGTATTGTAGGATGTCCTATCCATCTTTATGGATGTATTAGGTTGTATATTCCATCTAAGGCAATCTTTAAATATATGGCCCATTTCACCACATGTATAACAAACTAGGGAAGGAAAACTCCTATCATGTGATCCTTGTTTATCACTTTTTTGATTATATTAATCATTCTTCCCATTTGACCTTGATAAGGTCTTCTTTCTCCTTTATATTGTCTGTCATTTCTTTTATGATAAGGTCTATCATTATGTCATCCATTATATGGTCCTCTATAATACCTTTCCTCTCTGTTTTCATAAGGGGCATTATTCCTTCTCCTGTAATACATATCATTCTTATTCTGATAATGAGCTTCATTTCTTCTACCATATGATTCATCATTTTATCTCCATAAGGAACAACATTATCATTTCTATTCTTCCCATGATTCCTATTAAAAAGTAACCTTCACAAAGGTGGATGATCATCATCTCTTCTTTTTCTCTTTATACGAGCCATGTTTTGATTTAGGAAATGTTTACAATTCCGAGCCACACGTGCTTCCTTTCTACATATCTGGCATGTAGGTACTTCCAACCTACATTCCTCCACTATATGACTAGGATTATTACATTTAGTACATCATATCTTGCCTTTATCTTCTCCTTAATTGTTATTCTTTTCAAAGTTTTCATCATTTGAGCCAATGTTTTCTTGTCTATTGGATATTTACGAAATCTTTACTACATCCACTTTCTATTCTCTCATTAGAGAATTCTTTTTTCCTTTTATATATTTTGAACTTACCTTCTGCAATCTTTTTTATCTACTTCTTTTCATTTTATATATTTTTAATTGATATATAAGATCTTCTTTATCCTTTTCATTGATTGTTAGTGCCAAATCTCGATATGGTTTTAACAATTCTTATTTATACCATTGTAGCAAGGCATCCATCTTTACATATGCCTTACACTTTTTCTCATGTTTCTTAAAATAATGTGTATATTCATTTATTTTTTCTATTTTATCTTGAAGGATAGTTCTAAGCTTTTCTAAATGTTCTTCGTGCAATTCCACATTCCTAAAATATTCCTTAAAAGCATCAATAACATTTTGATAATTTCTCTAATTTCCTTCTCAAAATCATAATATCAATCAGAGACATTCCCTTTTAATATATAGGGAAATATAAGTAGTTTTTCTGCATTAGTCACTTTATATAGTTTAATTACCTTTTCAAACTGTTGTAAATATCTTTCCTACTGAAAATGTGGGATACATCACAAACATTCATGGGAAAAGTGTTATATTTGAAATAATCATTTTCTTCTGGTGTACTTCCTTTTTCACCTTCCTCCCTTCCTCTCAGGGAGCTCTCAGGAGATCCTTCTCTTTGTATTCTTGATATGTTATGAATAGGCACTGCTTCCCTTCCTCTCAGTCTCCTTTATAGACAACTGTTTGATATTGCCTCCAATTCTCTAAATCAACTTTAGATTTCTATATTGTTTTTTACGATATCCTCTACTATTTTTCCAAAGATATTCTAATATCTATTCTCACTAGATTCAAGTTATTATTGGGCAGCCACTTTATTGATTTGTCTTTGATCCCTTTGATCGGCTAATGCCAAATTAGAACAATAATTTTTCCAGGGATCCATTCATTCTTTATTATATACACATCCGACTCTACACCTTCTGAGCCATTTTCCATACTAAAATTCTTCAATTGATCATCTTAACTCATTCCAATGAGTTCTTTCTCAATAACAATTAAAAAAAATTTATACACATATATCAATTTAATACATATATCAATTTACTTTCAGTATGTGCCATTATGATTGGTCTCCGAAGTCAAGGGCAAGAACTAATTTTGGCTATTGCATTGTTATACATATCCATTGGTAGTATACATAGATTCTAAATAAGAGATTTTATATATGCACCTTCTATTCTGAACATGAGTACAAGAGAACAAGTGTGGAGACACCTTCTCCCTTGCCCTAATTACCATAACATACTCTCTCTCCACATTAACCTTTCACTTTAGATGTTCTTTTCCTTTTCCTTTATCTTGTTCCTCTCGATAAGGATTTCCTTCCTTCCTAGTTTGCTACCTACAGACCTTCTTACCCTTATTTTCTCCACAGTAGGATGTCTTATGTTCCTAACATTTTACCTTTAACAAGCCTCATGATAAAGAAGTTACCCGTCATATAATGAGATCTACCATACTGATATTGTTTCTCATCATTGGTGGTAGGCCTCATGTGCTTCACCTGGTAAAGAAATTAACTTTAAGGGATTGCATGTGCTTTACTTGATATAGAAGTTATTTTTGGGGGATTGTTAATGTTAGGCTTGTCATGTTCACATGATTTTTTTTGAGTTTTTTAAGTCAAAGGCACGTATTTACTTTGACCACATGCCATGTTAGATTACTCATTAGATAACTTACCCACAAGATTAGGAATATATATAACATGCCTTGCATTACTACATGAAAAGCAAGCTTGGAGATTCATGTGTGTAGAGACTTATTTCCTGTTATGCGTCTTCACTTCCATATCCCCTTCTGCCACGTTAGTCCAATCATTGTAATCGTTTACTATCCTATCACTATAGAATTTCTTCCATTCAAAACTTCCTCTTTTAAAGGATTTTCTATTACTAAAGATTTCTTACTCTATAGGTTTTATGTGGACTACCTACTTCTTATTCCTCCCTGATAAGTTATTTATGAATGCATTTTTTACATGCTCTTTATAACCTTCATTAGTGACTAAAAGAAGGACATGACAATAACAACCCTTGAGTCCATAAATGAGGGCATCCATTCTTTCAAAGGGGTGGTGAGTGTCATGAGTCTTACCTAATGAAATCACTTGACTCATGTAGATTATGCCACCTAGTTAAATAACATAGGAGCCCTTTTCATAACATCAATTGGCTCTTAATTTTTATGATTAAAGGAAGGAATAGTGCTATGACAACATATAAAGCTGAGATTTGTAAAGCTTGAACTCAGGTGCATGTAGGGGATGGGTTGGAAGGCACCTTAACTAGGTGTGGCATCCACAATAGACAATTACATGGCCGACACTGAAGAGGAGTAATATGTTTGGTGTTTTTTAACTTTTGATGTATATTATTTTATTTAAAGTATTAACAACCATCATTGTTTATTTGGGCATAGGGTAAGTAATCATTATTCTAGTTTTGAGCACATGCCTGAAAGTAAATCCATGTGTACAATATACCCAATTAACATGCGTGGCAAAGGTAGTGCGGTGTGCATAAGCAAACAAGAGATATAGTGTATGCATTTAGAAAACTAAAGTGACATAGGCCATTGCTCTCATATCTAAGTTCAATGGATGAACAGTGCAAAGGTTTCTAGGCAATTGTATTTCTTGTATATTCATGCCTTCAAATGCCTAGAGAGGATCTTTGTATCTTTCGACAGAGTACAAAGTCTTCTAATTCATACTTCTACATTATAGTTTTTTCTCATAATCTTTGTGATGGTTAAATAACCAAAATGTAATAGGAAATACAGCCATCTACTTCCCATTTTGCGAATGAGGCCCTTGACGAGTTAATTGAGAGTTTCCATGCAGAAATAAACTAGAAGGAGGCAGTAGCGACATGTCATTTAAGACCAAATGCAAAAGATTTAGGAGAATCTTGAGGAGCAGGATCATCAAATAAAGGAGTTGGTGGAGAGAATGGATGAGGACCTTGAAAAGCATATCCAACACGAATAGGAATTGAAAGAGATGGTAGAGCAATTTAGAGAGGGTTGTGCAATTTCTTAGTGACGAGGTGGAGTAGCTAAGGTAACAAAGTTTGGTAGCAAGTCTTATTATGTAAATTTGCATTGTGGTTGGTGTTTTTTCATTTCACATATGTGTTGCTAGTAGTTGTTGAGGTTCGCCAATGAACCTTTAAATATGTTCTAATTTAATTATTTGAAGTTGCCAAATTTTATTTAAAGAGGGTGAGGAGATGCTAGTTTTAATCAGTTGACATATTTGTTATTGTTATTTTTGACAAATATGAACTCAACAATATATTTTTTGCAAACACTTGGCTAATCATTTGGGAGTTAAAAAGTGAAATTGGTGAGTTGAATCCCACTAATGTAAATGGATTAGTTAGGTAGTCGAGATAGCAAGCTCAATTGATTGTGTGGGGAAGATATAAATGGTTTGGGAGATTAATCCTTTGAAGAATCATTCAAAGGTAAGAACGTGGCCTCTTGACCAAGAGGGTACTAAAATGTTATCATAGTTTTTACTATGACTTAACCCTTTACTTTGGATGTTGATTGTTATTACTTACTGTATTATGTTGATAAATTTTAGATATAGTAGAAAACATGCCTGCTTAGTGCACTTGGGTATTTGGTGATGGTCCGCCAGGTGTCATTAGGTATTTGTAAGAAACTCTAAACGGAGCTAGAACTTACTTTTAAAAAACCCATCCTCAATTTTGACGTCCCAGTTAGGCTAATTGGTTAATGTATATGAGTTTGGCGTGTTAAGTAGGGTTAGGAACACCCTAAGGTGAGTTTTGGCTCATATTGTTAATTTATCTAAGGAACTGAAATTCTGTGTCAGCCCACTTACACATGTAGGAAAAGGGGGGGGCTCTATCACATAAATAAGGTAGAGTATGTAGGAGTGAGAATTCCTAGGTTCATGACTGAGTTCATTATTCTTCTTCCAGTGCAAGCTTTAGCTTGTGTTATTAAAGTCAACCCTTTATTGTGCTGCCCTAACTTTCAGATGACAGGGGTACGTCCCACCTTTGGCCCTTAATGTTGGCAAATCCATGCCTGGGAAGTTTTGTCGGAATGCACATTCCAAGAGGTAGAGGTTGAGGCTTGTCTCTCCATGTCAAGCTAGGTGTAGCACTCATGGCCAAGCAAGTCACATCCATGTCCTTGTCCAACTATGGGCATGGGATCTTACTTGACAAGTTCACATTATCCAGTTCCTAAGGGTTCACTAAGGGGTTCTAGAGTTAGCATTTAGGAGTCATGTTTTGTGGCACTTGGTGTAACTCTTGAATATAAGGGCTATGGCATGATAGCCCACATCGTGAAAGGCAATGTCACATGGAGATGTTAAACGTCACACGATACAACACCCACACCCTTTGAGGTTGTGTCATGGGTTTGTCGCCAAGGGGTTAGATACTTTAGCAAACATGCATGTTTGTTTTCATACTAGAGTGTTAAGCCTTGGGCAACTGCTCAAGGGAGGTTAGGTCCCGTAACTAGGTGTGCTTTGGCACACTTGGCTAGGGGAGTGTTCTCCTTAAAAACTAGAGGTTGAACAACCTAAGCTTGTTAGCATGAGCCCTTTTATAAGGCACTCACAAGGTCATCTACTTAGGGTTATTCAAACCTAGCCTTGGCAGCTTGCTTAACATAACATTCGTGTCGCCTACGACGCACACTCATGTCCTCACTAAGTACTAGCCCTAGGTCTAGGGTATGACTTGGCTACTCAAACCCTTAAGGGTTAGTCATGGTTTAGGGTACCCCTTGTCGCTCTAAAGGGGTTGTAATCCTGGATGAGGGTAATTCCTCAAGGGTAAGTGACAATGTCTTAACTCTGTCACAGGGGTATGTATGAGACACATCTTTTTGTAGGGTTAGGGCATGAGCATGTTTAGGTCTACTAAAGTCTACTCAGGATATCCTCTAGGGTTCAGGGGATGGTCATTCTAGGGGACTTAGGGTAGAACTCTAAGTCTTTTGTTTAACTAGGCATCTGAGTCAAACTCTTGGGGTCATCTTGGAAGACTTAGCATTACTCACAGAGGGAATTGATTCTAAAAGGCCACTTGGCGGCCACGTGTTTGCCATCCTGCTGTCAAGCATGGCACACAATCTAGCATATTGCAGGGCAAAAGCATCCTCTTCACGGTGGTGGGATGAGGTAAGTGTGCTTGAGAATAGGGGGCATGGCCACAAACTGTGGTCATGTAAATATTGCACAATGGTGAACAAGCTCAGTGGCATTGATCGTGTGCGAGCTCATCTGTTGGGAGAAGGCCCAAGCAACAAGGATATTGTGAGTTGCCCCCTTATCTTAGGTAACAAGAAAGCGGAGCTAGTTAACATGGAAAAGGTTATTGACTATGAAAAAGGCACAAGGGGGCATAAATGGTTGAAGGTAGAACTTTCAGTGCTAGTGGTATCATCCTAGGCAAGTGGAAGTGGTTGCCTTTCCTTGTTGTTTAGCAAGCAAAGCCAAGTCCATATTGTAGATTCGATGGATCTAGAGCAAAAGAGTCGAGTTGATGTGGTGATTGAAAGGTTTTTCTGATATGGACACATTCCATTTGTGAAGGCTCGGTCCCCTTACTTCCTCAACATGATCCAAGAAGGCCTTATGCACCACCAAAATATGATGATCTTCGAGAGAAGCTTTTATTGAAAGAGAAAGGATTCATTGACGTTTGAGATGGCGTTCATGAGGAAGCAATGGGAGCATATGGGTGTAACCATATGCACAGATGGGTGGACAGATAAGAGGAATCGACATATCATAGGGCTTGTGGCATATAGTCAAGGACGGGTAGCTTTTTGAAGGCTATCAATATTTCCTTAACAAGAAAAACTTGAGAATACTTTGCGTTTCTGAGAAGAAGGCGTTAGCATTGTGGGTGTAGAGAACGTTGCCATGGTTGTAACAGATGGGGAAAATGCAAACAAAGCAGCAGTAGCAATTCTAAAACAGAGGTATCCAAAGAGTAAATCGGCAGCAGTTTTGCCCATTACTTGAACAATGCCTTGAAAGACTTTGGTGAACTTCCATGGATGGTAATGCTTCTGGAGTGAAGAAAGGCTTTGGTGAGCTTCATTAGGAACCACTCATATGGTGCCACTGTTGGCAAAGTTTACTCACAAGCAAATGCTGCACTATTGTGATACAAGGTTTGGCTACAACTTCATTATGATGGAGAGGTTGGTGGAGCTCTGGGAAGCTCTACAACAGATGTTCGTATGCCTTGCCCTGCGTACAAAGCAAGGTATGAGTCGAAGATGAGAGTAGGCAGAGACAATTATGAAACTATTTTTGATTAAGGAATAGGTTAAGGACATGTTAGAGGTGTCCGAGGATGTTATACTGCTACTTCGTCTTTGGATGGTGAATATATTTGCGATTGAAAAAATATATGAGTGTATGGATAGGTTGGATGCAAGTTTAGATGAAGGATAGTTGGATTATGGCAAATACATGAAACTTCATCATATCATGTCTAATTGGTGGCATGAGTATCACTCTCTCATGCACTCGGTGGCATATATGCTGGACCCCAAGTTTTAAGAGCATGAAAAGCATGCCAACAGAGAAGTCATGAAAGATTGGAATGCTTATATGTTGGCCATGTTTACATCCAAGGACGTGATACGGGATGAGCTTTTAACTTACAGAATGACAGAGGCATTTTCAAATTGATTGATGCTAAGGCTAATTGCACTAAGAAGGGAGTTGTACATTGGTGGGATGGTTATGCACTGGAAATGTTTTTGATGAGTTTTATACAAGATTTTGACGTAAACACTTTCTAAAAGCACATATGTGTAAATGTAAAATGTTGATACAATCGCATATGCGTTTTAAGCCAATGTTTGGAAGCATTGTTTTGGGCAAGGTTATCTTTTGTGTTTATAGAGAGTTTAAGTAAATGTTTTTGACATAGTTTATGTAATTGTTTTTATAGGGACTTTCTATTGTGTTTATGTGATTGTTTATGTGTCGGTATTGACATGATTTATTATCTATGTTTTTAAAGAGTTAATGTTGCACAATAAGATTTAAGTCACCTCAAATAGTATATTAAACATAATTATTTATAATTAGATTTCATGGATAGATTATAGCTACAAGTTTATTTAAAATGTCGTCCATCCACTTTTTAGTTTTCCAGGCAGCCTCATTGATTTCCACAGTTCCAGTCTCAACACAGGCACTTGCAAACTCCTTTAGAACTTGAAGACTATTGTTTTTCGTCTTTCTGTAAATATTTAGCTCCCACCCCTTTTCCTGTGCAAAGTTAACACAATCATTGACCTTCACTGCCCGAGGACCATCCTTGCTTAGAAGTTTATACACAAGAAGCTTATGTTTAAAAGCAGATCTACCAGCAATATTTGCTCTCCAATCATCAGGAAGAACAGGAACTTGATATAAAATTGAAGAACATATTAGCTGAACTACTAAACTTGAACGGGAATTACCTTGTTCTTGCTTCTGGATAGTAAGATTCGTGGTCGATGTTTGTACAATAGGACTTTTAGTCTTTGTTTGCTATAAGACAATTGTGATCCGAGTATAGAAAAGACAAATTAACATACCTGCACATCTCTAGATTTGGAACTGGTTTTAGGTTCTATATGGCTGCCATCTTCATCAAGGATGTCGGACTTTGATAGTTCTTTTCGGATACTTAATAAACCATCCACTTGATCCACACAAGTCGTCGAAGTTTTGAACGTCAGGTTCAGGTGGGAATGGAAGTGTTGTCTTCAACATATGCTGGTGGATATCCTTTCTGTAAATCTTCAGCTTTACACAATCAGGACCCAACACTACACAGTGGACTATTGCGTTAGGGTTCACTTCCTCAACCACAGCGCATCCGACATGAGCTCCTGTTTCTGACTTTAAATAAACTCTATTGCCTTTCTTACACTCTACGAAATGAGAATTACTTGTGGCCTGAAACACCAATTAAATTCATGAATAATGTGAATGAAGCTCTTACCTGCTTTGAATGTCAGAGTTGTTTGTAACCTGGTCCAGGTTGTTGGCTACTTGATCCTGCATGAATGAATTAGCACGAATTAAAAATTATATGCGTACGTACCTCTTGTACTACATCTGCTCGATTTGGAGAAGGTTCATGCTCCTGGAAGTACGTGTAATCAAAGAATGGAAAACATAAATTGAAATATACCTCAAGTGCGTCCCTTAGTTATTGTTGTGCTCTAGATGAAGTTGTTACTTGTTCTTGTTCTCGTGGGGTACTCTGAGTCTGACCATCCTCACCGCCATTGGAAGCAACTTTATCTCCATTGTACCTCTGACTTGAAGATAGTAAGCGGCCTTTTTCTCTCTGCATTTACAAGTTAATATAAGACCTATCTTCTGAGTTATGTTTAGCCCACCTTACGACTATGATTTGATTTCTTCTTCCTAGTAGTTGCCTCTAATTTAGTGCTCTAATTCAAAGCAGTCAGCAAACAAAAAAAAAAAGTTTAAAAGCATATTGGACATGAACTTACCTGCTCGTCCTCGTCAATATGGTGACCTTCAGATTCTTCGTGATGTGCCTATGTGAAGTAAAGCATTCATATTTTAAAATAGAAAACAAACTCTGCTTCAGGTGTAAAAAATTACCTCCGCTTCAGGTCGTCTCAGCTTGCCATTTGTAGCAGCCTACTTAATGTGTTAGAGTATACATAATAATAGAGTTTAAAATCATGCCTGCTCGTCGTCAATATGGTTGGCTTCAAATTCGTCATGCAGCACCTGAAAAATTCAAGTTTAATACAAAATACTAGCAATATAAAAAGGTGCAAAAATTACCTGCAATCCATGTGTCTCATGGTATGCCATTTGTAGCAGCCTAGCCAATGTGTTAGAGCATACAATACATACATAACCTATAATAACATATATACTAAATGCATACTTGTGCTACAGTTTCTGGGTCCTTGGAATTTGAGAATGAGGAGCCTCAATATCGTCATGTTCCTCCTCTTCGTCCTATGTACATGTGAAATAAAGCATTGTGGTTAAAACAAAATAAACGAAGCCGTTACACAATCTTACCCCCGACTCAAAACTCATCTGTCGTTTAAATCTTTGTTGCTTCCCATTCTTAACAACCTGCTCAATAGCTAAGTGTACATGATAAACACCCACCTCTACTACATGTTTGTGGCTTCTTTGATTTTGAAGAGGAATAGTTGTGTCGTCCTCCTCTTCATACACCCTCTGTACTCAATGTAAGAATGCATCTGACTATTATAACACTTATTAATGGGATGTTTCTGGTGTCTACTTGCATTGTTCTCATCCGACTTCTCAACCTCTGCAGAGTTATCCCCGTCCAAGTTGTCCTCATTCATCATCTCCCATACTTCGTTCTTGTCTTCTAACTCAGCATCCTTGAATTTTTGGTCCTGCACGCAAGTGGTCATGCACTCTGGCCACTTCACAAGTTCCTGCAACAATCACATAAACACAATTATCTAAAAATGAAGAAGAGAACTTGCATGAGTACCTCAAGTTGTATGTCATCAATCTTTTTAATTGATCTAGGAACAAACAGTCCTGCAGCTCGGCCACCCATAGTCTTCACGCGAGTCTAAAAAAGGTGATACCACCTTCCTCGCAAATGCTTTCCACAACAGCAGACCCGGCAGTTACACAATCTCGTTTATAGAACTTCGGATGGCTCATTCGAGCTCTTTGCAGTCGCAAAAAATGAGCAAAGCTCCCTGTCAACCGGAAACTTTGCAGCTATAAGCCTGACCA
This sequence comes from Selaginella tamariscina, assembly GCA_003024785.1. Classification (NCBI taxonomy): domain Eukaryota; kingdom Viridiplantae; phylum Streptophyta; class Lycopodiopsida; order Selaginellales; family Selaginellaceae; genus Selaginella; species Selaginella tamariscina. The sequence continues at coordinate 157,238 of PUQB01000509.1, forward strand.
TAGTTTCCCCAAATGTATACTGTCTTCGAGGATAATTCATCTTTTCATGCTTGTACAACCGCCGTCGTTGGTTACTAAGAACATCCACAATAATGGTGCTGATGAAGTCTTCAGGACATGTATATCGGGTGCCATCTGGAAATTCTATACAGGGCATCTCTTTATCGTCAGCTAGTTCTTGAACAAGGTCTTCTTTCTTCTCTATCCAGAATGAATCCTTTTTTTTATCCTTGAATGATGCCTTGAGGAAATTCGGAAATACTGTATAGACATGTTCGCGGATCCGCCTGGAGCACTGAACACGAGTCATCCACTGCTTAGCCCAGCCTGCTCTCTTCAGCGCCCACTTCCCACTACAGACCTTGTTTTTGAAACTTCCATGAACTCGCCAACAATCACTGGGGGATGGTGTCTCCCCTGCTTCCATGTTGCAAATCGCAGCTCGCCGGTCATTCATTTTCATTTTCTTTGGTGGAGTTTTTGGTATGGAACCGTCTGAAGATCGTCGACGCTTATGCCAAGACTCCGTACGATCGCTTTCCTGGCGCACACTGTCACCATCAATCTCTGAGACCTTGAAGTTGTCTTCTGATTTCCCAGAGGAGAAAATGCTTGCAAAGCCTGCTTTTGCCTTCATTAGTTGAATGCTGTTCACTATTCCCTCGGCAACACCAAATGGAAAACCAAGATGTTGAAGCTTGGAGGCCGTGAGATTGACAATCGAATTTCCATGCAGCGCATGCTCATAGCATAGTTGTGTGATGTGTTCTTCATATGTTGGGAATTTAGCACAAATAAAATCAATAACCTCGTCGACACCCCAATCCATCAAATCCATGAGAGACACTTTTGATAACGTTTGAGACATCTTCTTCCTTGCTCCTGCAATGATAAAACAATGAGAACCCCGCGACCTTAAACTATAGAGTTTGCTTACTAAAAACGTTTTGTCCCTTAGGAAGTCGGTGGAGTGGACTAGAGGCCCTCTCTACACCAGTCTCAATACTCGCAGAAACCCCTTGACGTTGAGAAGCTGTTGGAGAGAATGAAGATACCCCAACTCGGCCGTGAGATGTTCTAGAGACCCCAGCTTCATGCCGAGGTCGGCCGTAGGAAGCTGTCGATAATCCAACTTGGCCCGAGGGCTGGGTCTTACCCCATGTCGATGTTGAGGACTACACACCTCTGTAGGACCTATTTCGATTGGGGATGCTCGACATCGAGTACCTTGTCTCATCTGATGTCGATCCTGAGGAGTACATGTCATTGTAGCAAATCGGGGAGGCTCGGCTCGGATCGGAGATCCTGCAAACCGGGATGGATACCCATCTTCAAATCCTAAAAAGCTATCCTCTGGCTGCATATAGAAATGCAGATCCTCAGCGCTACCCAAAAACCCTTGCCTATGAATGTCTTTTCAAAAACCCTTCCTCTACAAAGCACCTCGCATTTATGCCTGTCAATCCATTTTTGAAAACATGGCTGCGGCGGGAGTTCCCTTATTCCAAACACACTTTGTCTGCTCCACTCCATTATCTAGAATAGTGGAATGCGAAAACATGCCCTTTGTATATAAACCACCAGGGTCCCGCAACCAATGGTCAGGATCAAATAGCCGATGGACAACCCAGATCTACGAAATCCCTCAAGCATTCTACCGTGTAGTTGCTGTTAATGGTGCTCTTTATGTACATGTTCATCTTGTTGTTTCAAGGATTTGATGTATGTCTCATGAAAGTGCTTTGTAGATTGATTGTTTCCATTCTTTTGGACAAGGTTCATTTTTCTAGCTCTATTTAATATAATTTATCACAGCGATTGTAGGAAACAAGACAATATAAGGGGGTACACACCAAACCTGAGCAGATGCTATATAGTGAGAAAATATCTTGGTAGGTGTATATGCATTACGGATGCTTCCTTGCTTGTGAGCAAAAATAATATGCAATTATGTTATTCAAATCTCCACAATTGCGAAAAGTGCTTCTGATGCAAAGAATATTATCCAATCCGTGGTTCAATTTTTGACTACAGACCTGTTATAACATCAACAGAGAAGGTATGCCTCTCAAGTTTCACAAACCATTAACATCTGCTAGTCTACTTTGCAGATGTTTCATCAGTTGCTTGGAAGAGAGAAGTGGTTTCCTGGCTACTTCTGAGATCTTATATGTCGGTGTAGCTAGACATACTAGACATTGTTTATCTGAACATATCTCTCGCACACTACTCTGGCTCTATCAACTTCACTCTACCTCAGCTCAAACCTGATATATGCAGCTAGCTCCATGATGATCAGGCTCCCACCGTGCACTACTTGGATTCACTAGTTAGCATTTGTGAACATACTTGTACCAAAGCTGGTGTAGGCTTTTACCACTTCAGGCATTTCTACCACTGCTCCTTCTAGTTAAAGCATGCTAAGGCCACTACAACAACAACACAAATGGCCCATACACACCAAAAATAGCAACTTGAAACTTGAAAAATCTTCCAAGGCGTTTGTAGCACGAATCTGTAGGAGATTGCACAGCATCATACGACTCTAGCATGGCCATGAAATCAGCACAAAAATCACATTCATCATATACATCCATTAGATTGAATATATAGAGGCAAAACTACAACTAGCATTTAGGGTTCATTTTGTTTGATACTGTGAGTAGGAGGGACAATGTGATGGCCCCGCCGAATAGGGCAGACGTTCAATGCTTCTGCAAAAGGTGTGGCACAAGAGGGTTGTGGATTTCTCCCCAGCTAGCTCGTGTTCACAGAAATGCCAAGCGACTATCAATCAAGCAAGCTCAATCTCAGCATCAGGAAAGCAAGAATGTCGACGTCTTTCAATGTAAGTGCCCCAAGTGTTTGAATGACCAAGGTGAAGGGATTTGGCGGCAAAGGTCTGGGCACAGCAAACACATTGAAGCCGTCCTTCGAGCGTCACAACGTTCATTTGAAGGACAGGGTACATATCTTTATTGCCTTGACGTTTATAATTTATTTTGTTCATTCTGTGCAGATGATATAGAGGCTGAGCTCTTTGCACAGACTGGAATGGATGTTGAGGCACCCTCTGATCATGAGGAAGCTTTTGAGGACGTAGATGATGCCTTGGATGCAGCAGATTTAGATGCCCAACAAGATTTGCGGCCAATTCTCCAAGTGTCGAAACCCATACATCGTGATGACCAAATTTTCATGAAAGTTTTGGAGCTTTTGTCAATTTGCCATCAACACATGTGCTCTGAATCTTTCATCGACAAACTTTTGAAGATAATTTTTGGGAAGAGAGGTCCTGAAGGGGAGTGTCTGGCTGCATTATTGAGCACCCGAGGAAATTGGAATGGCCGCCTTCGAAACATAAAGGTCCCACATAGTTGGGACACTTTGAAGAGTATGTATAGGCTTCTTGGGATTCCAGAGCTTGAGAGGCATGCAGTATGCTTTCATACAGGAGGCCAACCTTATGAATTCCCCATGTACATTGACCAGAAGATGACAGTAGCTAAAAAGAGTGAACAATGCCCAATCTGCAAAAGTATCGACAACAAGTTGTGGAATATATTTATATCCCCTTAGCACCTCAGTTACAAGTAAGATGCAAGTCCAGCATTGTGAACTACAACGACTTGACCCCCTTTCGAGACTTCACCAACAAAAAAAATCGGAAGGAGATCTGGCACTATGCAAAATGGGAATGCTACTCTGCTTTTTGGGATCCAAGATTGGAGTGGGAATTACCAGGACACTGTAAATGTTCCAGATACATTCAAGCTTGGCCTTCAAAGCATGAAGCTTTGTTACAAGCAGAGAAGACAGCTACACGGGATGGTGTGTATGAAGTTCAATGCCTTACATGCAAATCGAAATTCAACCATAGGCCAATATATGTCAAAGGCAACCCATGGAATTTGGCCCTTATGATTCACGCAGATGGATTCAAGGCAAATACACATAGTGCAGAAACTTTGTCAAGTGTGGCGTGTGAAGTGGGTGGAAAGGCATGGAGAGGATGCGATGATATTGCTACATGCAGTAGGTGTTGGACATCTTTTTGATGACATCCGCCGAATTGGGCCGTACGACTGTACTTGGTGTTATACTTTTGAGCGTTTATTTTCAGAGCTTAACAGGGTGAAGACAAACTCTAAGTAGATGGAGATAACATTTAGTAGGCATCATAAAGGCTTTTTTTCTCAAGGATCCAAAGGTTACTTTTGAGTGAACAAGAAGGATTGAACCCAGAGGAGAGGTGGGAACATGTTTTATTAACATGCATTGTTGGAGCAGAACATGGGAAATCAAATTCAGGTAAAAAAAGTATTTATTTCTTTGTTTGTAGCTAATTTGGCTTTTTTTTAACAAGGTTACATAAATGCTGGAAGTCAAGACATTGCAAAGCAAATATGGGAAAGAGCTACAGACTCTGATTGGGAGGATTTAATAACTGAGAAAGGAGTAGTCATTGGAGCTAGAAAGGTCAGACAAATTGATGAAGTTGAGGTTGGTACATTGGCAGCTATGTACAACAAGGATCCGCTTGTGTTGGAGGGCATAGAGGTCATTGTATTCCAACAACTTCTAATGGCTGGCAGTATTTTTGGACGGAAAAACTCGAATTTGGTCATCAAGAATAACAACATCATGGATCTTCCTATAATTGCAAGATTCAGGTATGCTTTTGTTGTATACCTCAATGGCCAGTACAAGGTAAATATATAATAGTTTATATGTGGTGTAACTAACATCCCTAACTTATAGGTATTTTTGCAGCTGATCAGTATCGTTATGAGTATGTACAGAGGAGGTGGCTATTGATCAATTTAGCGGAATGCACTTACTCACAAAACAGGAGAAGAAGTTTCATCTAAATGCATTTTGCCAGTAAGTTTCATTCAACGTGAGATTTTGTATTTGCCAATTAGGGATGGAAAGCACCCATGTATAAAGCTCGCATGGGAGATCAAGATCCTCACAACCAGTCGCTTCTTTCAAAATGTGGACACAGATATAACGCCAGCAATCTACCCAGTGTCTGGTGATATTATACAACTTCGAGCTCCAAAGTATGCCAAAGAACCGTGGTTTGGTTTGGTGATAGAGGTAGAGTATAATTTGAAGAAAGTGAAGGTCACTTGGCTTAAAAAAATTGATGATGATGACTCTGATTGCTTGAAATTTTTGTTGGATCTCCTGAACCTGACTTGGCTTGCATGGGATTCAATCATAAGTCTTTTGAAGTACAGAAGAAAGTAGTATCTGATCATAAAGTTGTATTTTTTGTTAAATAGATTTAAATATTATCATATATTTTTCTATGTTACTTTTTGAAACATGTACACTAAAAAAGAAGATAACAAAATGAACTACTACACAAACTAATCAAACCGAAATGCTTATGTGTTGTTAAGATGTAAAAAAAAATCGTCAAAAACACACTCAACATATGAGTTCTTACATATGTTTCTAATTTCAACATAAAACATTGATACACATGTGTTTCTTTACCTTTGCGTATGTGTTTTATTATGGAGTTTTTTGGAACTTTTCCAATGATGAAATTCCAGCTCTTCAAAAGTTAGCCATTTGATTCTAAATCAGGCATGCTCATCATCCTTAATGGAGAGATTGTTCAGCACATTTGAGCATGTGTCTTTAAAGAAGAAACAGACTTATTGTGGACAAGACAACAAATTTGGTGGCTTGTAATAACAAGTTGTTAACATGCAAAAATGACTGTGATTATGACAAGTTTGTGAGTTACAAAGTACTAGAGACAATTCCTCATCTAGAAGATGAGCTTGAGTCATGAGAGGAAGAGGAAGATGGAGACAATGTTGAAGATTGTGAAGTTGAAGATAATGATGATTTGTAGGATGTTTGAGTAGTTTATATATAATAAAAAGTAGCATATACCTAGAATTAAAATTAGAATATTCTTAAAATATTCACTAAATATTATTGAGCCATCGTGAGTTGTTCAGCCTTAAGGATAGAATCAAAGATTGTGTCTCTTAAATTCATAATAGGTAATTGATAATGTATAAAATAAAGAAGAGGACAATAAAATAACAAAAGTACTAATTATTTAATAATCATCTATAATTATGCAGTCACAATTACACAGTGATTAAATCCGTAGTCGTAAAATGCTACGGAAATGTTTAATTACTAATCTAATTACTAGTTTATTAATTATTAATTTAATTTAATTACTAATCTATAACATTTTTTTACTACGGCATATTACAGTTTATCATTGTTTACAGTGAAACTTACTACTAGGTGAAGGAGAGGTCCAAGGCACAGAGGTGGATACAGTGTAGGCAAGGAAAAAGGGTTGTACTAGGGACATTGTTATGAACAGTTTGCCTTGCATTTGTTTATAACTATGTATATTACTCGAGCTCGTAATATACACACAAAATTAAAGTATCTAACAAGTAGATTACATACATGGATATTTCAATATCTGTTTTCTACCTGATGACTTGTGCCTACGCGAATATCTATATATAGCAAGCACAAGATTGAGACTCCGGTGCTACTACTTGATGTGCACTTCCAAAATTTAATAGGTGAGGGATACATACATGTTTGCAATCATTTAGAGAACCTATGGAAAGATCTAGTTACAAATGAGGACATGGAACTTCTAAGATCTTTAGGCTTGACAATTTTAATCATCCATAATATGAAGTTGGTAAAGCATGTACATATGTCACGATGCTGTTATATGTGATGAATGATGACCAAATTGAGTTGCAGATACTCCGTTATATAGATGGCTCTTTATTCACGATTGATCTAAAACATATCATGGGTTTGCATTGGGCTAACCCTGAACAATCTACTACATGACAATGGGAATCAGAAGAGACATGAGGGTGAGGAATCTGACGGGAGGAATATGAAGTTAGTTGTTCACTTTGGAATCTCCTTGTAATGTGTGTTTCAATGTTATGGTTGCATTGCTATTTCACAGAGGCACAAATCATCAGGTATAACGGAGATACTGAAATATACATTGATCCCCAACTATGAACCTACATATTTTGTGTATATAGTACAAGTAATATACATTTGCATAACTTATATTGGACAAGAGATATAAACAAGTATAATATATATATATGTCTATAAGAAACTCAAGCTTGATTTGTACCCATTGGATTAAGTGTTTAGGACCACAAGGCTGAACCTTGGTCCTTTAAGCAATAAAAGGTTTCAATATAGTAAGCACAACAATGCTAATAACAATGTGGACTTATGTAATTGGTTAAATTATCTATGACTATTAATGAATACCACTTCTTTACATTTTATTTTCCTTTTCTTTCTTTTATACATCATCGGTTATTACCTATATAAACAACAATTCAAGAGAAGCAAAAGCACCTAATCTCCATTTTTCTATCATAGATACACGAATAAACCCTTCCAATTAATTTCCACCTCTATGTCCATATCAACAAATTAACACTGGTTTGCATCACATAAATTGTTTATTACACTTTTTTTTATTAATTTTATTAATTGTTTGTGAACTATATATCTAGATCGAAACTAAAAAACACTCCATGCTTGTTAGGCACCACTACGTATAAACTAGAGACTTTCACAAAACCACCCGACCTCCCTCGAGCTATCTTTAATCTCCACGCATTACTCTCCAAAAGGTTTCCCATATTAGAGTGCACTTAATTCTCTTAGATCTATAGCTCTTTAGGAATATTTTGGCATATACCTTCTAGGGAATATTCTTTAATTCGTTATATAGGTCATAACAATCCCCCATTAGCAAGTCCTTGTCCTTAACGTCAGTATAACTTACTCAATTGGTCATGTATTATTAGCCTCGTATATCCACCAAGAATCTACCCGGGACTTGTTCCTTGTGAGTATTATTTTTAACTGGCTAACGTGAAACACTGGGTGCACCCTCACTCCTTCTAGTAGCCATAGTCAATATGCCACTTTATCGATATGCTCCAGAATCTCATAAGGACATGAGTACCTGGGAAACAACTTATCATTGCGTCCCTTCCATAAGGCCACAACTGTGTTCAGCCTTACATGTGTGGCAAATACCACTCGGAGATATATATAATCCCCCATCTGGAACTCTCGGAAGCTTTTTGTGCTCATTAGCAAAACTTGATAGCTTGGCTCTGAGCTACTTATAAGTTCTTCTTGCACAAACTCTGAATGTTTCCAAGTTCAACACTCAGATCTTTAGCTTCCTCATCCATGTTGCCTTGAGCCTTCTTACTTGCTAAACCGAGCTCAAAAGCTGTCTTGGATTCGTCCAAACATAGCATAATATGGACTCATTCCAATGTCACTGTGCTGGTGTTATTATAAGCAAACTCGAGTAATGGAATATACTTATCCCACTGGCCTTCCTTCTAGTTAATAGTGCACCTTAGCATATCTTCCAGAACTTGGTTCACCCTCTTGTTTGCCCATCTGTTTCGAGATGATCTCCACTACACAGCTTAAGCTTCACTTCCACACACTTAGAAAAGCCTCTCCAAAAGCTAGAAGTGAACTTGGAATCCCTATCACTTACAATATCATCTGGAAATCCGTGGATAGAAATACATGTTGTAAATAAATCGTAGCTAGCTCGGATGCATTCACATTCTTCCCCAAGGGAACTAAGTTGACAAACTTTGTCAACCTATCCACAATGACCCACATATGTTCATTCTGCCTCTGTGTCCTTGGCAAATGGGTGACAAGGTCCATAGAGATACTGCCCCATCGCCTGTCTGGAATAGGCAATGGTACTAATAGCCCACCTGGTTTCTCCCTAAGCACCTTTACTTGCTGACATTTGTCACAAATCTTGCAGTACTATATGATATCAGCTTTCATATTCCTCCAGTAGAACCTCCTCTTGATCAACTCATACGTTTTTGTCCCTCCAAAATGACCAGCCTTTGGGTGATCATGATGAAAATATAGTACCTAGTTGATCAAATAGTCCACACGAGAAGGTACACATAGCCATTGTAGTACAAACTCCATCCTGAAATGAGAATGGTGGCTCTAGTTGTCCTCTGAGCTTCTGCACCTCGGCGTCTTGTGCTTGAGCATGTTGAATTACCTGGCTAAACTCACTGACCATCCTTATTAATGCATTACATAAGCGTGTTTGAATTCTCCCACTATTGTGGCTCTCCTAACGTGTGACAAAGCATCTGCCACCACGTTAGCCTTTCCCGTGTGATGCTCAATAGGAAATTCGTCAAACTCCATGAGCTTAACCATCCAGCGAGCTTGCCAAGAGTTTAACTCTTTCTGTGTGAATAAATACACCAAAGGCTTGTGATCTGTAAACACCTTGAAACTTGCACCATAAAGATAGTGCCTCCAAACTCGTAATGCATTAACAATAGCCAATATTCTTGCTCATACGTTGAGTACCATTACTTTGTAGGATTCAAAGTACGACTCTCATAAGCAATAGGCCTTCCCTCTTGCATAAGTACAGCTCCAATGGCCACTCCACTTGCATCACAAGATACCTCATAAGGCTTAGAGGGATCTGCAACACATAAAATGGTGCATGTACCAAAGCTTGTTTCAAAACTTAGAAACTACTCTCCTCTGAAGCACTCCATGCAAATGGAACGTCCTTCCTCAGCAACCTAGTTAATGGATAAGCTTTCTTGACATAATCCTTGACATACCACCGGTAATAACCAGCCATGCCCAAAACTATGTAACTCTTGTGCATTGCTAGGAACTGGCCATTGCTCCACCACTCCACCTTCTATGGATCAGTCTTCACTCCACTTGGTGTCACAATGTGACCCAAATACTCCACTTCGCACTGAGCAAATGCACATTTGCTCTTCTTTGCATAGAGCTTGTTCTCCCTCAGCAATTGAAGAACTCTCGCAAAGGCTCCACATGGTCCTTCATATTCTTACTGTAAATAAGAATATCGTTGAGGAAGATCTCTACAAAGTTGTGCAAGTAGTCACCAAACACCTCAGTCATCACCCGAGTGAATGTGGCTAGGGCATTTGTTAAGCCAAATGGCATAATAATGAACTCAAAATGCCCGAAGCTAGTGTTGAAAGTAGTTTTGTAAATGTCTGCCTCCTTCATAGCAATCTAATGATACACGCTGCGCAAATCTATCTTGGTGAACACTCTTGCTCCACCAAGATGATCCAATGATAGTACAATGTGCATGGGCATCTTGTCTTTTACTGTTTGTTTGTTGAGAGCTCTATAGTCTATGCACATCCTCATGGTGCCATCCTTCTTCCTGACAAGCAATACTGGTGCACCAAATGGAGACTTGCTCGGTTGTATAAAGCCATATTCCAATAGCTCCATCATTATCTCTTAATCTCTTGCTCCTTAGCATGCTCGGTCAAATGGTTTACGATAAATGGCTTTCATACCCTGTTCCAACACTATCTCATGCTCCACACCTCTTGCAGGTGGTAAGCCATGAGGTAGCTCGAGAGGGAAGACGTCAGCAAATTCCTTGCACAACAGCTTTGTTCAAGGTGACAGTAAAAGAACTTTTGGAGACTCAAGCTTTGTTCCAAATCAAGTGTCTTTCACTTCACTATACTCAAGCTTCATGTGCGTAGTGCTCCACTAGATCTTAGGATCCACACGCACTAGCTCCGCAAGAAAGAAAGTCTCAACTAGTTGGGTTTTGCCAACCTCTAGCTATAACTCCTCACACAAACAATTTAGCTCTGTGTGACAACTGAGCCCTCAATCTCATATTGAAGCATAGTCTTTGTGTAGCTCCACCAGCTGGGTTTTGCCAACCTACAGCTGTAACTCCTCCAAAAAGCATTGTAGCTCTGTGTGATAGCTAAGCCCTCAATCTCATATTGAGGCACAGTCTTGTGCAGCTCCACCAGCTGGGTTTTGCCAACCTACAGTTGTAACTCCTCCACACAAGCACTGTAGCTTTGTGTGATAGCTGAATCTCAAATTCATATTGAGGCACAGTCTTTGTGGGCAAACTGCACTCCTCCACTAACTTTATTGACACAAAGTTATCGCTACTCATGCTATCCACAAAGACTCACACTGGATGCTCACCAAGCCGTCCCTCCACCACAATAGCACGTGTGTGTGGCTCCTCCCATGCTATGTAATTTACCTGTTGAGCAAGAACAAATAGAAATTTACCTTGTGGTTTAGAAGTCTCCTTTATGCTCCTCTCCATGCTCCATCTCTAAGCTTCTTAGGCATTTACTTGTCCTTGCTGCCATTGAAACTTTTGCTCTTGGGCTTGCTTCTACTTGGACAATTTGCCTTTCAGTGTCCAATGTCTCTACACATGTGGTATTATCCTTTCCCACCATGCACTCATCTCGAACCTTGCTCCGATACCAATTGTTAGGAACCACTACGTACAAACTAAAGACCCTCACAAAACCACCCAACTCCCCAAGCTGTCTCTAGTCTCCACACGCTGCTTTCAAAAGGCTTTCAATATTAGGGTTCCCTTAATTCTCTTAGATCTAATATCTTTAGAATATTCTAGCATATACCTTTAAGGAATATTCTAGCATATACCTTTTAAGGAATATTCTTTGATTCATTATAACAATGCTATTTTAACACAGAATGCTAACATTTACAACTATAATATTAAACTTGTATAATCTACAAAGTTAGATGGTTAGCTACCTTGTGTTATGCAAAGTTTTCATTTTAGTAATTAATTTAATAAAAAGCATAATTTACTAATTATAAATAATATATGCCAAGTTATAAAAGAAAAAAGGATAAATGTATATATAAAAACATTTAACAAATAATTATATATATCAATCGATCAATAAATAAGAAAACGAAATAAGATATGTTCTACTTACATTTTATGTTAGTTTTTATTTGCTTATAAAAAATTTGATTATAAAAATTTAAAATACTCTAATAATATTGTGTATCTAAAAATGTACTATTAATTTTATTTTACTTTCAATTTCATTTAAAATTTGAATTAAATAGCATAATAACATTTAATTTTAGTTTAAATTTTTTATTTATGTAAATGAATGATTATGTAACATTCTTAATGAATATCTTTAAGATGAGGTTTAAATGTAGATAATGAATATATATATCTTATTTGAATGCATTAAGTGAAGTTTTATTAGATAAGTGCATAAAATGAATGTGAAGTGGATGTTGAGACCCACGTGGAAGTTAATCCGTGTACGGGAACACGACGTGCAAGGAGCTTGCATTCCTATAATTAGGATATAGGGTTCATTCCTATATGGACATCGGGTGCTCTTGGGTCTCTTCAATTGTTGTTAATAATAGGTAATTCATAATGTATAATAAATAAATTTAAAAAAACTATTATTGGTTAATCATCGATATTCTCCAGTCACAATTAAATCTTATATTGGTATTTTAGTTGTGAGACGTAAAAGGGACGGAGATGGATGCAAGTAAAAAGAGCTGTGCTAGGGACACTGTTATGGACAGTTAGTTGCCTGCTGAGTTACTACAGCAAATATTCTTCAAGCTATCATTGTCTTCCTTGCCTGTGGTTAGTCATGTTTGTTCCAAATGGAAGCATCTCATATTTGGGGAGGAAACATTCCTCAAGCGATATGATGATGAATGCACACCACATCTGTGGATACTTGCATTGCTTCAAAGGACCAAATCCTGGAGAGTTTAGCCTTGTGGCCCTAAACACTTTATCCAACAAATGGGTACCAATCCAGCTTGAGTTTCCAAATCCAGATCATTTCACTTTCCATCTTATATACATATAAATATATATACTAAACTTGTTTACACCTACGTTATGCAAATGTATATCAATAATATATATAACAAAATAAAATATGTAGATTACATGCATCATCACTTTTCTACCCCCATGATTTGGGTCTGTGTGAATACTTATATATATAGCAGGTAGAACTGCTGAATCGAGGCTGTTACTATTCGATGTGTACTTCAGAATATGTCAGGGATACAGACGTGTTTGTAATCTACTACTGAACCTATGGAAAGATCTCCCTACAAATGACGACATGGAACTTCCGGAATATCACAAGATCTTTAGGTTTGATAACGATAATCATCCATACATATATGATGTTATCTCTCATGCAAGTTGGTAAGTCCACACTATACCCTGCTTGTTTATGGGTTTGACATTTCTCGAGCGCAGTTTGCCGAGCGTACAGATTTCCGTCATACTGGAATATTCCATTCCGTATAGAATATTCGTTTTCGTATAAAGAATATTCTGGTGCGGCGGGCGGGCAATCATGGCGGCACGGTAATGGTGTCAAAGTTTCACAAATTTGGGGGTTAATCTGACATATATATTTATATATTTATATTTATATTTATGTTTTTATTTTTTTAATATTTATATTTATAACTATAATTATATTTTTATATAAATACCGCATCAAACTAAATAAAAATTACAATAAAAACATAACTCAATCATGAAGACTCGTTTCCACCAGCCAGTGCCTCGTCGTTAATGAATGCATTGTTACGGTGTCGTGAACGTTTCTCCAAAATCTGTCTGTCGTAAACTTCGAACTCTTCAACCATTTTCTTTGCCATCTGATTAGCGTAGTCTGGTAGAACAATACTGAAAACATATTAAAGTTTAAAACCAAAGAAATGATAAAACAAATCTCACTCATCATCTGATGACTCGTATGATCTCTCTTCTGCTGACTCATCTGATGACTCGTCGTTGTGCTCCACGGACTTCTCCGTAACAACATCCTTGTCGTTTCGAGAAGGCGGATCCTGGTCTCCATCGTTGTCGCTAGCCAAAGGCAAATCCTGTGCTTCTGTTTCCATGGCCCTCTTCCACTCATCAAAAGGAGTAATCATGGAAACAACTTGATCATCCCCACCACCTTCAGCTGCTGTAACACTTGGAATGACCTTCCTGAAGACATCTCTGGCTGCTAAAACCAGATCCTTGTTGATGTCGATTCCATAACCATGTCTCCCTGTGTGAAAAGCTGCAAGAATACTAGCACCGGTTCCCACTGTTAGATCCACAAGTTCCACCAGGCTTTGTGAGCTTCTCCACTAGCATCGCAAACAACTTGGGAGATTTCGGGCCAATTGAAATCCTGAAAGTTACAATATTAGAACATGAGAAATAACAAACAACATTATACCATGGGAGCTGGAAATCTTCTGGCTCATCAAAAAGAAGAGTGTAGCGAGTGTCCAAGATCTCCTTGTTCTTGGCAACCTTAGAGTAGGGGGAACCAAAAATACACATGGCAATGATGCTTTCCTGAAAAAAAAACATTAAAAAATGACATTCTCAAAAAGAAGAATTACCTTTCTAGAGAAACGGTATCCCCATGACTTTGTCGTGTGCACATAACTCATCTGCAGAAACTTTAGCTTGCAAGTTTCTGCAGTGTTCTTCAAAGCTGAACATCATCCGGTAGCACAAACACTACCACATGGCCAGCTCTGTCTAATATCCCGAAAGCAAGGTTCACCAAGTTCTTCAGCAAAGCATCCGAGAACTTCGTGTATTGATCCACCATCCCGCCTGCCTCAGCAACGCATCCGGTAGGCGGGTCGATGACAACGAGATCAACAGCTCCCTGGATGCATTTTGGTGGAGGCTTCGCACCAAACACATGAATAGTCCAACTTGACTTGTGACTCACGATCCAATCCTCAAGCTCCTTCAATCCTGACGGAAAAGGCCTTCCGGCTTTGAAGTACTGGACTGCAAGGTTCTCTGAATCTGCATGAATGATTTCCCAGCTTCCATTTCCCTTCTCAGGCATCACCATCCTCAACATATCATCTTCTTCCAATCCAGCCGAGATGAAGGATGGGGCTGAAGAAGAAGCTTCCCTTGCTGACCTTGCTCGCCGATCTAGCATACCTGATATCCATCTTCACATGGAGCTTCCTTGCAGCACTTGTCGTTCTTCCATAATAGCTCTCGCCGATCATCCTTGTGTATCTTATAGCTGGCCATCTCCCATTCGGGACAGTCACCAGGAAGGAAATCCAGCCAGAAAGGACAGTGTTCCACTTCGTAATCACTGATATCACGTAACAACCGGCTCCACATGCTAGAATCCTTGGTAACATCCATCCACTCTTTGAAATCTTCAGGGAGTGCATCGTTTTTCCATTTTAAAAACCTGTAAAAATAGATAAAAATCTGTAAAGAAACAAAAAAAAACTTGCCTGAATGCCATTCTTTTTGCAGATTTTTCCAGCTCAAATAGTCGAGAGGTGGAATTGTCGCACCGAACTCCTTGTTCTCGAGCATGTTCTGGTACATATCCAACTTAATTTCATTGTGCATCTTCGTATACCATGCATGAACTCCTCTACATGCTCGACCAAAAGCTCTTTAGCTGCCTCCGCGACCTGGCACGATAAAACGAATAAAAATGAAAAATATAAATATTAAATTACCTGGAACCAGTAAGTAAAGATGTGCAAAAACTTGATGAAGTCCTTGTCAGGCCAGCCGGTGACACCTTCCTTCTTGTCTTTCTCCGTCATGTTCACCAGCTTCTCAAGAACGCCACGTTCTTGAATGTGCACAAGCTTCCAAGGATATCAACCTTGACGTTGGAAGGAAGCTGGGACTTCGCGAGCATTTGAAGCTTCTCCAGAGTTATTTGCTTCGTTGATGGTTTGATAGTGATATCTGTGATCGCCTTGAACCAATCTTCGCCGACCGCCGGATCAGCAATGGTGAGGAATTTGTTCATCCGAACTGTGAATGTCTTGTAAACGCTGGAGAGGATCTGAGATTCTGTCTGGTTTGGTTTTCTGTTCGCAAGTTTTGTAGCGATTTGTCGCTTCAGTTGATTCTGCAAAAGAAACCGAAAATCAAAAAACAATCAAAAGAAGAAGAAAAGATTACCTCCCAAAAAATCTTCACCAATGTCGTCTTTGGATACTCGTACCAAACGTCTTCTTTTCTGTTCGATCTCCACACTTCCACAGCTTTTCTATCTTCCTCCGGCATCCCGCGAAGAACATGATCGGTAGAAAGATCTGCAGACTTCACACAACAATTCCGTAAGAACTGCAAGGTGTGAATGATTGTTGTAGGAACCACACGAGCAGTTGCTCTGCAAAACAAAACAACATTTATTTAGTATTTAAATAATGAAACAAACAAGTCACTTACTCATTCAACCGATTGCAAGCAGCGATTAGTCTCTTCTCCTCTTGCACTGTGGATGCTATGAGTGTTGCACGTACACGCAAAGTCCATTTCAAACCTGGCTCTTCAGCAAGCAAAGTGTTCAAAGCAACCCGACGATGATTCCCATCCCACACCAGAAACTTTGCATCTTTCAGAAATCGATACCACACAGAAAATGCTGGCTTATGCAAATCCGCTTCAAACTCTCTATCGACCTGTGCTTCTGACTCATTCCAACTTCGGCGTTCGTCTGCACTCAGCTGTGGTCCGAAAGATAAGGTGAACACTGACGTCTCCTGGTAAAATCCTTCAGCTCTAATCCATCCAACAAGGTCTTTCACGCCGTCCTTAGTGACATTCCTCAAACGTTGGTGTGGGAGCAACCTGTGAACCGGGATACGCGGAGGCTCACCAAGCTCAACTGGAACGTAGTGGTCTCGTCCTTGTAGCGATGTGTCAATATCCGTGTCATACCGAATAACAAGATCCCGAAGAAGCTTGGATGGAGCCTCAAGTGTCAACCGCTCCAGAATTGCATATGATTCGGCAACATCCTCAGGAGCATCCAGTTTCCTCTTCTTATTGAACATTTTACTACCAAGATCAATGTCCGGTACTTCCTCTGCATTGCCGTGTTCTGCAGAGCTTCCTGCGATCTCCCTATTTCTAGGCATCCATTCACTCACCACAGCATGTTCATCAATGACTTGCGAAACTATCCACATGTTCATTGTTCGTCGGCATCATCTCTTTGCGTTGCAGTTGTTGCTTGGCGCGTCGGCCTCCTTTCTTGCCACGAGGTTTTGAAGCCATATCTACAAGAGCTTCTTGGACGATATGTTCCTGAAGTGTCAAAGTCTTGTATTTATCTCGTAGTCTCTTACTCTGCCTTTGCCTCATTCTGCAATTACAACAATTGATAAGAGTGTGTGTGTGAGTTGTTTTAATTTATGGACACACATTTACTATATATGTATACCTATCAATATATATAGACACACATGCACACACACACATATTTATACATGTGTAATGTTGTTTGTGTGTGTGCTCACTATATAATGTTCCTTGTGTATGTGTGTAATGTTGCTTATGTGTGTGGTGTGCAATGTTGTTTGTGTTTTGTGATGTGTCTGTGTGAGAGAATATGGGTATATTCATATTTCTTCACATGTATATACAGATGAAAAAGCATCATCTCATATATACAAGTCTTAAATTCATATACTTATATATATATATATATATATATATATATATAGTCTTTTTAAGTATGTATTTAAATATATATATTTATATATACACACACATGTATACAAGTCTAATGTTGTATAATCATAATGTGGTACATGTGTAAAATGTTATTTATGTGTGTGCGCAAGCAAGCAAACACACACACACACACGGATTTTCCTGCCGAATTGGGCAGGAAATCCTGCCCAATTCGGGCAGAAATGTCTGCCTGAATTGGCAGGAAATGTGTGTGTGTGTGTGTGAGTGTGTTTGCCGAAATCGACAATATGCACGTTGTAACTAAAGTGGGCATGATACGTGAAAATGGGAATATAAAATAAATTACTAATTAATACTTAAGTTTTAATTATTAATTAATCATTTAATTAATATGTAATTAAGCCTTAAATATTAATTAATTAATTAATCCTTCAATAACCTTACTTAGTAAGGAATATTCCTAAAATATCTTAGAATATTCATATTATTCTAAAAATAGTTTACAATAATGAAGAAATACTATCAAACATAATTACAAATGAAATCATTTTCTTATCAACATGTTAATTTTTTATAAATACTTTCTTTCTATCATACAAAGAAATCTTTTCATTTTGTCTAAATCATCACTCTCCGGATTAATCAAATCATTTTGGTCAATATCTTGATGTTGTTGCCACCACTTAACACTCTCACGAATGCAATTGGGAGTTGCCATCCTTGTTAATACATAAGATGTGATAAGAGAAGGTCTGCATAAAGGCTCATCTAAAAACTGACGTTCCTTAAGAATAATATTATAAAGCGCCCGGTTGCTATCCTTCATTTTATAAAATTCAATATCACGAGAAAGAAAAGCTTCAGGAAATGTATGATACGGTGGATACTGCTCACAAAAATTTTCGAGATTCTTCTTTCTGAGGCACGTATCCAAGTAGTTCACTAGCTCATCCATGATATCGGTATCAGAATATGGATCGAAAGTGATTGGATGAATACAAGCAATGTTTTGGTTGAGCATAGCCTTCTGAGGAGAGTCGTCTACTACTAAGATATGTGCATTCTTCGTTATCCTTAAGCGACTGATCTCCCCATGAGTCCCAATTATTCTTTCATTCTTGAAGAAGTATGGCTTGCTTTCCTTTCTTATATTGTGAAATTCGAGAGGTTTATACACATTCGCTGGTCAAAAATCCAATCTTTACGAATCACCTCTTCTGCAACACTACAATGTTTCTTAAGTAAATCAACAGCGGTGTTAAGTTATGAATCTGCATGCATGACCAAATCCCCACAAGCGCACCCATCTCCTTAAGCTTTTGAAAGAGACGATCCAACCCTGGACGAAAAATAATATCATATCGAAATTTACCATGACAAGGAATGAAATCTCCTTGTTTGATTTCTGTTTTTCTATCCTCGGGCCTTTGTCGATGAAGCAGAACACCATTGACATCCAACAACACAATATGGCCATGAGTAACATGAGATAGCGTTGCCTCTTGAATACTTTGCAAATCACTTGTTTGCTCCCTTTCACATTTATCCGTTGCCACTATTCGTTGCCTATCCCTTCATCATTTAATTGTACATCATCCTTACAAGATTCAGATATTGCATGCGCTGAAGAAATTGATTTCGGAACTGAAGCCAATAAAAATGATGATGCAAAAACTGAAGTGGCCCCCATGGTAACGATGTTTTGAGCTGCATTATTATCCATTTCCTGCATGAACTCTGTCATTCTGACATGTGGCACAAGAAATTGTCGCCAAACCCCTCTCTTACCTCATGGCAATGCTGAAAATCCATGTTCTCAATTATTTCATTACATCTGCAAAATGATAATTAGCTGACCTTAAAATTATCAAGGTATATTATTTACCTTGTTAATGTGTGACCCATGTTTGAACTAAAAGCTTCATTAATCCTTGAGAATTTATTTTCTGTACAAATATAAAAGAAATATACAAAAATGCCTTATGTTACACTCATTTACAACTATTCATCACTCTATCAATTCATTATCAATTCTTCTTCGCTATTACCTTCTGAGTGAGGCGAAGAAGGTCTAAGCCGCTTGTGAGATGGTTCAAGATCTTCTGCATCTTCTATTGATGTTTCCATGGGTCCTGGAGTGTGCGAATGTTCTGTACTCCTCGAGATAACTTCCGGTCTAATATCTGATTGAAGTTCGTTCTCAGACTCCGAGATTGAACCAGATTCACCTTCAGAGCTATCGCACTTATCTGGAGGGAACTTTCTCAAATACGCCTTTATGGATTCGTTGGGGTACTCAGTTGAGACCCAATCTATCCACTTGTTCAGGTCCTCAACCATGGTCTTATCCTTTCAACGGCAAACACACATGTATGCCGAAGGTAACACTCCTTCAAGACGGACCCCCTAGTGCAGTAGTCAAAAACCCACGCATCACTGTGAGGACCCCTGATCAAGTTGACGATGCTCCGTGCCGCTTGACTTGTAATGTTTGGATAACGTACATTGCCGAATACGTCACTCATACCTATCGGTGTATCGGATGGAGGTTCAGGGCCGTTGGAGTGCAAACAGATGCCTGGCCAGTCATTTGGAAGCTTGAAATTGTTTGGCGCATTCCTAACAACCAAGTGAACAACGTATCAATGCACTTGGGATTAGCATCGTTCATATAAAATCCTGTCCAACGATGTCTATTCTTCTTGGCGAAGGCGAAGGCAAAAGTATCGGTGACATGAGCAAGAATCAAGAAATAAATACCTGAAAAAGTAGGTATCAGTGAAGAGCGCAAGCATGAATTCAATAATAAATACCTTCTATGTATATGCTTGCACGGCTAAGTTTCTCCACCAGATCCTCTAGTGCCCTATCTGTCGAAAGATTTTTTGACACCCCCGATCCATCACGAACAATTGAAACGGTTTCCTACAAGCAGTGATGTTACCCCATAAAGTCTCCGAATCTAACAACAAACATCTGTAGGGCTTGTCGTGATTCGTAGCATCCTCCTTTATAAGGTTCAATTCGGTTCTCCGCTGCTGAAGGACTGCCATAAGAGAAGGCGTCATCCCAATGTTCTCCTTTTTGGCGTTGGCGTGCAATAGATTCTTGCCTAGATCTTCCGATTGGTTCACCCATTCGACAAGCATATCATCGTTCGTCACATGCAAATATTTGCTGACCTCTTCATATGTTGAAGTCGAGGTCCAACCCAGTTTGTGGCAGTGTATTCCCAACCACTCCTTGAAATGCCTGACCGTCTTCAACTCCATTGCCTTGAGATGAAAAGGAGAGGTTGGGCTGCTGTTATTAATTTGTAGTTTGCCATCGATCACCAAATCAGCCAAGACTTCCATCTCCTCCATCGTTGTTCCATTTAAAGGCTTCAACCATGTGAGCTTGAAATCGTTGTCTACATCCTTTGTAGATTGAACAGACTTAGCCTTCGGCGTCTTACTGGGTTTCTTTGCAGACTTTTCTGAGGGCTCCCCTTCACTTGTCTGCTTCTTCTTCAGTGTTCCTTTTGAAAAGGATTCCATAATCCCCAACCATTTGGCAAAGATCCTATCTTCGGGGCAAGAAATCAACATCATCAGAAAGATGTTTCCTTCCCGCCCACCTGGGCAAAATCAACTGCTGCAATTTCTTCAACTCTCTGAGGAAAAAGAGAGATTAATATACCGGCGAGATAAATCCCGCCCAAACAATTTGCTTACCCGGTATTCCGCAGATTGTGTATTCCCTGCGGTAGCTCTTTGTGGTCGCTGAAGAGATTCCCACACGGCTCGCGTGTGTTTAAACTTCTCCCATATTTTGCTGTTGTAGTGGTTGGTGTCGGCAGCGTCCCATTCCGCCGATAACTTATGGTACTGCTCGATTGTGAGATTCGGCTTAGCTAAAAACGCCGATCTTTTTGTCAGCTTCTCACGGGTATGCTCGGAAAGTTTTGTTGCCATCGTTCCTTTGTTGTGTTCATCGAGAAGTCGTTGGGCTGCCGTTATTGTGTGCTGGCCACTAATGATGTAGTACTTGATAGATTTTTATTCTCCGTCTGAATCTTCATGAGTTGTTCTGGTGTTGTGATCCAGACTTTGTCAGCGCCCTTCCTTCTTTCATAGTATGGACACAAAACAGCATTATGTGGAACGGTATAAGAATTGTCGTCCTTCATCTTCTCCATGAGCTCAGCTACACGTTCCTGGTTGAGTGGCCTGTAATTGAAGTTTGGGTTGACGCTGCAATATTTAACCCTACAAGGATAAATCTTATCATCCAACATCATTTCCTTGTGACTTATTGCAGCATGAGATGCCACAGGTGCAGCTGACAAAACGATTGATGATTTTCTTTTGCGATCCGAATCAACATGTGTGATCCCCGACTGCAGCTGTTCTAGTGTTCTCGGCACACTCTTCCAGCTCCCGAAGCTTCCTAAGCAAATTGAACGTGATCTGTAGAGAACCTGAGACCGAGCCACCTTCTCAATCTCCCTTATGATGTCGCTGTGTTCTTCTTCAATGTGAAGAGGGAAGATTGCTCCACTTGCTGATTTTCTGTATTGTGAAGCAATATCTCCTGACAATACACCTAATCCAAGATGGATCCCCTCCATAGATGGGCTTTCGTTGAGTTGAAGAAGAACTCCAAGGTCAACATCATTAGTGAACACGTGAACGTCATTATCCACAAGTCGACAAAACCACCCGAATTAATGTTGTAACTGACGACCTCTGGATCCGAGAACGTGACATTGGATGGAACAAGGCATATCTGTCGAGCATCGTCCAATCTGGGTTCGCAGCCTGCTTTCGGGTGCTTGACTAGCGAATCTACTTTCCATTGTTTTGCTTGTCCATGAGATGTGACAGAGGTTAATTTGACAGCAACCATGGTTGCTCCAATGCGCTTCCCATTTATCTTAAAATATGGCCAAGTTGATTCCAGAATCCCCCTGCCCATCTCTTCTCCTGCTCTTGTCTTTAATGTCACCTCAATTCCACATCTGAATACAAAAATGATTAGTTCAAGTATCCGAGTATAACAGATTTTATTTTAATTCTTACCCAGAATTTGACGACGACTCCATACTAATGACTCGATCTCCTTGTTTGATCAAATCGTCCTTCTGCAAAATAATACACTATAAATATAAATTATATAAAAACGCACACACACTTGTATAAACCCGAATATACAAAAATAATACACAGAGAGAAGTAGACGTAATTAACTGTCCGAAGCTCACATTTGTGTTAGTGCAAAAGAAAGATAACATTTCGTTTTAGAACCACCACAAATGTGAGCTCTGGACAGTTTTACATAGATTCCTAGCTTTTACTCGAAATATTATGATAAGATGATAAAAGTAAATAAAATGAGATATGCAACTTATATATACTAATACACATATATATTCACATGGAAATTAATCTCGCCACCCCTTCAATGCCTCCTGAAAGAGTGGGCGGGATTAATCTCGCCACCTTTCTGGAGGCCTTGAACGGGAGTGCGGAATTAATCTTGCCACCCTTCTCGGTCTCAGAGAGAACTGGGCAGGATTTATTTCTCACACCCCTTCAGTGACTCCAGAAAGGAGGCGGGATTAATCTCGCCCACCATGTAAGTGATGGTTAAATGAATTTCCCACCCTTCCCAGTTCCTCCATTGGTATGTTGAAACCTTCTACGTCTCAGACAGAAACGTTTGGGATTGGTCCACTCACCAATGGAGAAAAAAAAGTGGCGATTCATTCTCCAACAGGCATTGAAGACTCGGCGGGATTAATCCCGCCCCAGGGCCTTCACTCGGTCCCTATGCGGCGGGATTAATCCCGCCGGACGCCAATTCCTGCGCGGAATCGGGCGGGATTAATCCCGCCGCCTAGGCACTTCAGACAGGCCAATGGCGGCGGGATAATCCCGCCCGATTCCGAGCAGGGAATTGGCGTCGGCGGGATTAATCCCGCCTCCCAGGCCCTTCAGGCCTTAGTCGCGGGATTAATCCCGCCGAACGCCAATGCCCTGTGCGAAATCTTGCGGGATTAATCCCGCCGCCTAGGCCCTTCAGGCAGGCCAATGGCGCGGGATAAATCCCGCCCGATTCCGCGCAGGGCATGCGTACGCGGGGATTAATCCCGCCCACCATGTAAGGGATGGTGAAATTAATCCACCACCCTTCTCGTTCCCTCCATTGGTATTTTGTAAACCTTCTCCGTCTCAGACAGAGTTAGTCGGATTGATTCAACATACCAATGGGTAATGAAGGTTCGGAGATTAATCTCGCCACCGGGTAATGAAGGTTCGGAGCTAATCCCGCCGCCCTCTCGTAAATCATCGCTCACACATATATATTGGCTGCGGCATTTTGAACAGGATGGGTGGGCGGATTAATCCCGCCGCTTATATCCTGCGGAAGTGCCTGAGCGGCGGGATTAAATCCCGCCGCCCTCCGCGAAGGGCATGAGCGTGGGGCCGGATTAATCCCGCCGTTCATGTCCTGCGTGAATTCCCTGGGCGGCGGGATTAATCCCGCCGCTCTACGACAAACCGAAGAGCGGCGGGATTAATCCGCCGCCCATTCCCTGTAAATGCCCTGCGCGGAATCCGGCGGGATTAATCCCGCCCATTAGAACCTTCACACAGGCCATTGCCGGCGAGATAAATCCCGCCGCATTCCGCGCAGGCATGGATGAGCGGCGGGATTAATCCGCCGCCCGCCTGAGGCCGGCGGGATTAATCCCGCCGGCCTATAGCGGCGGGATTAATCCGCCGCCAGGCAACTATAGCGGGATTAATCCCGCCTCGAGGGGCTTAGCGAGATAAAAACACACACATATATATATGTGTGTGTGTATATATATATATATTATGTATGTATGTATGTATGTATAGGAGTGTACGTGTGTGTGCAAGAGATAGATAAATAAATAAAATTATACAGTACTGGTACACCTAATATATGTGTGTACATAGGTATATATATGTGTGTATATGTATATCGTGTGTATGCGTGTGAGCGAAACAAATAAAATCATACAGATAAAACAACACACACACACACATATATATACACAGGAGTGTGCGTGTGTGTGCGAAAGATAAAACTAATAAATAAATAAAATTATACAGATAAACACACACATATATATGTGTGTATATAGATATATAATCTATAGAGAAAGAGAGAGAGTCTGTATGCATATATATA